>CM061136.1:148987926-149580426 GCA_030789695.1 Scilla litardierei | reverse complement strand
GGCAGAGAGATTGCATGTCAATGAGTAGAGTCCAAGGATTGATTGAGTCCAAGGTAAATTTTAAAAACCAACTTTCTTCTCAATTTTTCATCCCAATTCTTTCGTTTCAGCTTAATTATGTTGAAACTGTTGGCTGATATGATTCCATTTGAAGCTTCAACAGAAATCAGGGTACATTTTTTTGGGCTTTTGAAAATTGCCCATTTTGTTAAGTTGGGATTTGTGTTCGTAAAATTTGTTTCTTTACTTTTTTCATTGATTTCAAGAAAGACTCATGTCCTAGGTAGATGTTTGTGTGTTGATTGACTTGCATGCGTTTGATGAAATGATGGTGAAGCTTTGAACTTTTTGAGAGTTATTTTAAGAGTTTAGAACATTTTGAGAGCTAATGTATAATCTTTTGGGTGAAAGTTTGAGAAAAAGAACCATGTATATGTTGTTTTCCATTATATATGCTAATTACTGACCATGTTGGAATTTGGACTCTTTTGTTGACCAACTTTCAATTTAAATAGCCTCAATTTCAATGTATCTATAGGAATTCTAGCATAAGCATTGTGTAAACATGAAAGTAACGCAAAGAAAAATAAGAGCGCATTCTATGTTCCAATTATAGTAACTCTAAAAGGGTTGGTTTTGGTGTTGCCCTTCACATGTTGTTTTTCAAAAGAAGATCAAGAATCAAAACGACCAAAATAAGCATAATTCGTCACCACCACCACTATGCGCATTCAAGATATATGGTTCTTTCTTAGGACCAGAAATATGTGGCTTCCGATAATTCAACAGTAGGAGCTGAGATAACAGCCGAGGTAAATAGTGAGACTCGGCAAAGGAAGATATCTGTTGGATTTGGCCAGTCGAAGACTAGCGATTTAAAGGTTGTTTTGTTCATGAAAGAAGGAATTTCGGTGAGGATGAGTGTACACAGGACATTCTTTTAGAACATAGAAGTTTTTTAAAGATAAGCTTTCAACAGAGTCTCCAGCATCCTGTATTGAAATAGAGGAATGTTATGTCTAGAATTATGTTGACTGTTGGTTTGATGTACTGCCAAGAAGTAAAGCATAGATTGATTAAGCAAAGGTTTCCATATGCACTACACATACTGAAGGTATGTTCCTATCAAATGGTTCTTATTTTTGTCTGTTCATATACATAAAACTTATGAATTTTTTAGTATTTATGTACTGCAAAGAAGAAAATGAACTGAAATATCGTTGGTGAAATGAATTTATTAACTGATGAATTTTTCTACATATTGTCATGTGAAATGAATTTATCCTATTGTCCTGTGGATTAATAAATATTGGGATTAACAAATTTACTATTTGATTGAATTTATCATCAGTTATTCAATTTGCTTCCTTTATCCTATGAAATGAATTTTGCTTTCCACTGTCCTGAGTATATTGTCATGCGAAATGAATTTATTAACTGGGTATATTGTCATGTGAAATGAACTGAAGTATACCCAGATTAACACATGCCAAATTATAGGACAATGATAAGCAAAATTTCGATTCATTTTCCCATAACCAATCACAGAAAATGAACTGATGACTTATGCCTTTATTAATAAAGGCATAAGAAAATGAATCCAAGCAAAAAAATATACAATAACTGATGACTTATACCTGAGAATAGGCTGAGAACTGGTGATGATTTAACTAAAAGAACATAGATCAATATCCATTATTAGTGAAGATAGTTCTTGGCAATTCTAAACCTACATCATAATATATGCATAACCATTTCTGTTATAATTCATTGGCAAAATATAATTCATTTCTGTTATGCACCTCTACTTAAGGGAACTGATATTCTGAGGACTCTGTGCAGGTTGTTGTGATTGGCTTTTTTGATGAATCAACCAAACATCAGAACAGATCTAAATTATTCAGTGTCTTTGGTGATGCATGTCTCGCTGCAGAAATGGTTCAAGATGGGGTTTATTGTTGGCATATGTTCATGGTAAATGTTACTGGCATGGTTAATTTCTTTCTACAGAAAATGAACTTGAGTATCGCTTTCAGGTGAAATGAATTTTGCTTTATATTGTCCTGTGAAATGAATTTTGCTTTCCATTGTCCTGGGTATATTGTCATGCGAAACGAATTTATTAACTAGGTATATTGTCCTGTGAAATGAACTGAAGTATACCCAGATTAACACCTGCCAAATCACAGGACAATGGGAATCAAAATAGGTGATAGTATGGTTGCCAGAAAAGACAATAAGTTTTTCCATTGTAAGGCAGAAAATTCTATTAGAACTATTTTAAATTTTGGGTTAACCATGTTGTTCTGTATGGATGAAGGAGCTGGGAATTTCAAGGGAATGCCTGGAGTTTGCAAAGAGAGAATACAAGTTATGGGTAAGTTAGCAATCTTTTTCGACACTTTGATACATTAACACTATATTGGATATTAGGTTCATCTTGAAGCCTGGAAAGAGAGTATCAATGTTCATGCCTCTTTCAGGAGTTTTCTTCTTGCTTGAAGTATTGCATTATGTACTAAAATCAAGCCATGCCACTGAAATTCTCAGCTATTTTCTCCAGGTGGCCGGCAATGACACAAAACATAGATTCTACCACAAAAGGTTAAATTTATAAATGAGAATGTCTAATTATCATGAATTTTTTGTCGTTATGGTGCTAAAGCTGGATCTAAAGTTGGATCTGTTCTTTGGGTCTCAAGCACTATGGCCCAGATTGCCTCAAGGCACTATACTGGCCGAAGGAATTGGGAATTTCAAGGATTGCCTGGAGTTTGCAAAGAGAGAATACAATTTATGGGTAAGGTTAGCAATCTTTTTCGACACTTTGATACATTACCACTATACTGGATATTAGGTTCATATTAAAGCCTGAAAGGAGAGCATCAATGTGCATGCCTCTTTCAGGAGTTTACTTCTTGCTTGAAGTATTGCATATGTACTAAAATCAGGCATGCCACTGATATTCTCAACTATTTGCACCAGGTGGACGACAATGACACAAAACATAGATTCTACCACAAAAGGTTAAATTTATAAATGAGAATGTCAATTTATCATGAATTTTTTGTCGTTATGGTGCTAAAGTTGGATCCGTTCTTTCAGTCTGAAGCACTACGACCCAGATTGCCTCAAGACGCTATACTGGATGAAGGAACTGGGAATTTCAATGGATTGATTGGAGTTTGCAAAGAGAGAATACAAGTTATGGGTAAGATTAGCAATCTTTTTCGACACTTTGATATATTAACACTATACTGGATATTAGGTTCAACTTGAAGCCTGGAAGGAGAGCAGCAAATGTTCATGCCTCTTTCAGGAGTTTACTTCTTGCTTGAAGTATTGCATTATGTCCTAAAATCAGGCCATGTAAGAAGAAATAATTTGCATTAAGTACTCGCACAATGTGTTACTAAATTAAGTAGAACTACATATGGTCTTTAATACACAGCTATTTCTGTCTAGATTGAGGAAGTTCATATATACGAAGCTCATAGTTATGCTTGCATATTGACTGTTGTTCATTATTACAACAGAGAATTTGGATTTGGCCAACAGAAATGCATGATTAAATCTCCACCCAAGGACGCTCATATATAGGAACCATTGGCTATTGAATAAACTTGGGGTGCTTTTGTAAGTTGTCATTTTTATAAGCTCAGTCTATATGTTTTTGCCTACAATCTATCCCAAAACATTCTAACCATACATCTTTAAAATTCTATAGGCTCCCAAGCCATCAGTTGGCCCTAACAAAGCATGTGACTGCTATCTATCATCCTTATTTAAGGAATAAGCTGAAATATGATCTTATTTAACATGAAGTCAATGCTATTTTGATGAGATGCCATGTCATGGTTGATAACAAAGTTAGAATTGATAAAACTTATCCCGTTGGAATCATGTGTATGTTATTTCCTCTATTTCATCGTTTTATTTCAGTTAACCTCTTGACATTTTCTTTTCATGCATATCCCTTTTCTCCTCACCTTTTGAATATTCATGTAGTTTTTTTATTTGTGTCCATGAGTTATATTAAATGTCTAATTTTATTAATGTGTTATTTTGCATATGTTGTTTCTATCCCACAGACAAATGAGAATTCCATCTATTGTATGATGCCAATGGACTGTTCTGCCTTCATTCTATCAAGGATGATGAAGCTTAGGTATGATGCCATTTTCATTTTGTTGATGTGAATTTATCAAATGAACTGATTTTTAAATCAATATAGTATGGAAGCTAATAAATTGCACCCTGATACATTTTGTTGAATATTAGGGCAACACAGATCATATCGGTAGATTTGAGATAGAATGGGATTTGTTTTTTCACAAATAAGTAATGAGTTGGGGGGACAGACATGGGACATGGGACATTGGGACATAAATTGCACAAGTTATGAAATTTCACTGACTATCAAGCCTAACACACTAACTACCCCACATTGACATGGCTCTCCATCTTTATCTGGCATGCCATTCAGCATATACGATCAAGATCGAGCTATTAGTACATTGCTATTAGTACATTTAAGGTTATGAAAGATACCCAAAAACTTTAATGAATATGGTGATGTTCAACAGTGCCAACTCAGTAGTTTAAGGCTATTAAAGAAATCATAACTAATTACGTAGTGATCAAGTGGGATTAGTGAGCAATTATGATTATGAGTATTTCTCCCTGTTAAATTCCTCAAACGTACTCTGGAAGCCTATTTGTCCGTATGTATGGAATTCCTCATAGAGTTAGTTTCAGATACCATTTGGTGGGCTTGATCTTCAGCATATTCACATGACGCTGCCTGGGCTGAAGCCTCTGGCTGTTAGCATAGGCTGACTTTTTGAGTTGTAGTATGGGTCACAGAAGATCCTGATCCCAATGTGTAGGGAATTAATTCAAATATTCCTTGAACTCACATCTAGGTATTAAACAACTCAATCATTAATGACCCACACACCAATATAGTTCTTTTCGGAGATATGTATGTTGTTGTACACAACCAAAATGCATTTAATTTTCATCCAACATCTTACTTTCCAAAGTAATTCCATCCTTTTGTTTATGTTGTTTGGTTACAGTAAAATAGATTATTCAGTCAGTATAGCATATGTATTATCTGTCAGGAATCCTCTTTCTTGAGTTACCCATACTTTCATCCTACAGATGGATGTAGCCTTGATTGCTATATTTTACAGTATTCTCATCGTTTTCCCTTTTGTATATAATCCTATTATGATGTCGATTGCTACTGAAAGATCGTGTTGCTCAGTCACCAGACTTGGGGTTAGGATGCATGGAAGATTGGTAGTTAATGTCAAGTTACATAATTTCAGTAGTACATGCAAAAAAAATATTTGTACAATAACATTTGTACAATAAATGGGGTGGGATGCATGGTTCTACCTTTTTTTCTTTGTTTTAAATATGTGAAATGAGTTGAAGTGCTGAAATATTTGTACAATAATAGTTTTTTCCTTTTCTTAAAATGTATTCCAGGGAATGAAGATGTAATGTATGCTTCCTCAGGAACTCAAATTTCATGCGTTGATGTTACAATGTTACATTCATGATTGTTCGATCATTTCTTGAGAAAATGGATTAAAAATAAAAGAGAAACATTCTGTGTTATATTTATATTACTTTTTGTCTTTTACATGCAGGCATCATTTCAAAAGCCTAAGTCTCTCTCGAAGCTGCAGCCTCAGGTTGGTTCTTTGTCAGCGCCGTTGCAGTCTCAACTCAAAGCAAACAGGTTGCTTCTTTTCTTGATTGCTAATTGAATGTTCACGTGGCCAATGAGAATTCCGTACTTATCTTGATTGCTCCACCAACTCAAAATTAACAAAGTATTTTACTTCATTTTGCTTACATTTTGCTTCCACGCATTCAGGTGTTATCAGGTGTGAATAGATTCAGTGTAATGCCTGATAATTATGTTAGAATTTGCATACATAGCGTAATACATTCGTTTTTCTGGACTAATAGTAACATTTAGTCCAGAATGCAACGTCACATTATGCTTAAACATGCGCTCTCAATCTCTTTTAATAAGCAGAAGTTTAGCCTTATGCTTGGCCTATACAGCTAGAGAATTCCTCTTTGGTTACCAAGCACATGTTAACCATGTCCATTCTTTACCAAACAAAGAGGGGTTGATTATTATTATTATTGCAGTGGTTCATTAGGCTTCAATGTTATGTTACAAAGCATTGCATTGAACTTTTCTTTTAATTTGGTTTTATTGTCTATTTCAAGTGCCACCCACCGTGTTTTTTACTGACTAGAAATGTAGTTCGTTTTAAAGGTTTAAAGCATTTCATTTTATCTGAAATTGGCAATGATATTTGACTTAGATGTACTTTATTTGGGTTATAGAGTTCTTGGCGCAAATTTTTTTTACCAGTATCATTTAATCATATAATGTGTAATTTATAAAATGGGCCAAATTTCCTATATCGATTTAGAGATTTTTTTAAACATAGTTATGTGTTTCATATCCTTTTTTCATGTGCCTTAATAATCCAGGAATATTCATCATCAACTTGGGGAAAACCTGGAGAAGCTACATCTTGCCGCCAGGGTTATCGTTGCCATTGAGAACTCTTCAGAGATCATTGTTCAGTCTGCAAGGCCATATGGCCAGAGGGCTGTATTGAAATTTGCACAATACACTGGTGCTCATCCCATAGGAGGGAGACACATGCCTGGTACCTTCATAAATCGGCTGCAGACATATATCTATGAACACCGCATCCTTATCCTCATCGACCCTAGAACATTTTAAGTTGAATGCTTAATGATTGCTTATTGATTTTATGTAGATGTTGCCCTTTTCAAATGACACTCTTGATTATTTGCTTCAACTCCGTACTTTAGATATTTTCATTTATTGTGTTTAAGATGTATTAGTATTGACTTAACATTGTTTGTTAATAGGCTTTGGACAAGATCCGATTTGAGAGCCATACAGATAAGAGCAAGCTAGATGGCAGCCTGAGCTCTTCATTCACATCGTGCCTCATATGCCCACCATGTACACGCTCCAATATTTCGATGCATGTAACCTGTAGATATGTTGATGCATAGGTTTGGTTTTTGATGATTCTTTTGCATGTACCTGCTCCAAAATTTTGATGCATGTAGCATGTAACGATATTGATGCACATGTTCGGTTTTAGATAATTTTTTTGCCTGTAGAGATGATTTTTAATTTGCCTGCTAATTGGTGAAAATGGTATGTCTTGGTTCTTCATCTAGCAAAATTCTGTAGTTGATGCCATTCTATCATGCCTTGATTCCTAATATTATTTGGGCATTTTGATGTTGAATTCTTTTATCATTTTTGATATGCTTTGTTGCAAAATTCTGTTGTTGCAAAGGATACAAATCCTGTTGATATGCTTTGGATACAAAAATTGAGAATGGCATCAACAACATGTTGTTGTTGATATGCTTTGTTGTATCAAACATTGAGAATTTTTGCAGAGGATACAATTTTTGATATGCTTTGTTGCAGAAATTTTCAACAGAATGGATACAAAAATTTTTGCAAGGGAGAGGGGTTATGCTTTGTTGTCTGAGAAGAAGATGTGGATGAATTCTTTGTGCAATAAAATTCCAAAAACTTTATGAAGTATGGCCTTTTTTTATTTGATTGCATGCACTCTTTGTACATGAAAAAGGAGATTTTAACCATAAAAAGGGAATTTTGTGATGTCGTTTGAGTCTTTGAGCTTAGGAGAGAGGGATTATGTTCTGTTTTTTTTTGCATAAACAAGAACAGAAGATTTTCTCATCTTTTTCCCTCTATTTTATGGCTATTTATGTAGCACGATTAGCTCCCATCTTTATTATTTTCTGTCTGCACATTTTGTTATATTTATCGTTATTTTTGATTCAATATGCTTCTTCTATGTGCGAGTATCTGAAAGGTGATGTATCTAATTAGCTCACATCTTTATTAATTAGCTTCCAGTTGAAGATTTGTGCCGGTTTAGGATTAAATCCAATGGAGTTACTGAAAGGCTTGATATCTCTTATAGAAGTTCACTTTTGTACTGTTATATTGTTTCTAGAAGAAGCATAGAGAGTGAGATTCTGGGTATATGCACATTTTTGTGATTGATCAAGAAATGCATTTATCTGCGTATATGCACATTTTGGGTATATGCATATTTTTGTGTTTGATCAAGAAATGCTTAATATCTCATGCGATGACTATTTCAACCCCTTTATGTCTCCCTCTTGCATCTTTAAGATCTGCATTGAAAGCTCTAACTTTTTTAATCGAGCATATTGTAAGGAAAATATCTGGCTGTGGGAAGGGAGGAAAGGGATTGGGAACGTGCAGACTAAAGTGCAACTTGAAAGTTCTTCGTGACAACATCCAGGGTATCACGAAGCTTGTATTCCGTCACCTATCTCGCGGTGGGGCAATGAAGAGGAACATCGGCCTCATCTACGAGGAGACACGTGGGGCCTTAATATCTTTCTCAAGAACATCATCCGTGGCACAATCACCTACACCAAGCATGCACATTGAAAGACAATGACAGTGATGGACGTCGTCTATGCCCTTAAGCGCTAGGGATGTACTCCTTACAGTTTTGACGGTTATGGGTCTGGCTTTATTAGCGTTGTTGTTTTTAGTCTAAAGAAATGAAATTTGGATGTATTTGGTTATTAGGAGTGAACGATGTTTGTTCTGTTATTATCGGGTTTATATATGTAATTTTGAATCTCCATTCCATGAATGAATTGATTTTAGAAGGTCATAGTATTTTGTTTGATATAATTTTAGGATATCACAAGTTGGTCTATTTCTATAGGTTGCAAGCATGATTTAGATTATCCATTTTATTTGCAGATTGATTACTTTGGGAGCTCTTATATCAACAGAGTAGAATTAATATTTTAAATGAACCTTGCTCTTAGGACACGATTTAAATCTAGAGGGAACTAAATTTTAGGGTGAAAACTACAAATTTTGGGATACGAAAATATCTTATGGGAACTAAAATTTGCGGGAACTAAAATTTTTGGGTGTCCTAAATAACAAATATTGTAATTTAGGTATTTATGTTTGTTAAAAATTAGGGGATCTAAGATTTTTAGGAGTGTATTTTAAATGAACCGTGCCCCTAGGGCATGTGTTATCACTATCTATATTACATATAATGATAGTTTTTGAATTCTAGGGCTGACTAGGACAAGCTGACTAGGACAAAAGGATTGATAAAAAGACGGCTGAGATTTAATCTTGAGGAATGAATGGTTGAGATGAGAATTTGTGGAAAGTTTTGGAGGGAAAAACATTTCTGGTGAAAGGAAAATTTCTGGGTAAATGAAACTTTTTGGGGAATGAAAGTTCCTGGGAAATAGCAGAGTGCATGCAATTAATGCATTTGGGGAAAAAATCTTTAACTTACACTTAATGCTGCAGATCGAATGCTGCCGCAGATCGAATGATCTATCCCTCAACGCGGGGCCCACCGTCTCTTTGACGCATGGGACAAAAATATGAGAATAATTTCCCTCGGCAAAGGCGCGCTAAATTTTTTTAAGCTAATTTGTTGTTCCGTGCTGAATTTGTTGTTTCTTAACTTTTTTACGCTAATTTGTTATTCCGCGCTGAATGCATCCGTGCCAAATTTGTTGTTTTACGCCGAATTTATTGTTCCATGTTGACCATGCCAAAGGCGACCGCTAAATGTTTTATGCTAATTTTTTATTCCATGCCGAAGGAGTCCGCGCCGAATTTGTTGCTTTGTGCATTGTTGTTCTGCGTCGAAGGCGCCGGTGCCGAATTTGTTGTTTTACGTCGAATTTATTGTTTCATGTCAAATGCACCGACACCGAATTTGTTGTTCCGTGCCGAAGGCGTCAGCTAAATTTTTTTAACGCTAATTTGTTTTTCCGTGCCGAAGGTGCCTGCACCGAATTTGTTGTTCTATGCCGAATTTCTTGTTCCATGCCGAATTTCTTGTTCCGTATTGAATGCGCCCAGCCAAATTTGTTGTTACACACCGAAGGCGCCCATACCGCTAAATATTTTTACGCTAATTTGTTGTTCCGCGTAATTTTGATTGTGGAAATAATTTTTTGGATAACAAAGATTTCACGGATGATAATCTTAAATGAACCGTTCCTACGGGCATGGGTTATGAATAGTCTATATTACATTTGGTGACTATTTTTTAAATTCTAGAGCTGACTAGAACAAGCTGACAAGGACAACAAAGTTGATAGAAGAACGTCTGAGATTTAATCTTGAGTAATGAATGGTTAAGATGAGATTTGTGAAAAGTTTTGAAGGGAAAAATATTTCTGGGGAAATGAAAGTTTCTGGGGAAATGAAATTTTTGGGGAATGAAATTTTCTGGGGAATAGCAGAGTGCACACAATTAATGCACTTGGGAAAAAACATTTAACTTGCACTCAATGTTGCAGAACGAATGATGCTGCAAATCAAATTATCTCTCCTTCGACGAGGGACCCACCGTCTCTTCGACGCACGGGGCAACAAGATGAGAATAAGTTCCCGCACCGAAGGCGCCCGTTAAATTTTTTTACGCTAATTTGTTATTCCACGCCGAAGGCGTCCGCACCGAATTTGTTGTTCTACGCCGATGGTGCCTGTACCACTAATTATTTGTACGCTAATTTGTTGTTCCACACAATTTTTGTTGTGGAAATAATTTTTTGGGAACAAAGATTTCGCAGGGAAAAATCTTAAATGAACCGTGCCCCGCGGGCACGGGTTATGACTAGTATATATATATATGAGGGATCAAATGACCCCCAAAAATGACCCCCAAAAATGACCCCATATCAAAAATCATATGCCCCCCATTTTTTCGGAAGATCCGAACCGTTCATCTTGATCTCCGCCCTCTAAATACCCGACCCACCAATTTTCAACCCGATCCCATGTGTTTTGCCCGTCCATCAACCATTCGCAAAAAGTCTATTCATGCGAAACCGTTAAATTTGGGTCGGATGGATGAACGGGCAAAACACATGGGATCGGGTTGAAAATTGGTGTGTCAAGTATTTAGAGGGTGGAGATCAAGATGAACGGTTCGGATCTTCTGGGAAAATGAGGGGCATAGGATTTTTGATAAGGGGTCATTTTTGGGGGTTATTTTTGGGGGTCATTTGATACATCCTCATATATATATATATATATATATATATATATATATATATATATATATATATATATATATATATATATATATATATATATGAGGTGGGATTAAATGACCCCCAAAAATAACCCCCAAAAATGACCCCCTATCAAAAATCCTATGCCCCCCATTTTTTCAGAAGATCCGAACCGTTCATTTTGATCTCCATCCTCTAAATACCTGTCCCACCAATTTTCAACCCGATCCCATGTGTTTTGTCCGTTCATCAACCATTCGCAAAAGTTCTGTTCATGCGAAACCGTTAAATTTGGGTCGGATGGATGAACAGGCAAAACACATGGGATCGGGTTGAAAATTGGTGGGTCGGGTATTTAGAGGGTGGAGATCAAGATGAACGGTTCGGATCTTCCGAAAAAATGGGGGGCATATGATTTTTGATAGGGGGTCATTTTTGGGGGTTATTTTTGGGGGTCATTTGATCCCTCCTATATATATATATATATATATATATATATATATATATATATATATATATATATATATATATATATATAATTTTCCTTTTCCAGAATTTCTCCTTTGCTCCAAAATAATCCCGAAAAATAGCTGGAAATTCCCAAAAAATCTGGAAAAATTCCAGAAAATCCAGAAAAATCCCAGAAGTACCTAAAAATACGGGGAGCAAAAATTAGTCCATGAAAATCCCATTTTATGTATAAAATATGAATAAGCTTCAATATTACACAATATCACAAATATGCCCGTATTAAAACCAAAATAACATGATATACACATAAAATGCCCAGAAATGGGGGGGGGGATATGCAATTTATATCCCGAATCACACCCCCAACTAGCTTTTTGCTAGTCCCTAGCAAAATTTACAAAAAATTCGGATTAAATTGAAAAACATGCACCAATTCAAGATATCTGCATGGCATACCCCAAATGATATTTCCAAATGATTTCAAAGCCAATATACCAATGTATGAAAGTAAACAACAAATGAAACTCTCTTCAATCCAAATCAAAGAAAAGTAAGTGGTAAGCACCGTATCACATTCATTAGGATATATCACGATGTCAAAATTTCTAACTTTCATGGAAATGGCCAAAACAAAAGAAATTCCTCTAAGTGGTAGGAGCTGAGATTGCGTCACTCATGTTGCTTATTCTTTTATTATTCATTCTTTTTTCTTTTTCTTTTTCTTTTTCCTTATTTTTTTTGTTTTTGATGTTTATGTTTTGCATTAACGCGATAACGCTATGAAATGCAAACACGCCACCTTTGCATACACTAGATAACACTATATAGGCAAAGGGATGGAATGATCCCCTAAATCTCATTTTGGGCTTCCTCCCCAATGTTTCGTGGGGTACCGGCTACTCAATTTGATTAGGAAAGCCATTCACTTATATTACTCTCTTTCTCTCATTCCAACACAAATTATCAACTCATCCACACACTTCTAAGAAGACAACAAAGCATGCACAATTGGCCACATCCAATCCAATTAAAAACTACACCATTCATCCCAACTCATGCAATCACTTACACCAAACTTTTCCCAAATTATTTCAAAGAGATATCACGATGTATAAAGTAGTTTCATACATGGCATATTAGCATTTGACTCCAAATTGAAAAAAAAATGAAAATGCGCCAATCCAACATCAAGAAATCGATACCAAAATAATAATCCGAAAAAATTGCATGGGATTAAGCATGTAGGGACTAAGCACAAAGCAAGCGGCGTATAGACAAGGAGGACAAATATGATATGCAATGAAAATCATTGGATGAGAGAAAGATGGAGGTATCTCAAAAAAAATTTTACGCTAGCATCAAAATCCTAACAATCTAAAGATTCTAACACTCTCCCCCCAACTTAAAATAAGCATTGTCCTCAATGTTGGGAGAGTATTAGATCTCACAAAAGATCTTAGAAAAGAAAAGAAGAATACGAAAGCAAACATGCAAAAGCAAACAAACTAACTTTTAATTTGATTTATTTACACTACGTAAAGGAAAGAATACACCTTAGCAAAAGGCGGATCTCGTATGTATAACGGCGGTGGCAACTGCTCGATCATATCCTTACGCTCCTCCGCAAACTGCTTTGGTGCAAGGCCTCCACCGGCCTCCTTGGATTCCAGTAATGCAACTCACAGCGTCCCCTTGGGATAATATATGTCATGTGGGAGACGAGCTACATCAATCCAAGCCATGTCCTCATGCCCTGCAATAAAAGCATTCCAAAATGGGTCGTCAGAAAAAGAATTTAAATGTAAACGACAACCATCTGAATCAAAAATATGCGGAAGTGCAAATTGGGATTCAGAAATGCAAGGTATGATATGATGGAAACTTCCCTGAATCATGGTGCTAGGTATGACATGATACTCTGCCTCAGGAGGAGGTGGAAGTGGCTGCAGAGAGAAAACTGGAGTAGGAGGGAGCTCGGGCTCAATATATACCATCTCACAATCCCCGTCACTATCCTGTTCCTCGACATCAACATCAACATCAACAATCTCTGCAGCACTCCCCACAACTGGTAACTGCTCCTAACAAACCTTCTCGATGGCTGGCAAGTGCGCATCCTGAGGCGAGGGAAGTGACATCTGCGACAGGACTGGAGGTAGACTCGTCTCGGGCAAATCCAAACACGCATCATCCTCATCATCCGGGAAATAGTTCATCTCAGTCGGCCTCCCTAAGTACTCAACCGCCTCGACCTGTGAAGCGAACTCTGAAGTGGATCGTGGCTCAGGCTCCATGGTGTCCTCAATCTGCTCTTGGCCATCATGCACATCCGCTTCATCCTCAACCTCAAAGTGAAAATGCATCGTGTCACCAACATGGTCGACACACACTCCATCATCCATCTCCTCTGACTCCTCAAAATATATATGCTCAAATTCTTCTACTTGGCCCCAATGCACCCTCTTCACAGGTTTCTCTTGGTATTCTATAGGGTGGCAATGGAATGAGCCCTCAGCTGGCTCCCTAGGCTGGTAATGGACCTGCTGGACTGCGTCCTCACGTGGAAACTGGGACTGACCATCATCCTCATATCCAAGTGACGGCTCTCCAAATGGTGCAGTCTGCTCCCATTCAGCAATGTCCCTCAGGTAACACCACGAATCCTCAATCGAATAATCAAAGAACTCCCCACCGCAGCTCATCTGCACGAAATCTCGCCCAGATGGTGATAATCCAGTGTAGAAGATATGCAGAAGATGATCCTCGTAAAAGCTCTGGTGCGGGCACGCAAGCACCAAATCAGTGAACCTCTGACAAGCCTGATGGTAGGCCTCCCATTCAGCTTGGGCAAAGCTCGCTATATGCTGCTCCATGGCATGTCGCCCCTGTACCTGCTCCAAAAAAATAGGCAAAAATACTCGGAGAAATTCAGCCTGAAATGACAACCAAGTAAACTGTGAGTCAAGAGACAATGAATCAAACCACAATCTAGCATCGTCTAGTAAAGAAGAGGGAAAAAATCTAAAGTATATGCAATCATCAAAAATTTTCCCACCAAGACATGAAAATATCCAATCTTCAAACTTTTTCAAATGTAAATGAGGGTTCTTCCACTCCGAACCATGAAAGTATGGCGGGAGTGGGATATCCTCCAAATCAATGTCAGAAAAGTCTGAAGGTGATGCCATGTTTTTAAAAAAAATTTCCAAGAAAATGAAAATAAACAACCAAAAGATCAATAAGTGGAAAATAAATAAACGGAAAGACACAAACTAAGAGATAGATGTCTCACACTAAAAATTTAAAAATCAATCAAAAATTGCTACTAATAGAAATAGTTGTCCCCGGCAACTGCGCCAATTAGGTTGACAACGGAAGGACGCGCACGGGGCACGCCTTCCACTCCCAAGCGTAGGAGTGTTAATGCAATATATTTATAAATAACCGGTGAGTACCGGGTCGGATCATGGGGACAAGTCGTTCTATATTCACAAAATTGATTGATAAAGAAAAGAAATAGCGTGAAACAACCACCTCGCTAACGGTGGATAAGTGTGGAAAAAGTGCGGTGAAACCAACAAATCCTATCCTAAGTGGGTAGGGTTAGAGAGCCAAACGTGGAGTAGGATAGCTAGGAGAGAGAGCATGGGTTGTCTGTTCATTAAAATTGGTGTTAATCAAGTTCTAATTACACACATATCACTCAATTGATTATCCGAATAAGGACACTCAATCGGAAAGTTTAGCTTCATGAACACGATAATTTGCTAAAAGGAGGGATGCATCATCATGGCACTAATCAAATTAGGATCATGGTATTTTCTCAGATCGTGTCCTCTCGGGACTTAGCCAATCAAATTGTGCCTAATGAAACATCCAACATTAGCATGATAATGGGCAAGAGACAATTAGGGCTAAAATTAGCAACCAAACACAATGAATCACAACCCAAGCACATTAACACTACACAATCATAGCAAACAAGATGGAAATTTCATTCAAAAGATTCATCAAAGTTTCATACAAAAGTGAGATATCAAAATACAATAGGAAAACGGAGAGATTTCACCCAATCTTTCACCCTAAATGAAGCCTTCCCTCTTCCTATTTGCCTTCCTCCAAGCTTCTCCAAGCTCCACCAAGCTTCCTCAAGCTTCCGTGGCCTCCTCCCCCTTCCAAGCCCTAAAAATACCTCCAAGAGCAGCTCACGGCCGAAAAATCCAAGCAAAAAACCGAAGCTCCCCTGCAAAATCGCCCCCAGGCCCAATTAATAATATTGCGGGTCGGGTGCTGGAAAATTGCGCCCGAACCCGCTGAAACCCGCCCGCTCCACTGCATTACGCGCACGCATTCAGCTGAGCGGGCCGGCCACTGGGCCGGCCCGCTCGGGGGTGTTTCGCTTTTTTTAAACTATTTTTATTTAAATAACCGCAGCATCGGCCCGCTCCAAGAGCGGGCCGCATAAAACTTTATTTATTTATTTATTTAAAAGCGACGGCGGCACGTAAGTTTGTAAAGGGGGCCGTCCGGCGGGCCGGCCGGCAGTGGGCTTTTTATATATTTATATATATTTATATTTAATTTTCCTTTTCAAGAATTTCTCCTTTTCTCCAAAATAATCCCGAAAAATAGCTGGAAATTTCCAAAAATTCTGGAAAAATTCCAGAAAATCCAGAAAAATCCAAGAAGTACCTGAAAAATACGAGGAGAAAAAATTAGTCCATGAAAACCACATTTTATGTATAAAATATGAATAAGCTTCAATATTACACAATATAACAAATACGCCCGTATTAAAGCCAAAATAACATGATATACACATAAAATGCCCAGAAACGGGGGGGATATGCAATTTATATCCCGAATCACGGCCTGCCGCCGCGCCTGACGCATGGCCCGCCGCCGTGTGCCTACCGCGCGTGTGCGTGCCCCACCGTCGTGCGCCTGTCGCGCATGTGCACGCACTCTGCCACTACATGCCTGACACGCGCACATACGTGTTTCCCGCGCGTGCCTCATCAAAACGAAGCCCTAACTAGGGTGTTTCTGATTTTTTTTAATAAAATGCTATTTTCAGAAATTAATTGGATTTACTGATCGATTTTTTTTTCAAATAAATCTGATTCATCATTTGTGTAAATCATCTCTAATCGCATTTCTTGGATTAATAATTATTTTTTTATGTTTAATGATTTTGAGGATCCTGAGACGCTCTCCCCGTTAGTCAGCTAACCTAACGGGGTACGACGTTTCCACGTGGTCTGATTAATTATTAAACAAAAATATTTTATTCCATTATAAATGCATGGGATGTTGTATATTTTCATTGCATGTAGCATGAAATTGCGTTTACACAAACTAAATGCATGTGATGTTGCGTATTTTCATTGCTCGTAGCATGAATTTGCGCGTTAACATATTATATGCATGTGATGAATAAAAAAATGCATGTTGCATAACTACATGCCTGTGTAGAAAATTATTTGTCTGCCGCATATTTAATGTTCTGTGATGCGCATTTTATTTAGCATGCTAAAATCTCTACGGTATATTTTTAATGCCTGTAGCATAACTATATGTCTGCGATAAAATTTTTGAATGCATGCAGCATATAAATAACATGTGTATACACTATATATGTTTCAATTCATGTTAACTAAGCATACATTTTTAGATCACATGTTTGATATTGTTTGCATGGATAATTCAGTTTCTTTCAACTATTTTATTGAGCATACCTTTTTAGCTTACAAGCTTTATATTTTGTACATGATAAATCATTAAATGATACATATTGCACACTTATATGCTCATCACATGCTTATGCTTATGCTCATGGTATAACAATATTTAATGACAACAAACCAATCATAATTTCAAAAAGTCTAAACATCATATCCACTTTAACAAATTAAACCTGCAGTTCAAATCAAATCAACAGTCAACACCCTTTTACTCAAATAAAATAAAAATTACCAAATACGATGGATTTTGCGAAAACCATTTATGCGATCTTTTAAAGATACGCATTTTGCGGTTAATAGATCTCTCAGATCTATGGTCTATATAAACCAATATTGACCCCTGCAGTTGTCATAATACCGCTAAATTCTTTTAGAGTAATCTCACTTTACAAGGTATGATTCTTAAATCTACCCTTAATTTTTAAGCGTACGCCTGAAGTCATGACTTAATTGATAAGTGAGAAATTATAGATTTCGTAACCACGTATTTGTTTCCCCTTGAGCATGATTCTCTATCCATGTAATACTTGAATGACTCAATAAAATGGCCTGGAGACCATACTTGAGCATTCAAATAGATTTTTAAAAGTCTCTCATAAATAAAAAAAGTGGAAATACAGAAACTAACTCATTTTCCTTGTATATGTCTACTTCTTAAGACTAATCTTCATTCTTCCTTATAAATAACAATAAGAAAAACTGAAAACATGGGAAGTCTTGAATAAAATGAGAAAGGAAAGATATGATATACCTCAACATGGAGTAAGCAATGGCAAACCAATATCAGACCAGAAATTCTGATAAGACCTATAATGCTTTTGCAACATGAATGGTCGTTAACTTATGCCATATAAAAATATATACATATCTAGTCTAAACGACGAAAGTCAAATTGACATTATGTATATCTAGCTACTCTCCGAGGACAAATAAACTTTGCAAACAAATTTAATCTGTTGTCATAGCACAAGTTTTAATGAGCATAATTGTAGACGTATGCATTCGAGAGCATACATCTAACTATACAAACTTGTTGTCATAACATAATTATCAGTAGTATTCTTTTGCAGTATATGTTCTTAAATGCATTATCACAATATTTCTTATTGATGAATTTCATGCTTTTTATGCATTTCATTTTACTGCGAATGATTTGTTATCCTGCATAATCCTAAAACATAAAATGAGGATGACATGTACTCTCTGAAACTTATAAAGTTTCAAAGGATATTCGTTAAAACGAAATCCCTAATGACTCAAGAAATCAATAAAACCTAAAGCTTTGTCCCACTATGATCCGCATAATAGTCAATGTGAAGATGTAATCCTTCACAATCTGAACACAGTTCGCCTATTACCGGACAAAATTAAATTGAGAATTTTAATGAACTTTCAAGAGTCCCACATAAATTCGAAAAGAGGAATTAATTTGAAACACCAGAAGTGTCCACAATCGACCAACTTTGGAACGATGTCACCCTAGATTAATGATGCAAGACATCATTAGCCAATCCTGTAAATCTGACGAACCTGAAGATTCTTCGAAAAGGGTGAAACTTTCATTGTCCCATTCAAAAGGGAAAAATGATTACGAGATCATCTCCATTCACGTGGACATTGAATCTTTTCACTTCCTCAAAAGAATTTAAGATGATATATTTGCTATCATCATTAACATAATAAGACCCTTAGGTCTCTTGAGAGTATTTGATGGATAAAAGTGGACTTATCCCCTCCCTACACAGGGTTGATGATGTACTTTAGAGTACTCATCCATATATCCTCTAAAATGGTCATTATCAAACCTATTATCCAACGGCTGTCCAGCTTTTAACAAGCATATATGACATGTTAAAATGGCGGATAACACCTAGAAATCAAATAATATTTACAACCGAAACAATGTCGAACACGCTGAAGTTTGTGTTCACACTTAAATGGGTAATATAAATAAATCATTAAAATGATTTAAACAGGATTACTTATCCATTAAAAATCCATTTGTAGGTGACTACATGGGAACATGAAATTACAGTGCAAACCATCAAAACGGCTCCTTAGAACCCATTTATATGAGCCTGATCACCTCATATAAACAGTTTCCGGAACCCCTAACGGGGGAAGCATTTAGAGCACATCTTATAGATTGTGCCATGATGACTATACATCCCCATATCACCACTATAAACCATCAAAAAGCACTCTAAACAGGGGAAGCATTTAAAATCACTTCTCCTAATATGTGCATTGATGGACCATCATTTAAAGATTCGATGAGATCTTGAAGATCTTTCACATTCAGAAATCTTTAATTTCCCAGTATAAAGTTCAACAGAAATATTATAATCATCCATAAGCCTGAAGCTCAATTTGACCATTTCAAACATTAATACCTATGATCTGATTATCATGAATTGTGATGAGATCTTGAAGATCCACACTTATGAAATTGTTAAACAGTTTTCAGACATAGTTACTGACAATATAAATGTTGTCAAATTCACACATCCCTACTGCTAAAAATCCAGTTAGGATTGACATACCAAACATAATGGATGCAATCCACCAGTAACAGAAGTGGATGTCCTCAGTGGATGAGAGGACATACCACGAGGCTCCAAAGCGAGAAATAATTCCCGGAGACCCTAAAGAAAAACCACCACATCATAGTGAGCTCATCTCCATATCATCTCCCTTTCCAGAACCTCTAGAAGATATGAATCTGGAATAAATTGAATAATGTATGTACAGGGGGAGGTGTTTGGATAAAAACACACTTGTTGACAATTACTAACATTTCATTTTCCCATTTAAATGAAAAATATCGTTCCAAACTCCGTTTCTTGAAGCAAACGTAGAGATTGGCCAATAATGTGGAACGAGGCAATAATAAGTTGAGTTGGACTCACTTATGAAATGTGAAGTGTTTGGACCTGAAGTCATGATATCAAAAGATATCAAACCTGTGGGCAAACTGAGTATTGTATAAATATAAATAAATAAAATCGTATGCTATAAACAACACGCTATAGCTTAGAGGTTTATTTCGTAGAAACCAGGAAGTAATCAAGTAACATGAGCTTAACTCACTTACAAATTTATTTAAACTGATGCATCAGGCTCCCTGGTCATAGTTGCAAAAACCATGCGATTGGCAAAGGAAATTTTAGGCTATGTTTCTATGGATGATGTGACAATATACCCTTACAAATTTCCTCCTTATTTGCCTGGATAGATTTTTGGACATATACCCTATGAAATTATCATCCAGAAGATGAAATCATCATCCAGAAGATGAATAATCATCCAGAAGATGAAAAATCATCCAGAAGATGAAACTATCATCCAGAAAATGAAATTATCATCCTGAAGATGAAACCATCATCCAGAAGATGAATAATCATCCAAAAGATGAAATTATCATTCAGAAGATGAATTATCATCATGAAGATGAAACTATCATCTTGAAGATGAAAACATCATCCAGAAGATGACTTATCATCTAAAAGATGATATTATCATCCTGATGATGAAAAACATGTGACATTAAACTTCATACACCCAAAGTTAATGAATAAACATGGACAATTGCAATCCACTAAATACACCTACTTTTGTATGGATGCACAGTAAGACCCCTTCCGTTCGCTGGAAGAGGGGAAGGATATCCTAGGTCCTGAAGTGCCGTACTCAAGTGTTTTTGGTACACTCCTTTATCTGGCCAACTGCACGCAGCTCTAAAGAGCATTGGCAGTAAACCTTTTAACCAGATACAGTGCAACGCCTGTAGCGCACCAATGGACCAAAGATATGCAGCTTCTACGCTACCTCTAAGGGTCAAGGATCAGCCAACATGTTAAATGTATTTGCAGATATAGGTTACAGATCATTGCGATGACTACAACAAAGGAACGACTAACTTCTAGAGACCAGTAAAGCAGGCTTCCAAGGCAACATCAATCCCACCATCCCGAGAGGCTCATCATCCAAGAAGCAAATCATGAGTATGCACAGCCAGGTCCTACAGTACCTCGCAGACACAATGATGATTGGGTCAGAGACGTGAAACTACCTCCCGAGTCTGCAAACCACTCCTCTTAAGAAGAGCTCCCTCAGATTCAATAGCTGCCATAAATGAATGATACGTGTATAGATGAGCGATACTTGTATAGATGAGCGATGTCTTGTACTTTGTTCTTATTCTCGGAATATTGTAAGAGATTGATGTATAGTTTTCTAGGAGATTTGCAAGCCTGCAGCTTGTACAGATCAGAGGGAGTCAAATGAGTGTTGTACTCTTTTTCCTTGGCTATTGGTTTTTTCCACTGGGTTTTCCATAGCTAAAGGTTTTAACGAGGAAATCTCATTGACTCTGGATCCAGAAGTATCCATCCCTAAATGCTTCCACTAATCAGGGAAAGTTATGGAGAATGTACTCTTTTCCCTTGGCTATTGGTTTTTCCCACTGGGTTTTCCATAACTAAAGGTTTTAACGAGACAGTTATCCCTAACTTAGGATCTGGAAGTATCCACCCCTTATGATACTCATAAGCACTATGGATCCTGCAGTATTCATATATTGAGTATACAACGATGGTTGGATAAGAAAAAGTGTTATGAGTTGGGCCTATTGGGCCTATTGGGTATCCACCCACATTGAATAATATATAGGAGGCTAGGGGTTTCCTAGCCGTCAACCTTGCTCATAACAATTAGGTAATTCTATATTAATCTTAGGGAGAAAATTTCTAGAGGAATTTTAATTTTTGAAAACACTATTCACCCCCTAGTGTTCTTTTTGACATCCATATGATCCAACACTTGGTATCAGAGCGAGGTTATAGATGGCGTCAACCAATCATTTCCCCGAAGGACAATCTTCCACCTGACCACCACTTCTCAGCGGGTCAAATTATGGATCTTGGAAGAATCGGATGTGAATGTACCTTTTCTCTATCTCCTATGATCTATGGAAGATAGTGGCGACTCCTTATGAAGAACCCACGCTTGAGGAAGAAAAGTGGACCAAGAAGGAGACGGACAAAGTGTCTCTAAATGCCAAGGCAGTGTCCACTCTATAATGCAGCCTTGACACAACGGAGTACAACCCCATCTCTATGGCTACCTCTGCACATCAAATATGGAAAATCCTTGAGGTAACGCATGAAGGTAACCAAAAAGTAAAATCGTCAAAATCTTCTCTTTATGTTTGCAGGTATGAACAATTTATGATGGGAAAAGGCGAGAACATAACGAAAATGTACACGAGATTTACGGAGATCGTCAACACACTTGCGGGATTGGGAAAGAAGTACACACAAGAGATCATGTATGCAAGATCCTTTGATCCCTCACTCCCGAATGGCAATCTAAATCGTGGCATTTAATGCTCCAACGGCTCTATTCTGAAGCAGACTAGTCGGTCAAAGAAGGATCACTGACCGACTAGATTCACATCTAGTCGGTCGGTGATTCAACATGAACCGACTAACTGGAGAACAGCCAAAAGAGAAGTTCAGACAATGAAGAACTAGTCTGTCCAAGAAGACTTGCCAACCGACTAGTTTCACAACTAGTCGGTCGGTGAGTGTTCTTTGACCGACTAACAGATGAAATAGACTAGGCTGAATTCAAAGACAGCTAATCGGTTTAAGAACAACTTCCAACCGACTAGTTTCTCAACTAGTCGGTCGGTCGTTGTGCTTTGACCGACTAACTGTAAACAGTAAGTTAGGCTGGAAAATGAAAGCTCAACTAGTCGGTCTAAGAAGGATTCTTAACCGACTAGTTTGACAACTAGTCGGTCGGTGAACCTTCTTGGACCGACTGACTGTAAACAGTAACTGAGCTGAAATGAACAAGGCATTCTAGTCGGTTCAAGAAGCATTGCCGACCGACTAGATTGCCATCTAGTCGGTTGGTTCTTCTTCTTGAACCAACTAACATGCACAAGAAGCCGTGATAAGAAGCGTTAAGCTTTGGGAAAGATTCTATGGGCTTCTAATAAGATCCTAGCTCTAAGATATGAGCGTTATGAAGATAAAAACGTAAGACCTACTCAAGGCTTAACATTCTACAAAAAGAAGCTAGAAGACCATAAATAAAACTTGACGAACCGTCTTCAAAAGCTTCAATCGAATCTTCTTGACTTCAATAATGGTCCTTGAGCTTCAACGAAGCTTCAAGCACACGATCCGCGCTTTGAGAAGTCTTGAGACGTCGCTTTTGATGTTCATAGAAATTTGGCAACGATCTCCATAACTGCGCTCACAAAGAGTTAGTTCACGATATTTATGTTTGTTCATCATCAAAACCAAATCCGGGGAATCAATACTCAACATTCTCCCCCTTTTTGGTGATGACAAACCAACATGAATAATAATCAATAATAATAATTCAAGTGAAATTTACTTACTCCCCCTGCATTGATGACACGTTAATTCTAAATTAAATAATAATCATAAGCATCAAGCAGACGAGTAAAGTATAAAATGTGAATCAATTATTGACATATCGGATTTGAAATCCATTTTTATATCTTAACTCTCCCTGAATCTAACATATCAAATTAGATTCACGGTAAATTGCTTTGAATTATCATGTAGCACATCGTCATTATTAATTCTCTCCCCTTTGGCATTAGCAAAAAGAGCGGGAGGAGAACAACGACACCAACAATGGCGTAAAATAAAAGCACGGGAGTCGTAAAATACGACCACGGTCCAAATGACACCAAAGTAAAATACGAAGTAAATCAAAGCGTGCCAACAAGACCATAGTCGAAAATCGAAAAATAAAATCATCAAAACTCAAATCAATTTCACGTATTGAGTTATGGAACATACTCTCCAATATCAACATTCTTGATGAATTAAGTGCATGGAAAACAATTCTATGTTTTCATAGAAATAATTTCTATTAAATCAAATGTAATCGTCGAGCGACGAAGTCAACATCAGAGACAATAATATAATGTGCACAAATGAAGTAAATGGCAACACGATGTATATATATATATAAGAACATGGATACATCAAAAGTATACATCTGCCAACACACATATAAGCGATCCTCAGATCGAAGCACATCATACAACATATATCACAACAGATATCGAAGTATCACAAAACATACAAAAATCCATCCAAAAAGACATCAAAATACATCACCACCCAACTATCCTACCCCACTCTCTCACAAAAAAGATACCATCCAAGTGTCCATGGAGAGTCCTCCAACGCAAGCTCAGGAGGCGAAGGGAGGATCAGCAGCAGCAGCAGGCTCTGTAGAAGGTGTGGTGGTCTCAGGGACGACAGGAGTGTCAACAGATGGGAGAGTGGCAACGGGAGTGGTCTCGGGAGCACCAACAGACGAAGTATCCACCGGAGGAATGGTGGCAGGAGGTGTGCTCTCGGGATCACCAACAGAAGTAGCAGCATCACGAGCAGACGTACCCTCAGGGGCACGAGCAGCAGATCCAACAAGCTCCTGGAGCTCAGCCTCATCCATTTCCTCATCGTCAGAAACTGACGGAGGAACCTCAATACCAAAGTGAGTGCAGATGCGAGCAAGCATCTCCTCGGAACGAGAAACACGAGACTCCACACGTCTCAAGGAAACGGCAAACTCAGCGAGAGTAGGAGCAGGTGGAGGAGCTGAAGCATAAGCAGAAGCTGAAGGGGTCGTCCTCTGAAAGTGACGAAGCGCCGCAAGAGACTTCTTGACGGCCGTCGCATTCAGGGGAGGACCAAGAGGACGCTGGTCATTGGGAGGGAGAGGGACGCCGAAGTGACGAAACACGAGAGTCAATAGGCAAGGATATGGAATGTGGGCTGACTTGGTGGATTTCCTTATGCACTCAAAGGAATCCATCTTGTCAAGAATAATCCATGCCCAATTGATCTCGCTCCCCATGAAAAGAGTGTAGATGAGTTTAAGAAATGGCTGGGAGGGTAAGCTAGATGAGCCGTACTTCGGAAGGAGGCATGACTTCAGGATAAGGTTAAGAACCCAGGCATTAGGCTTAAAAGACTTCGAAGGGACGCCAATCATGGCGGGAGGGATCACATGAAACATTTCGACAAGCACGGTCTGGTCAAGATCAGAAATATCATCAACAGAGATATCAGCTGGAAGAAGGCCAGAGGATGACACACCTATCAACTCCCCTAAGATTTCTGCCATGAGGACAATAGGTGTCCCCAAGACAGTCGTCTCAATGGAGTGAGTGTCGTCATACTGACCCCAGACACGATTCACGTAGAATAGCTTGACGAGACGGGGGTACGGGTGTGGGTTCGCCTTGGGGTCATGGCGAAGATAATCTATAAGGCCACTATACGAAAGAAGATCGGTGAGATGTGGGAAATCAGAGAACTGAACGAAGTTCTCCAATAGCAATGGACAGTGCTCAATACGGTTGTAAGCTGCGAGACACAACGGGTCATCGCGACACAACGATATATCGACACCGCCCAAAGGCATGGAAGCCTTCCCCTTAGACGGACGAGTGCTAGAACGAGGAGGAGGAGTAGGAGCCCTATCGATAGGCTCGGACTCGGGAATATACTCAGTGTCGGAGTCATCGGGAGGAGAGGGTGCACGAAAGGAAGCTAGAGACACGGTCTGCTTCCTAGGCTTGGGTTTGGGCTGAGATTGGGCTCTAGGCTTTGCAGTCGCCGTCCTCTTCTTCTTAAGAGGAGGCAAAAACGAAGAGGGAAGAGTGGTCTTGGCTTGGCGTTTGGGAGGAGTTCATTTGGGTTGAGGGGGGTCCGTAGGAGGAGACTCTACGGTCATAGGAGACGGACTAGATGGACGGATGGGGATACGTGTCTTTGCCATGATTGAGACGAGACACGCGCAAACGCACGAAATCGACAGATAATCGAACAAAATAAACCTAGGTTGAAACCCTAAAAACGATGGAAATCGACGAAGAGACCTAGAATGAAACCCTAAACACAGAGAGAGTGAGAACTTTACCCTAGGTGAAGGGAGATCGACGGTTAGGGTCAGAGATGGCCGGAAAACGACGACAATCGACGGAGGAGACGAAGGGTTTCGGGGGTAAGGGGGTCTGAGAGAAAATTCGCACCGATTAGAAATGAATCTAATCGGTGCAGGAGTGAATAAGTCGACTTGGAAGAGGAAAAGACACAAAAGCCCCTGCGCATTTAGTCGGTCACAGTTCAAGTGCTGACCGACTAGATTGCAATCTAGTCGGTCGGCCAATGAACATGAACCGACTAAGTGCAAACAGTGACTGAAGCCAAAATTAGGGCTTGAGTTAGCCGGTCTGAGTTCATTCACTGACCGACTAGAACTGAATCTAGTCGGTCGGCCATTGAACTAGGACCGACTAAGAGAGTTCAAAAATTTGAAATTTAGAAATTTTGAGTTCTCTCCTAATCGCACTTGGACGATACATCGAAATACTCTCATATATCATTATACTACCCCATAAAACATCGAAAATCTTAAGAACAACGTTCATGAATATTTCGAGCATAACTTCCGAAAATTCAACCAAAAATCCAGAAAATCCCAACACATCTAGCATGAGCATATATAAAGAAAATTATTATCATGCAAGATTATTGAACGAAATGAATCCTAAATCTCGGATTCACCCATAATCCCCAATTCTCGACGCAACCGCACAAAGGAGTCTTCCTTGAGTGGTTTCGTGAAAATATTGGCGCTTTGCTTCTGGGTTTCAACGTACACTAAAATGATGTCCTTTTTAGCAATATGATCATCAAGGAAATGGTGACGGACATCAATGTGTTTAGAATGGGAATGGTGTACCGGATTCTTAGAGAGACATATTGCACTTTGGTTGTCCACCATGATAGGGCAAGTATCACAGTTTAAACCAAAGCCTTTAAGAGTGTGTCTCATCCAAAGAACCTGAGCACACGCAGCACCGGCAGCAATATATTCTGCCTCGGTGGTTGAAAGTGATACGGAATTCTGCTTCTTGGAAAACCAAGAGACAAGAGAATTTCCTATAAAATGGCAAGTGCCACTAGTACTTTTCCTGTCGGATTTGCATCCCGCATAATCTGCATCACTATATGAGATTAACTCATATGTGCTAGACTTTGGATAAAGTAATCCAAAGTCGAGTGTGTAACTTAAATAACGGAAAATACGTTTTACCGCTACTAAGTGAGATTCCTTAGGTTGAGACTGATAACGAGCACATACACATACAACAAACATAATATCGGGCCTACTAGCAGTAAGATATAATAAACTACCTATCATACCTCGATATAGACGAATGTCTACATCTTTGCCGCCCGTATCTTTATCAAGATGTGTAGTCGTGCTCATTGGAGTCTTCTTGCCCGAGGCATTCTCCATTCCAAATCGCTTTAGCAACTCCACCGTGTACTTGGTTTGGTGGAGGAAGATTGCATCGTTCATTTGGCGAATTTGGAGACCTAAGAAATACTTGAGCTCACCCATGTGGCTCATCTCAAATTGATCCTTCATAACATTAGAAAAATCTTCACAAAGAGTGAAGTTAGTAGCACCGAAAATGATATCATCAACATAAATTTGAATTAAAATAATATCATTATTCGAATACTTAACAAATAATGTAGAATCAACTTCACCCATTTTAAAACCCAAATCCAAAAGAAAGTTCTTTAGACTGTCATACCAAGCTCGAGGAGCTTGTCTCAAACCATAAAGTGCTTTCTTAAGTTTGAAAACATGATTTGGAAATTTTTCATTCATAAAACCCGGAGGTTGAGAAACATAAACTTCCTCAACAACATCTCCATTTTAAAACGCACTTTTTACATCCATTTGAAAGAGTTTAAAATCTTTATGGCATGCAAAAGATAACAATAATCTAATAGATTCTAATTTAGCTACCGGAGCAAAGGATTCTTCGAAATATATACCTTCCTCTTGCCGGTAGCCTTGAGCTACTAACCGAGCTTTGTTCCGGACGACGATTTGGTTCTCGTCGGTCTTGTTCTTGAAAATTCACTTCGTTCCTATAACGGTGTGGTTCTTCGAAGGTAATGGAACAAGCTCCCAAAACTCATTCCTCTCAAATTGAATGAGTTCCTCCTCCATGGCTAGGATCCAAGCACTATCTTCGCACGCTTCATTAATATTCTTTGGCTCTATTGATGAGGCAAATGCACAATGAGCGAAGTAGTTGACTTGAGATCTCGTCTTGACACTATCAAGGATGTTGCCAATGACTTGCTCATGGGGATGGTCACGAACTGTATGAAGTCGTTTGGGAATTTCCTGATCACTAGGAACATTCTCAAAAGACTCATTAGTAGGGTTAGTATCATTAGAATCAATAGAATTAGAATTACCAATAGAATCACATAAGACATCCATGGAGTCATCATCATTAGTAATTCTAGACGGGACAAAACCTTCATTGAATGAAACATGAAGTGATTCCTCGATCGTTGAGGTTCGTTTGTTGTATATCCGGTAGGCTTTGCTACGGGAGGAATATCCAACAAATATCCCCTCATCAGATCTTGGATCAAATTTGTCCAAACTACCATACGTGTTTTTAATAAAACATTTTGCGCCAAAAACTCGAAAATGTTTAACTTGAGGCAATCTACCAAACAAAAATTCATAACAAGTTTGTTAGGTGTCGGGCCTCAAAAGTATTCTATTAAACACATAGCAAGCGGTATGTACCGATTCCGCCCAAAATTGATGGCCAAGTTGGCTGTCATCAAGCATAGTGCGAGCACATTCCATTAGCGTCCTATTCTTCCTCTCAACTACACCATTTTGAGGGGGTGCACGAGGGAAAGAAAGGTGTGAGTAATACCAACTTCATCACAAAAATTTGAGAAAGACTCATTCTCAAATTCCCCTCCATGATCACTACGAATAGTGACAATGGTGGTTCCAATGAGATTTTGTACTTTCTTAACAAATATTGTGAAGTTTTCAAAAGCATCATTTTTATTACTTAAGGAAAATACCCAAGTAAATCTAGAAAAGTCATCAATGATGACAAGTCCATATCGTGCATTTCCTAATGAAGCAACTCTAGTTGGCCCAAAAAAGATCTAGACGTAATAGCTCTAGAGGCCGCTTAGATGAAATGCTTTTCTTAGGTTTAAAAGATGATTTTGGAAGCTTGCCTCGTTGACATGAGTCACAAAAGCTTTTCTTTTGAAAGACAAGCTTAGGAAAGCATCTAATAGAATTTAACTTGGAAAGCTTAAAAAGTGTTCCAAAGTTCACATGACCAAAACATCGATACCATAAGTGTTGTTCACTCGTGTTGGCAATGAGACAGTGTTCATGTGATTTTGGAAGATCTAATATATAAATATCCTTATGGCGTGTGCCAGAAAATAATAAATTATTATTATCTTTTCTCAAAATATGACACATTCCTTTCGCAAAGCTAACTTTGTAACCTTTGTCACAAAGTTGGCTTATTGAAATAAGATTGTGGTTTAATCCTTTAACAAGGTAAACATCACTTATTAGTGGTTTAGAAGGATTACCAACTTTTCCAACACCTATGATGGTTCCGCTCTCGTTGCCTCCAAAGACAACTCGGTTCCCATTTGCAATGGGCACCACTCCGGAGAGCAATTAAGCATCACCCGTCATGTGTTTTGAACACCCGCTATCGAGTATCCAATTATTCTTGGAGCTAAATTTGGATTTGTTGCTCCATTTCTTTTTCTTGAGTACATAAAGATAAACATATCATTCCATGGTACCCATGGTCATTGGGTCCTAAAAGATTAGACCTTTGGAAGCCAAGTCCAATTGGACTTAGACTTCCCAATGTAATCATCATTATGCACGACATCCATAAAATAAGAATTCATGTATGCTTGTTTTTCATGCATATTAGTGTTCTTCGGGCCCCAAATAGTGAATATTTTGGGAACCCTATTCCTATTGGGAGCATGCATACGTTGTTGATTTCTACGTGATGCATGTCGTGGATAGGCATATGGCACATGATGAAATGGTGCATGATGATAATTATTCATATGATGATGTGGATGAACATATGCATGTGGAGGAACACGTGTGTGAGTGTGTCTCACATGGTGTGCACATGCCCGTGGATGTGGTGCATAAAAATCATCATATGTGTAAACATGTGGAGTAGGATGTGTGTTCCTACGTGGCATGGTATTGGTGTACATAAAAGCATGACCCTTCTTTGGAGGTCCACCCAAAGTGGGTTTCTTTCCAAATGAGGGTGTGTACGAGGTGGAAGCACCATTGGTAGATGAACTATCAATGAAGTGTTTGCTCCCACTCGTTGAGGCATTTGAAGTTGGCCTAACAAAGGTGGTAGACGATTTGGAGGAATTTCCCATCTTATACCCCAAGACAATGCGATGATTGGCCGAAAGTATGTCATTTAGGATATTATCCAAATGGTCCTTACCTTTATTGAATTTATTAATCCGGCCTAATGTGGACTCATACTTCTCGGTGAGAGAAAGTATAGAAGCATCCAAAGTGGACACATGAGTAGTGAGTACACAAACACGAGACTTGAGATTCTCATTCTCAATACTCAAAGTTGAGTTTTGAGAAATCAAATCCGCCATCTCATGTTCATCCGAGTCCTCAATATGAACATGCTCAAGTTGAGATTTGAGATTTACAATCTCATTTCTCAAACCTTCACCAACGGTGTCGTTGTTGATGATGATAGGCTTAGGCGAGGTTTGGATACTAGCTAGCTCATCTTTTATCTTAGTATATCTATTAACCAATTTAGAATACTTAGACCATATTGCTCGTTAGCTAATCTAAGGTCATCCATAGTTACCTCATCGCCTTCATCATCGCTATCATCGGAGGAAGATCCTTGATCATGTTCCTCTCTAGCCATGAAGCACATGTGTGCTTGATCCACTTGCTCATCATCCGACTCTCCACTTGAGGAGTCATCCTCGGAGTCGGTGAATGTGCCGACAAGTCCTTTCTTGTACCCTTTCTTGTACTTCTTTGACTTGTCGAACTTTGGTGCCTTTCATTTCTCCTTTTGCTTGTTTTGAGGACAATCCGCTTTCATGTGTCCTGGCTTATTGCATTTAAAGCACAAAGGAGCGGAGGCGTTAGTAGAACTAAACTTAGATTTGTTCTTGAAGTTACCTTTCTGGAAGAATTGGTTGAACTTCTTTGCCATGAGGGCAATGGATTCCAAGTCCAACTCGTCTTTCGAGTCTTCATCATCGGTAGATGTAGATGTAGATGGAGCGGCCTTGAAAGCAATCGCCTTTTTCTTTGGCTCGTCTTGCTTCAAGTAAGACTTCATCTTGTCCTGCAACTTTAGTTTGCTATCCTTGCGTACCTCATAAAACATCAAGGTACCCATTAGTTGAATAACAGTATATTTACTCATATCGTTACCTTCCTCGATGGCAAAGGTACGTTTTTTCCAACAAGAAGGAAGTATGTCAATGATCTTTGAGACTTTCTCCTTTTGGGTGTAGGTCTTTCCAAGAGCCTCCAACTCATTGGTGATGTCAACGAAGCGAGCATAGTACTCCTTCATCTTCTCATCCTGTTGCATATGAAATAATTCGAAATCTTTATTTACAACAACGAGTTTGGAGTCTCTTACCCTACTCGTTCCTTCATGCAAGATGAGGAGTGAGTTCCAGATTTGATATGCACTCTTACATGTGCATATCTTGTTGAAGTCTTCGGGCTCCAAAGCGCATTGCAAGGCATCCATTGCCTTGGCATTGCTTACCTCCGCGGTGACCTCGCGGTAGTCCACTTAGCGAAATATTCTTCTGCGGGCTCGACATACTCCATCAACGTGGCTCTCCATAGTGAAACGCTCTGGAGGAACGTTTCAATCCAGCATTTCCAGTACCCGTAGTTGGTACCGTTGAAGTAGGGATGCCTAGTCGAGGAGTGTCCTTCCATCACCGAAGAAGCTCCTTCACGGTTCCTGAAGGTGCTATAGTCTGAAGGTGGACGCACGTTCTTGTTGTCGTTGGTAGACATAGCTATGAACTTTGCTCTGATACCAAATGTAATGCCCTGATAGCTATTGCACAAGTACTAGAGGGGGGGTGAATAGTACTTTAAAATAATTAAGAAGATAATTTCTAATTATCTTGCAAACTCAACCAACAATGCGGAAATAAAAATATTGACAACAAAGAAATACAATCGCAAACAAACGAATTAACGGGTTCGGATCCACCCAAGTCTCCCCGACTTGTTCCCAGTGATCCTACGTCCCAAACACCCGGATCCCCTCCGGATACTTGAGTTAGAAACCTCTAACTCAAATTTGCACTATGAAATACTTGTAGAAAACCTCTACAAGATCAAATCATACACAAAAGAAAATGTGACTCCCACAAACCGGGATCACACACAACTCTCACAACCGAGAGTAAAACTTGCAATATTCAAAGTAATTGAAATATGAAATGTTTACCACAAAACCATATGCCTTGAGTAAAACTTACGATTTAGGGCAAGAAGGATTTTGGGGAAGAATGAAGGCACCAAACCCTAGCTCCAAGATGTTGACCAGCAATGGGAGGCTAAGAAGTTGTTGGTGACCTTGGATCAAGCTCTTGGCTTGAATGGCTCACAATCAATGTGAATCTCTCTTTGGAAATAAGAGTGAGAGAGAGATTCTTGAGAAATGAATGAGCTTGGAAATGAGAATAAATGCTTCTCTTTGATTCTCTAAACTTCAATTAATATCAGCCTTGAATGCTATGAAAGAAGCCCTTCAAGTATATATAGGATAGAGAAAAGAGAAAGCAAAAAATCGTGGCATTTAATGCTCCAACGGCTCTATTCTGAAGCAGACTAGTCGGTCAAAGAAGGATCACTGACCGACTAGATTCACATCTAGTCGGTCGGTGATTCAACATGAACCGACTAACTGGAGAACAGCCAAAAGAGAAGTTCAGACAATGAAGAACTAGTCTGTCCAAGAAGACTTACCAACCGACTAGTTTCATAACTAGTCGGTCGGTGAGTGTTCTTTGACCGACTAACAGATGAAATAGACTAGGCTGAATTCAAAGACAGCTAGTCGGTTTAAGAACAACTTCCAACCGACTAGTTTCTCAACTAGTCGGTCGGTCGTTGTGCTTTGACCGACTAACTGTAAACAGTAAGTTAGGCTAGAAAATGAAAGCTCAACTAGTCGGTCTAAGAAGGATTCTTAACCGACTAGTTTGACAACTAGTCGGTCGGTGAACCTTCTTGGACCGACTAACTGTAAACAGTAACCGAGCTGAAATGAACAAGGCATTCTAGTCGGTTCAAGAAGCATTGCCGACCGACTAGATTGCCATCTAGTCGGTTGGTTCTTCTTCTTGAACCAACTAACATGCACAAGAAGCCGTGATAAGAAGCGTTAAGCTTTGGGAAAGATTCTATGGGCTTCTAATAAGATTCTAGCTCTAAGATATGAGCGTTATGAAGATAAAAACGTAAGACCTACTCAAGGCTTAACATTCTACGAAAAGAAGCTAGAAGACCATAAATAAAACTTGACGAACCGTCTTCAAAAGCTTCAATCGAATCTTCTTGACTTCAATAATGGTCCTTGAGCTTCAACGAAGCTTCAAGCACACGATCCGCGCTTTGAGAAGTCTTGAGACGTCGCTTTTGATGTTCATAGAAATTTGGCGACGATCTCCATAACTGCGCTCACAAAGAGTTAGTTCACGATATTTATGTTTGTTCATCATCAAAACCAAATCCGGGGAGTCAATACTCAACGACAGGAGCCAACAAGAATTTAGTGGGATAAGGTATTGCCATTACAGAAGTTATCTTTTTCATGTAAAAAATATTTTAATTAATAATAATTTCTTATTATTATTTTCAAAAAAATTGAAAAACAAACAGTACAAGATAATGCGACAAGGACTGATAAAAAAGAAACATGTTTTTCAGAGTAAAAAATTTAGGGTTTTTAGCATATTAGTCCCTTAAATCTTGAGTATTTTGATATCCGTCCATCAAATCTTCATATTTGCTCTCAAGTCCCTCAAAAGTTAGTATTTAACCTTAATAGTCCCTCTCACTAACTATCTGTTAAAATCTTAACGGAAATGGGAATATTCCGTTAGTATTTAACCTTAATTTGCCCTCAAGTCCCTCAAAAGTTAGTATTTAACCTTAATAGTCCCTTAAATTTTGAACGTTAACCTTAATAGTCCCTTAATTTAACGGAATATTCCCATTTCCATTAAGATTTTAACAGATAGTTAGTGAGAGGGACTATTAAGGTTAAATACTAACTTTTGAGGGACTTGAGGGCAAATAGGATGATTTGAGGGGCGGATATCAAAATAAACAAGATTTAAGGGACGAATATGCTAAAAACCCAAAAATTTAATCTTTTTTTTTTCAAAATTTCTTTTTTATTGAATATCCTACTACCATTAGTGATATAGAATTGGAAGATAGTTTTGGCTGAACTTGAGTGGTTCGCAAACCACAACGGCAAATGCTACGTCGAAATAAGGCAAATAGAGTTTTAGCTTTACAATTTTTTATATTCACTAATATATATATATATATTTAAATAAAAATTTATGTTCGTTAATTACCTAGGTTATTGCGCATCCAAGTAGCACTTCAGCATGGATTGAGATTAACACTTCTTCGCTTTATAATGTGATGAGGAAAATGTTTTCTACTGAAACATGAGTGGCTTCAAAAAAAACTCCGGATGGATCTATTATGGAACTAAATGGGATAAAACCAAAAATTGCTGGAAAATCGGATGAATCACCTGTAAATAGCAAATAAAAATGTACAAATAATTCACTCCAATCACTGACTTGACTCTAATGTATTTATGAGATAGTTGTATGTTAGAATTCAGACTGTAGTTGTGTTTCTACTTGCAGATTTCTCTATCAGTGCATTATCATCTTACATTGATTTATAATGGGTATATTTGGATAAAAAAGAATGCAATTTTCTTCTTTAATTTTAACTACTTCTTAAAGAGTAGACTTTCATAGAGTTTGAAGACAGCAACAATAACCCAAATAAGAAAGGCAATTATTTGGGAGATACTTGCTTATAAAAGTAACGGATACTTGCTTATATGATTGCTTAAAATTCTAAATGATCGCTAAAAGTCTAAATAATTGCTTAAAATTGAAACTTACACGACATTCACTACCTAAAATAAAATATAAAGAAGAAAATGACAAAAATGAAGGAGAAAAATGAAATACAAGGTAACATGAAATGATAATGCTGTTAACAACGTCTGTCAAGAGACAAAAGGTTACAAACATCAATTTTATTCCATTTTCTAAACAATATAGTTGAACCTAAAAGATCATTTTCAGGCCCAAACTAGCAACACTAAAAGATCATTTAAAAACATCAATTTTCAGGGCCAGAAGATTTTTTATGAAATCATCATCAGAACAGCCCCCTCCTCTCTCTACTTACTTTCTTCTTCCTTTCTCTTTGCAGCATGCATTAGGGGCCGACGGCCGACGTGGCAATCGATAGGAGGGCCACGACAGTAGGTAGGCGGCACCGGGGTGAAGGCGGCGGCACCGGTGGGGCAACCCATTGGCGTTGATGGCGACGACCATGCTCCACATCAACAAAAAAGCACACTGTGCTGTTGGTGGCACTGCGGGGGCTGTTGTGTGGCTATTGGAGGGGTTGTTCTAGAGTCGACGGCGGAGCACGGTGCGGCGTCACGGAGGCGGAAGACGCGTATGGCCGGAGCGTCAGAGCTGATGTGTCGAGCGAGCTACGTGGAATTGATGCACGGAGGGGAAGCGACGCGTATGGCCAGACTTCACCCACAATGGCACGATCATTATTAATCGCTTTTGGGCACTCAATTGTCAAATTTGCGTGGAAACAATTTTCTGCGTACGTGGACCCACACGGCTCTATAAGACGTACGTGAATGGATGCTTGATGCATCAATTCGAGTAGGTGGGCCCTTCACGTGGAAACAACGTCAACCAGCTCCCTCCCACACGATCACCATATGATTTCGAAATTCCGTTGCAAAAAATTCCGTACATACACCGAACGGTCTTCGGTGTATAAAGCAAGCGCCAAGAAAAAAAGCACGGCCTAACCTCTCTCTCTCTCTCTCTCTCTCTCTCTCATGCACAGAAATCAAAGTGGCCAACAGCTAACATCCGTGCACATAATCCAACGACGAAGGACAGCAGCTCGTTGCCCGAGCTTCTCCGACATGGTCAACCACTCGGAAAATCGAGCTGCCACACAGACCGAGCTCCTACCATACGAAATAGAATGGCCATATAGAACCCAAGACGATATGCACGCATCCACGCACAGCCGACTTCTCTCCACAAGCAAACCAACTACAACAATGTACGAATTTTGACGTCACCTGATTCCCTGCACATGAGACAGCATGCGTACAGGTTGACAGACTGCTGAACGCACATGAATTGAGCTCGCATTGAGAATGAGAGACAGACTGACGCACGGATCGTTACGCGCATGCATGAAAAACAAGAAGCAGTTTCCCAGAGTAGATTTTTGCAGCAGAATCCTGATAAATTTGGAAATTGCATAATTGATCCAGAACTTTGAAGCATGATATCTAGAGATCCAGATGTCGAATTGAGACGCAGTTTTTTTCCATTACAGTGCCAACAATGCGGTGATTGGCAGAGACAGATCAAATACGAAAACTAAGCTTTCTAAACTCTATCTATTTTATTTATTGTGGTTTATTTGATGTTTATCCTTGTACCAAAAACAGTTTTATTTATTGGGCTATTTTTTGGGGACTTGACTTGTTAGGGTAAGTTAAGGGTAAAAGTATTGCTAGGCTAGTATTGTTTGAGCTTTGGTGAGCTAGGTATAGACTTAGTGAACAGAGCATTGGTGCATGAAGTTTCAGGTGTCCGTATCATTGACTTTATTATTCTAGTGATTACATTTAGGGCTGAACGTATGTCATGGAATGAACGAACCACTGTAAATATCATGTGTACTCTGTGATTGCTTCCGTGTTATTTTTATTGCATCGTATTAGCTCTATGATAATCTGATTGTGTAGGATAAAGTTTTTATCTTTCAAAAATTTGTCACAGGTCTATTCACACCCCCTCTAGGCTTATATATGATCCAGCATATTTGTCATCAACAAAAAGAGGGAGAATGTTGGTTTTTGCGTCTTCCATGGTAATTTTGATGATGATCACACATATTAGATATTAATAACTTCACGTGTGCAGATATAAATGATGAGCAAATATTTAAATGAAGGGAGAATATAGCGAACAAAGACATTGGATCTCAAAGGAGCCGATACATAAGCAATGAAGATCAAGATTGTATCAAGTGCTTAACATAATATTTTCATTTTGCTGTAATTTTTATTTTATGTCATGGTAGTATGTTTTTGTTGAAACTCTCACACATTTAGGAACACATACAAAATGTTTTTAAAATATTTTAAAAATCATTTTCTAAGTTTTTGAGCCGTATCATATGTATCAGCATTAGAGTCAAATATCATTAGTATAGGAGTCGACTAATATTCATACTGGCTCTGGACTGTCTCACTACAGTTGGAGATAGTCAACTACTGCCTTTTAGGTAGTCAACTACCTAAAGAGCAGTAGTCGACTACATGTGAGCTGACAGTCCCCAACAATCAGATTTTTGCCCATTTTTCCTGCCCTTTGGAGGGGCTGTTTGGTCAGTTTGCAGAGACGGAATTAAGGGTTATAAATAGGGGGTTATTGCTGAAGTTATAGCCAACTTAATTGATCAATTTTTCAAGAGAAAAAGAGTTTTAAAGTCCAAAAGCTTTTAAGCAAAACCCTCTCTCATTGGGCCATATTTTAAAGAGTTTTCAAAATCATTCAAGGCCAAATTCTAGATCTATTACAGCTTCATTTCTACATCATTTGGAGACTCACTATAGCCATATCACAACAACACAAGAGTGTCATATCAAAGGCTATTAGTAAAAGAGTTGTAAGTATTCTTCTTCTCATTTTATGGTGTTTGTCTCGTGGAGACGTGTTTCTCTCATTGAGAGGTGTTGTCTATTTTGGACGTGTTTGTTCCAATGGGAACATGTTGTAATCCTTAGTATCGTTTGAGACGTGATTAGTGGATTCTTTGTCCCTGCTTGGACGTGTGGTTGGATGTAGGGGAAGAGACCTCGAACTAGGATATATCTTATTGTTTGCGATTGTCTCTTTCTCTTGAGCTTATTGTTTACTTGCAATTATTTTTAGCTTCCGCATTACTCTTATCTTGCAAGTATTTTATTGATTAAGTATTAATTTGGTAACTCAAGTTAATTACTTAGGAAGAACTTTTAGAGGGAATTTTTATTATTTGAAGAACACCATTCACCTCCCAACTCTAGTGTTCTATTTGCCATCCACATGACCCAACACGGTGTTTGCCAAGTTGCATGGTATACGCTTGCAGGTTTGCAAGGGAGATTAGTGAAAAATCTTAAGTGGTGAGCTTGGGGATTGGACTAGGTCAGGGAGACCGACTAGGATAAATTCCTCGTGTTTGTTGCTTCTCTGGTTTGCTTGTCTCTACACTTTTATGATTGCAATTATTTTATTTATATTCCACTGCAAGTTATTGAAAGTTGATTATGAAAGATATTAATTGGTAACTCATTTAGATATCTTTATTGCGTAATTTTAAAAGACACTATTCATCCCATCCCCTTTCTAGTGTCTCTTTGTCCATCCCAGTGATCCAACACACCTTGCAAGGTGCAAAAGTCTCGACGAGTGGGAAATAGGACGGTTGGTCCTCCAGAAACCTCCTTTTGACCCTTTTGTGGTGTAAGGGTCACAATCCACCTTGGAATGAGGATGGGTGTTTGGTGGTGTTGTTCAGGTGTATGTCTAAAGGAGACTTGTCTATAAATGAAGAGATTACATTATGCAATGAAATATCTGAAAATTATTTTCACAATTAAATAGTTGATTGCTTTAACTCACCAAGTTGCCTAGATCATGCAAACCTTAAGTTGTCTAAGTTATATAGCATGATGATTGCAACCTAATTCTAAGATTAACACTTTGTTCCGCTAGTGTCTAGAGTTTAATTACATAATATGGGATGATATCCAAAGACATAGAGTGCAAGCAACGTTAAAAAGGTTTTCTAAAAGCTTAAAAGATCATATTTCAGGTCAAAGCATACGAATTAACGAAGCAACCTGATACGGCTATTTTGGAGAAGCCCAAGAGCAAGGGGCCCATGCCCAGGCCTAGGACAGGAAGCCCACTAACGTGATTTGGTCCATCCGACGAAGCCCACGAAAGGACTCGGAGTCGGATCGGCCACGACCCAGAATCTGCACGATCAGCCCACGCCCGCAAGGGATAATCGTTCCCCTAAAAGCGTGGCACCTTAATGACCATTAAGGAGCTCATTAATCGACTTCCCCATGAGGCGCGCAAGCACCTCAATAGGGGCAGATCGCGGGGGCATGGGGAGCGGTTAGGGGGTGTGGATCGGGGGCAGTCGCGGGTTAGACCCTATAAAAGGACAACAAAGACGACCAGGAAAGAGGGGGAATCCTAGACACCTGCGACGGAGGTATTCCATTTACCGACCTTGCTTTCCCATTTTCCCTCTCCCATAGCTCGGGTCAAGGATACGTATACTGGCCTCCTTTCGAGCCGTACCGATCCTGCCGAGTATTGCTCGGATCTGTTCTGACTTAAGCATCGGAAAGGACCTGGCCGGAACCAAGTTTTGGCCCCCCCTGACGAGTTTCTTCGTCTGTCTAGGAAGGAGCGGACCGAGGCACCGAGGCTACTCCTCAATGCGGAACGAACCCACCCGCCATTGGCGAGTGCAGCCACCGATCGAAGACGGAGCAGTAATCAAGGCGCCGAGGCTACCCCTCGGCACTTGATCGACCGAGGCCCTCCACCCTCCAAGCGACCCATTTCACGGGCAGAGGAAGGGAACTGCGCGTCCAACATCAAGGACGCGCTTGCTCGAAAGAACCAAGGGATCCCAACTGACCCCTTGACCACGTTGACCGTCAAGTATTTGGTCAACGATCTTGTGGTGAGAAAACACCTGTAAACATCTGGCGTCGCCTGTGGAAACGAAACTAACACCCACGTAAAGCAACCACACCAATGATGACGCGATCTCGCCTGTCGCGGCGAAAGAGGGGCACAGCCCCGATGTCGACACCGAGGCCGTACCATGATCGGCAGAGGAGAAGCATGGAAACCCGGCGCAAGCCTCGGGCTGGGGGTCCGGGCAGACCCGGGGCTGGCCGCGTGGGGGATTACGGCGTGGCGGCCGGAGACCCCTCCTTACCCCTCCCAGTCAGGGAGGGGGGTGTCGCGAGGGAAAAGCCGTGGCCCGATGAGGCACTGGTGGTCTTCGCAATCATCAACGCTGCCCTAGTAAGGTGACTGCTCGTTGATACCAGAAGCTCATGCGACATACTTTTCATGTCGACCCTTGAGAAGATGGGGCTACGAGAAGAAGACCTAGAGCCCTGCTCGGGGCTTGTGATAGGCTTCATGGGCCACTCCATGCCCATAGTCGGGGTCATCCACCTCCCTGTCACACTCGGGGAGCCGCCCGACTCGGTGACCCTGACGATGGAGTTCGTGGCGTTGAGGATCGGATCAACGTACAATGGGATCATCGGTCGCTCGCTCCTCAATGCTGTCGGCGCAGTGGTCTCAACTCTCCATCGGATGGTCAGGTTCCCGACCCCGAGAGGGATTGGACAGGTTGAGGGCGACCCAGGAAGACCGGAAATCTGCTACTAGCTGACCAATTGGGAACACGTGGGGTGATATGATGACCTGATGGCCACCCTGGACTTGAGGTACGGACCGAGGCCCACTCCCGGGGAGGAGCCGGAGCTAATCCCAGTCTCGAAATTTGAAGGTTCGTCTCCATCGGGTCCGGTCTGGATCCTGGCTTGAGAGGTGAGTTGATCGAGTGCTTGGAGGCCAACTTAGACGTCTTCGCATGGTCGCCCGACGACATGCCCGGCATAGATCCCCGAGTGATCATGCACCAGCTGAACACTGACACCAATTTCAAGCCGGTCCAGTAGAAAAAGCGGAACCTGGGTGGCGAGAAGAGGAGGGCAGCCTCAGAGGAGGTGGAACGCCTCCTGGACGCCGGCTTCATCCGAAAGTTTGGTACCCGAAGTGGCTGTCCAACGTCGTGATGGTCAAGAAGTCCAGCGAGAAGTGGTGAATGTGTGTGGATTTCAGTGACCTAAACAAGGCATGCCCTAAGGACAGGTATCCACTGCCCCGCATCGATCACCTCGTGGACAACACGTTTGGCTACGAGATGCTCAGCTTCATGGACGCCTACTCCGGGTACAATCAGGTCCAGATGGACACTCGGGACAAAGAGAAGACGTCCTTCACTACAGACCGAGGGACTTTCTGCGACAAGAAGATGCCCTTCTGCCTGAAGAACGGGGGGCGACCTACCAGAGAATGGTCAACAAAGTATTTGATTCTCAGATAGGGAGGAACTTGGAGGTCTACGTAGACGACATGTTGGTCAAGTCGAGAGGGCCGGCTGATCATATTGCCGACCTCAGGGAAACCTTCGAGCGGCTACGAAAACACAACATCCGGCTTAATCCCACGAAGTGCACGTTCATGGTAAAATCGGGCAAGTTCCTGGGGTTCATGATCACTAATCGCGGGATTGAGGCTAACCCCGACAAGATCGAGGCATTGATCAACATGTGGGAACCAACGACCATCAAAGAGCTACAAAGACTGAATGGTCGCATCGCCACACTGGGGTGTTTTCTTTCCAAATCGGTGGAGAGGTCCCTTCTGTTCTTCAAGACCCTGAGGAGGGCGATCGCTGAGCCCGCCAACAAAAGGAAGATGGTTCCGTGGGACGAGGACTGCACCCGAGCGTTTGCTAAACTTAAGGAGTACCTCCGTAGCCTGCCGCTCCTATCCAAACCACGAGAGAGGGAATCGCTGAGCCTCTACCTGGCCTGCACGAGTGAGGCGGTGAGCTCGGTCCTTATCAAGGAGGACAACGGAGTTCAGAGACCAGTGTATTATACCAGCCAAGTCTTAAAGGATGCCGAGGGATGGTACACGCCCATCTCGCGTATGCCCTCGTGCTCTCAGCTCGAAGACTCCGACCTTACTTCCAGGCTCACATGATACAAGTCCGCACTGACTCCCAACTCGAACAGAACCTCAAGAGGTTCGACCGGATGAGGAGGATGCTGAATTGGGGAATGGAACTGAGCGAGTTCAACCTTCGATTTAAGCCGCAGACGGCCTTAAAAGGGTAGGCCCTGGCAGACTTCATCGCCGAATGTACCATAGAAGGAGGAAGCCCCTCTGAAGAAAAAAGCTCGCCTTCGGTAACCCTCCAACCTTTGTCTTTCCTTTCGACTGACATCATTTTGGCCAGCCGCACAGGGGACCCGAATAGGTGGGTAGTACATGTAGACGGCTCAGCTACCAGGACAGGGAATGGAGCCGGCATAGTAATTCGATCGCCTGATGGAAGCGTCGTCGGGCACACGCTTCAGTTCGAGTTTCCGGCCACCAACAACGTGGCTGAGTATGAGGCCGCCATAAACGGTTTGAGGCTGGCCAGAGAACTCGGAGCCGAGTCTGTATGCCTCCTCAGCGATTCGAAGTTCATCATCAACCAGCTGCAGGGGGGACTACGAGGCGCTCGAAGAGGCGATGCAGAACTGCCTCGCCACGGCCAAAACTGAGCTGTCCAAATTCAAGCGAGCCAAGACCCTCCATCTCCAGCGGTTGGAGAACGCACGTGCAGACGCCCTATCCAAGCTGGCCTCATCCTCTCCAAAGGAGTTGGGCCGTGCCATCTACGTGGAGAGCCTCCAGTCCCCTAGTACGGAGGAGAAGGAAGTCATGGTCATTGACGTGGACCCCACATGGATGGATCCCATCGTTGGGTATCTCTCAATGGGAAAGTGCCGACGGACCTGGACGAACGCCGGTCCCTGGAACGAAAGGCACTCCGGTATGTGATCCACGAAGGGGCATTGTATAAGAGACGTTGGAAAACGACAGACGTCCTTCCCTACCTCAAGTGCCTCGGGCCACGTGAGGGCGACTATGCCCTCCGAGAGGTGCACGAGGGGATCTGTGGGAACCACCACGGGGCAAGACGATCGCCCAGAAGATCCTGAGGCAAGGTTATTACTGGCCCACCTTGGTCAACGACGCAATTGAATACGTCCGAAGGTGCTAGGAGTGCTAGAGGTTCGCCAAACTCAGCTCGTCTTCCACATCGGAGCTCGTTCCGATAGTCAGCCCTGTACCTTTCACGAAATAGGGCTCAACATCCTCAAGCCTTTCACTCCCGGTCGGGGGCAGAGGAAGTACTTGATCGTGGCGGTGGACTACTTCACCAAGTGGATCAAGGCAGAACCCCTTGCATCCATCACTTGGAAGAAGGCGAAGAGCTTCGTATGGAACTTCATCATCTCCAGGTTTGGGATCCCCCGAGCCATCGTCACGGACAATGGGAAGCAATTTGACTCTGCGGGGTTCAAAGACTTCTGCGCAGAGTGGAAGATCAAACTCATGTTCACTTCTGTAGCACATCCTCAGACCAATGGGATGGCGGAGGCCGCAAACAAATGCGTCATTGGGCCCCTCTTCAAAAGAGTGGCAAACACTGAAGGGAACTGGCCAGAGGAACTCCCGGGGATACTCTGGTTGTACATGACGACTCACAAATAAGCCACGGGTGAAACCCCCTTCATGCTCGCGTATGGCACCGAGGCAGTGGTGCCTGTCAAGGTGGGCGAGGAGTCCCTCTGCATAAGGCATTTCAATGAAGGGAGGAACACGAAGGGCTTGGAGCTTGGTCTGGAGCTCCTAGGTGAGCGACGGGAGCAGGCCTTGGCCACTATCATTCAGCAGAAGCACACGGTGGCCCGCTACTACAACTCCCGGGTTAGGGGAAGGAGCTTCCGCCAAGGGGATCTGGTCCTCAGAAAGGAGACCTTCAGTCTGGAGATCACCCGCAAAGGAAAGCTAGCAGCTAAGTGGGAGGGCCTCTACAAGGTCACCGAGATCTTCGGACCCGCAACCTATCGTCTAGCAAATTTGGAAGGGAAGGTCCTAACTCACACCTGGAACACCGAGAACCTGTGCAAATACTATCAATGAGAACATCCTCAAATGTATCTACTTCTCTCTATCCGAATGAATGCGTTGAAAATGAAGGAACATGTCATTCTCATCGTTATTTCCTTGGTAGACTTGCTTGGGATGAGGGAGACCTCATTAGCTGAAACGTCTCGACGGTAAACCAAAAGACTAGGGAGCAAACCCCGATCGGGTTTCCCACACAACCGGTTGGTGGGTCGGGAGTAATTTCCCCGAACAGCCAGTTATGAGGATCGATCGTAAGGCTGGGGCAACTCCCCCAGCAGGTCAGTCCGTCATCCTGCGTGAAACTGGAAGTAGCTCTCCCAGTAGGTAGAACGACACCAACCGACCGTAAGGGGAGGGGCAACTCCCCCAACAGGTTGGTTAACTGGCCTGACCGTAAGGGGAGGGGCAACTCCCCCAGCAGGTCGGACATAAGGCTGATCGTAAGGCTGGGGGCAACTCCCCCAGCGGGTCGGTCATGGGGCATGCCGTAAGGCTGGGGGAACTCCCCCAGCAAGTGGTCCCGACGATCAGTTATAAGACCAGGGGTCGCACCCCTAGCAGACTGACCGACCCAACCGACTGTAAGGCTGGGGGCAACTCCCCCAGCATGTCGGCGTATCGATCGGACATAAGCCTGAGGGATAGCACCCCCCAGCTGGTCGACCGACCCAACCCACCATAAGGCTGGGGGGCAACTCCTCCAGTAGGCTGGACACCCATTTGCCACTAAGGCCCGAAATGGGACATACCCTGAGGAGGAGGACGAGCAACCGCAAACAAGTAATGGAATTTCATTTTCCAAACAAAAAGGGGGACGTAGTACACAAAGGGCTGAGCGTGGGCTCGCAGGAAATGACAAAGCTAAAGGACTAATACCTCGTTCCCTCACCCGCACCCTGGGCCCCTCCGAGGACGTCTGCTGACTGCTCAAGGGGACCACCCCGCAGCTCCTCCTCATCGTCAGAATCCAACCGGAGCTCCTCAAAATTGATCCCTAAAAGCGGGAATCTTTGCTGGATCTCGAATTGACAACGGATGAATCCCCGTTCATACGCTTTGAACATCGCCTCGGCCACGAAAGACGTGGCATACTCATCCACAGCGTCCCGAGCGATCTGATCACGGTCCATCGCCCCGGCTCTTGGATCCGACCCTCGAGGATGGCAACCTGGCGCCGATGCTCTACCCACTCCTTCTTGGCCTCACGGGAGCTCGCATCGAGCCGGCCCAGTAAAGCTCTCTCTCTCTTTCCTCTGCCGCTTCCAAGAGTCCCGTGAGCTCCGTGGCATCGGCTACGATAACAGGACTGACATCAGCGCCCGCTTCGGCAGTCGCTTCGACAGCCTCCATGAGCACGGCAATTCGATCCTCTGCCTTCGCCTTCTCGACTAAGGCCAGGGCCTTCTCAAGCTCTGACCTCTCCAAGGCAGCGGAGAGCTCGGCTACCTGGGTCTCCAAGGACTTAACGCATGCCTCGGTCAACTGGCTCGCCTCTTCTTCACCCCCTCGGCCTCGGGTTTCCGCACTGAGTCGACCTTGGCCTGCGAGAGAGCCACGAACTGACGCCTTAACGAAAGCCCGACCGAGGATAACTGCATCAGATAGACGGGAATGACACGAAGACAACTACTAGGAACAAGGGGAGCGAAAATCCTCACCTACTGGCCGGCCTGGACCACGAAGGTAGCCAGACGATCACCCTGCACCCCATCCAGCATGGACCTGTCCGAAGGGAGGAAGTAGTTCTCAACCAACCGGGCAGCCACCCCACAATCAGAAAAAACCGACTCCTTCAGCCCCACTGGGATGCGAGAGCAGAGTAAGCCCTCACTTGACTGAGGGAGATCGGTCAGAACTGAGCGGAACACACCCAGGGCCTGCTCATAAGCCTCGAGGAGTGGCCCCGACGGCGAAAGCAGGGGCCCGGTCCAGGGCCAAGAGACCTCAGCCGAGGTGGGCTGGGCCCGACCCTCGAGCGAGGGGACATCAACCTCCGCCGGCTGGACGCGGGCCTTTTTCATGACGTCCACCGAGGAGGAAGGTGGAGCGACCCCCTTGCTCTCTTGGAACCAACACCGGCGGGCACGACCCGCTGTTTATTCCAAAACTCCAACACACGATCCCTTCGTCGCGGGTTGGGCTCCGGGGCCGTGGCCGAGGGAGAGGCTGGAGAAGAGCCATGGGTGAACCCACCTGCACAAGAAGGTAGAGGAAGGGATTAGAGCTGACCGGATGGGCCTCGAACAACAGTACCCAAGCCTCGGGCTTCAGCAAAACTCACCGATGGGCCAACCGTCTTCCGCAAGTTGAGGTCGGAGAAGAGGACGTTGATCCCCTGATCCCTGGCAGGGATCACAAGCAGGGTGTCGACCGCCTCGAGCTCAGCGCCAGTCGGATTCCCTAGCTCGAGCACCAGTGTACTTGCGACCTCCCAGCGGGTCGGAAAATCCACCTCCGAGGGGAGGCCAACGAAGATGTATTCCCCCTTCCAGCGTTTCAGGGAGCTCGGCAGCCCCAGCACCAGGCTCTTCATTGGCCGAGCACTGATGTAGAGCCAGGCCCCCAACTGGTGGTGACTCAGGCGGTAGAATTGGACGAAGAGTCGGAGATGACGACTCGATCCCCTTTAACGCTCAGAGAACGACAAACCCAACAATGCATCCAATAGCGTTGGGGCAGAATTGGCATATGGCCATCCGGTAAGCTCGCAGAAACTCGGCGATAAAGGGGTGGATAGGGAATCGAAGCCCAAAGAGAAAACTCTGCTCGTACACCCCGACTTCCCGGGGACCAGGGAAGCAGATCCTCTCATCCATCTCAGGAGCCGAGGCAGAACATGGGGGAATAAGATAGCTGGAGCGCAGATCCCCAATTGAGGTAGCGTAGACAGACGATGGCCGTCCCAACACCTCGGGGCACCCCAGAGAGCACTCCCCCGTGGTGGCGTACTTCCGTAACGGATCTGTGGGTCAGGCCAGGGTCGACAACAGCCTCCGGGTGCCCCGAGTCAGCGGTAGGAGAGGACGACATGAGGCAGAACTCGTGCAAGAACCCGGTTTGGCGAAGAGGGAAAGGACGAGGAAGATGCCGATTGGAGATGCAAAGCCCTCGCCCGATGGACGACGGCATGCCTTTTTATCGTCCCCTCGATATCTTCCCTCGCGTCGCAAAGATGGCTGCACGAGGGCACGTGGAAGCATTTGGAGGCCGACGGCGCTTCGAATCCCGCACCAAGAAAAGTTCAAACGGGCCGCGTCATGATGGCCTCCATTTAATGAATTAGCCTCGACTGACGCGCCTTTCAAAATCGAAAAGAGTCACATTGCCTGAACCGACCGGCAGGATCCGAACGGCTCGGACGATGGGGGCAATTGATACGGCTATTTTGGAGAAGCCCAAGAGAAAGGGGCACATGCCCAGGCCTAAGACGGGAAGCCCACTAACGGGATTTGGTCCATCCGACGAAGCCCACGAAAGGACTCAGAGTCGGATTGGCCATGACCTAGAATCTGTACGATCAGCCCACGCCCGCAGGGGATAACCGTTCCCCTAAAAGCGTGGCACCTTAATGAACATTAAGGAGCCCATTAATCGACTTCCCCATGAGGCGCACAAGCACCTCAATATGGGCCGATCGCGGGGGCATGGAGAGCGGTTAGGGGGGTGTGGCTCGGGGGCAGTCGCGGGTCAGACCCTATAAAAGGACAACAGAGACGACTAGGAAAGAGGGGGGAATCCTAGACACCTACGACGGAGGTATTCCATTTACCGACCTTGCTTTCCCATTTTCCCTCTCCCATATCTCGGATCGAGGATACGTGTGCTAGCCTCCTTTCGAGCCGTACCGATCCCGCCAAGTATTGCTCAGATCCGTTCTGACTTAAGCATCGGAGGGGACTTGGCCGGAACCAAGGTTCGGCCCCCTGACGAGTTTCTTCGTCTGTCTAGGAAGGAGCGGACCGAAGCGCCGAGGCTACTCCTCAGCGCGGAATGAACCCACCCGCCATTGGCGAGCGCATCCACCGACCGAAGACCGAGCAGTAATCAAGGCGCCGAGGCTACCCCTCGGCACTTGATCGACCGAGGCCCTCCACCCTCCAAGCGACCCGTTTCACGGGCCGAGGAAGGAAACCGCACGTCCAACATCAAGGACGCGCTTTCTCGGAAGAACCAAGGGATCCCAACCGACCCTTTGACCACGTTGACAGTCAAGTCTTCGATCAACAATGTTGTGGAGAGAAAACACCCGTAAACATAACCCATATGGAATTCAATTCAAGACATAGAAACTCATGTTAAAGTAAGTTAATATATAGAACCAAATGATGCGCTTAGCAAATTTAGTGTATCATTGCATTTTTCCATTGCACAACACTTAGTTATGTGCTTAATAACATCAAGAATCAAATTACACTTGGCACAACTTTCAATATGGCTCAACATCTTCCCAAAATTCAAATACTAAAAAGTAATACACACTATTAAGAATTATTATTAATTCATTGATCGCAACCCATAGGCATCAAAGTGATAGGTAACCTGCGACATCCGTAGAGATGCATGCATCCAAAACCCTATAATAGCGTTTAAATCCAACTCAAACTCCGAACCCAAATCCATGCGTGACCCGCTTCGCTTTCTGCCCACCATCCATCGCTTGTATTCTGCATCTCATGCACTCTACGCTACGCATCATGCGATGTGCACGTGCCATGACGTGTCCGCATGTGCTCGCATGCTGCAAGCATGGTGCACGTGATGTGCACTGGGCCACGTAATTCATGCCATGGGTCAACTTCGCTGGCCTGTGCCACCAAACTTCAATGAAAATCACTGAAGTTGGGCTGCAAAAAATAGGCTGAGAAAGCACTGCTGGGCCGAGTCGAAACTTGAGTTTAAATCATGTGTTTTGTACCATAAATTTCAACGCTAAAATGCACACCTGTATAATCGCATGTTATTTTTAAGTTATGCATGTACTTGCTTGACTATAATTTGGGGGAGGTGAGGATTGACTTGAGCGTTAGAGGGGTTTAGGTGAGGAGCCATAACAAATCTTCTCCATGTATATTAGTGGTGTGCAGATCTAAAGGAGGAGACGCATAGCCAACAGCAAAGCCGTCTTCGAGTGACAACCATACCTCCAAATTGGGTGAGTCAGGACTCTAATAGTCAAGTGTTCCCCAGCTTAGCCTTGGGTTGAAGCTAATCTCGGGGCGTTGTGGTTTAGACGAATGTGTGCTGAAGCCAAGGTACACAGATTAATATGTGATGTGGTCTACTTTCGACCAAGGAAAAAACACTGGAAAAGTAAGGGCAGAGCATCCTTTTTTACTGTATAATTTCAGAAATTGCACGGTCTCCTGCAGCTCCCTCTTCACGCTCTCCGACCCCCGCAACATCGCTCCAAGAAACATCAGGCACCTCCACATGGGCAGGACAGCGGGGATAGTAGTCCCAAGGGCAGTTTTGAAGTGCTCGTTCGTAGCCACCATGGCATTCATAACTCCAGCATCGATATGATCGAAGGCGCCTTCGTTTCTGCCTCTTGAAATATTTCCCTTAGCTTCTCCTCGGCCCCGCAGGTGGTTTCCCTTCGTTTCTTTCCCTGCATCGACATTAAAAGCATTTTTTTACGACATAAAACCAACTGCCATGATGCAAAGCAGGGCGCGGAGTGAAAGGTTGTACCTTCAGTAAAACAATGTCGCCTTGCCACATCCCCAGCGTCTCCATCGCTTCTGGACTCAATGAGACTACCGAATTGTCGAAGTTGACGCCATCGTCCACAATCAGTCGATTTGGTCGCTGTTATATAAGGTTATAACTTTGTTTTAAGCTGGTAGGTAGAATGTAATACCACGTATTCATATATACGAGTATTATATACGTATTTTGGACGTATATATGTACATATGAATCTTGGGAGGCCTTGTGTATTTTTCTTTAATTTACATTAAAATTATTTTTTCAAATAAATTTCATAACATTCTTTGGAATTATTACATGTAATATACATGAGTATATACTTGTATTTAAGGTATATATGGTAATAAGAGTGTATTCTTAATTTCTAAAGACTATAAATCCTAAAAATTTCTAATGAGGCCACCACCTACTTAGATGTGTCACCTCCTCCTAAACACCCACCTAACTCTACGACACCTGTCTAACTAAGGGGGATTTGGGGTGATGACTAGGACATTAGAGAGTTAAAAAGGGAGAGAAAATTTGGAGAAAGGAAACGGAAAAAAAGAGAGAGAAAGAAAACAAATGAAAGCTCTCTCCCTTACTCTCTCCCAACTCAAGCACTCCACCCAGACCCCATCGCTGCTCTGTTATCTTCTCAAAACCAAAACCAACGATCCTAGCCTTTGATCTCGGGACCTTTGGAGAAGAAGAAAGATTAGCTTCAGATGGTCTTCAAGGAGAAGAATGGCCCCAAAATTCTAGATGGACTAAGTCAGGAAGGGTTCTAACTATGTTAGATATGAATCCTTTAGAATCGAATGGAAATTTAATGTTTGTTGTTGTCGTCGTTGTCAAATTGACAGCAATCCAAAACCACACGACCGTATGGCCAAAACCATACGGCCGTGTCACACTTTGAAGGATATGCGTACTTTGAAGGATATGCGTCATGTTGCACTTTAGAAATCTATGCATTTTACACTTTAGAATCCACACGGCCGTATGGATTTCACCATACGGCCGTGTGGCCTACAGATCATACGACCATGTGAATTCTTTCGGCCAACAAAAATCCAGACAGCCATATGGATTTCACGATACAGCTGTGTGGATCTTTCAGCCTCCCTTATTAAATCCACACGTCCGTATGGAAAATTCCATACAGCCGTGTGGCCATAATCTTCTCAATTTCTGTTCTTGTTAAACAATTGCCTCACCATATTAACATCTTGATGTTCTCTTTCTACACATATGAAAGTATAATTGTAACAAGGAAAGCATGATGTTGAGATTAACCTTTAAACTATGTTTATTCACTAAATGGACTCACCATTTTGACGAATATGATAATTTAAATTACAATATTTGTGTATTGTTATAAAATCGATTGAGTTACTAGACTAATTAGCACACACTAATAATTGAATTAGTTGGTTAATTGATTCTTTTTACATAATACTAACTTATAAAGATTGTATTGCATAATAAGGATTTGTTATATCACATTTGTTACGTTATCAATTTGCTCAGTTCTTATAATTGAGTTCTCTTTGTGTTTTGTGTTATGCTTTGTAGTTATATAATTCACAGTATGTAATTAACACATGTGCGTGTGTGTGTGCGTGTGTGTGTGTTAGAACACCTATGTTTGTTCACAGATTTGTGTTTATTATAATGCCTAAAGAATAAACACATGTTATATGTTCACTGGTACACAAACTTGTCACATGCAGCCTAAAAATCTATTTTATATATGTTAGCTAATTATATCAATTAATTTAGTGGGTGGACTTATTCTCTACTCTAAGTATTTAAGTGTCCGTGTAATCATAGGCTTAAATCTGTGTAAGACAGGTTGGTTGGAATCAAGCTACATGTCATTTAATTAAATATGTGCATGTTAACAAGTGTCCATGTTATTAACATGCAAAATTAATTAACACCATAACATGCAAAATTGGTTAACACATTCTATGTCCACATCATTATCTGTCCATGATGAGCTATTGTTGAGTCATTGGGCTGTAGTTCGAGGAAACTCTATCGACGGATGATTAAGGCCCAGTAGGACCGCCAAAGAAGCCCGATGTCAACTCAGTCAAAGCAAGAATGGTTAGTCGACCGTTGGGTCCCTCTCGCTCAAACGTGGGATTAAAAGCAGACTCGTGAATCTCAGGGACGTGTCCAACATTTACTCCTATTAATGGGAAGAGATCATGGCCCCATTATGGGCGACCGTTATCCCCCAACGTTTTCAAATGGACCATAAACGTCTATAAATAGGGGAAAGGGTTCCATCTCCAAGGTACGAGGTCTAAGACATAGATCTTTCTCTTCTCAGTTTTACCATTCTTATATTCGAGTTTGCGTCGTCAGTCTAGAGACGAACCTCCGTGGATCGATCTCAGCTACACCAGCTCTCTCTCTTCCTTAAGTTCCGTACTAACTTAAGTATCGGAGGGGATTTGGGTCGGAACCCAGATCCGACCCCCTTAACGTGTCCCTGTGGTGCAGATCGACGATTGTAATCTAGCATTGAAGGTCGACATCGAGCTCTCCAGCCTCGAACAATCGACGCAACGGTCGCTCGAAGGTCGGTTGAAGGTCGCAACACTTCCAACTACCATCATTCGACCCTGTTTCCTCCAACCAACCGATGGTCACACCCCAGCTGATGATGAGGCTCCAGCTCAGCGCTTTAAGTCTACGTCAGCTTGACAGAATTTTGGCCTTAACAGTTTGGCACCATCTGTGGGAATACGTTAACCAGCTTGACATCCCAAAGCAATCCAAATGCTATGACAGCTGGACCCAGCAACGTCAGACCGGTCGAATGTCCAAAGGAAAAGCCAAGAGCAAATAATGTCTTGATAGAGGACGTCGCAGCCTCCACGAAGCCACCACCTCAACTAGTGGAGGAGACAAAAGAGCCTGGGGTGACCGGAAAGGAGTTCACCAAGTTCACAGAGCAGATCGATAGGAGCCTAGGCGCTCTGGCGACCTTATTACGCCAGAATATGGGGAGCCCATCCCCCGCAAATGAGCTGCCTCCTCCTCCAAACCCGTACCTGACACCGACGAGGGGGTTAGCATTCCTCCGAGATCTGGGGGAGCCAAGAGCATAGATTAACCTCGACAGTTCGACCTCCCTAGCCCACCAATACAACGGAGCCGGGATCGATAATCGAGCTTTCGTGCTCCAGCAAGAACCCACCTACTCCGGTTACCGGGCGACGACCGCAACATCCTAGATCAGGTAATATATGGGGCACCTCCAGGTTATAACCCACTAAACCTTGCAGATGAATTCACAAGAAGGGAGGAGATCATGAATCTATCCCCCGAAGCCAACCTCTCGCAACCCAGAGCGGGAGGATCCGTGCCGGTCCAATCCACTATTTGAAAGACTCCCCTGAAGGAGAATATCCTCTCCGCTCCCGTTCTTCCCAAATTCAAGCTCCACGCCCTGCTAGCTTATGACGGTCGAGGTGACCCATGGTCGCATATTTAGAAGTATTTGAATGTCATGCTACTCCACAGAACCGACGAGCCATACCTGTGTAGAGCTTTCAATGCCACTCTGACCAAGAGGACCGAAAGCTGGTACAAAGGTCTACCCCGCTGCTGTATCGGCTCATTCGACGAGCTGGCAGAAATATTCTGCAAGCAATTTGCCGCCGGACGACGACCCAAGAAGATGTCGTCCCACCTCTTCTCGCTCAAACGAAATGAGAACAAGTCAATCCGAGCCTTCGTCCAGAGATTCAATAACGAGAGGCTCGATGTAGAAGAGACGTCAGACATGAACATCATAACGGTGCTCACCCAGGTTGTCAGGAACAAGCACTTGAGGAGGGCCCTTCACCAGTTCCCCCTAATACCATCGCATAGATGCTCAACATAACATATCGGTTCATTTCCTCTAAGGAGGCAGAAGAACCACCTAGAGCCAATGCGAAGAGCACTCCCTCCCGTCGCAGAGACACGAAATGAGAGAAACCAAACTCGAAAACCCGCCAGGAGTCTCGGGACAGGAGGCCTAGGGAGAGAAGCCCTCGAAGTAAGGAACGCCCAGCTTACGCTAGGCCGATCGTCCCTAAGACCGAAGTCCTCGCCTAGCCCCACGAGAAGAGCTGGTCCAAGAGGCTGTGAAGAAGGGCAAATACGAGAAGAGGGACGACCACAAATTTTGCAATTACCACAATGACTATGGGCATGACACAAACGCCTGTTGGACTCACAAAAAGGAGATCGACACCCTAGTCAAACTGGGACACCCCAATGGCCCGGCCAGCGATACACCTATCAAGGAAGGATCCTCGAAACATTAGTGCTAGATGACGGGATCGTCTATCACCAAGGTGGTCGACTGACAAACCACCCAAAATTCCTGGAGAATAAAGATGAACGGCAACAGCTCCGACATCAATCGGAAAACACTTGTACGCCTTTTCCTTTTTTTCTTTCTTCCATCATTAAAGCATGTTTTCTTTTATCGAATAAAGCTTCGCTTCTTTGAGCCTTCGTAAAGTTTGTAGATATTACCCAATCAAAACTTCCCTCGAAAAAGGATCCGATCCTTAAAGAGGTGTTGGGAAAACTAAACTTACTTACGTAGATGCAAATAGGTGAGTGTCAGTCGTAAGTCGAAGGGGCCATCCCTTCGCGACTGAACGACTCTCTCCTGAACGAGTATCAGTCGTAAGTTGAAGGGACACCCCTTCGCGACTGAACGACTCTCTCAAACGAGTGTCAGCCATAAGTCGAAGGGGCCACCCCTTCACGACTGAACGACTCTCTCCTGAACGAGCATCAGTAGTAAGTCGAAGGGGCCACCCCTTCGTGACTAAATGACTCTCTCAAACGAGCGTCAGCCGTAATTCGAACGGGCCACCCCTTTGCGACTAAAGGACTCTTTCAAACGAGCGTCAGCCGTAAGTCGAAGGGGCCACCCCTTCGTGACTGAACGACTCTCTCTTGAACGAGCGTCAGTCGTAAGTCGAAGGGGCCACCCCTTCGTGACTGAATGACTCTCTCAAACGAGCGTCATCCGTAAGTCGAAGGGGCCACCCCTTCGCGACTGAACGACTCTCTCAAACGAGCGTCAGTCAAGTTGAAGGGTCCACCCCTTCGCGATTGAACGACTCTCTCAAACGAGCGTCAGCCTTAAGTCGAAGGGGCCACCCCTTCATGACTGAACGATACTCCAGAACGAGCATCAGCTGTAATTCAAAGGGGCCACCCCTTCGCAACTGAACGACTCTCTCAAACGAGCATCAACCGTAAGTCGAAGGGACCACCCCTTCGCGACTGAACGACTCTCTCAAACGAGCATCAGCCGTAAGTCGAAGGGGCCACCCCTTTGCGACTGAACGACTCTCTCAAACGAGCATCAGCCTTAAGTCGAAGGGGCCACCCCTTCACGACTGAATGACTCTCTCAAACGAGCGTCGGCTGTAAGTCAAAGGGGCCACCCTTTCGCGATTGAACGACTCTCTCAAACGAGCGTCAGCCGTAAGTCGAAGGGGCCACACCTTCGTGACTGAACGACTCTCTCAAACGAGCGTAGGCCGTAAGTCAAAGGGGCTACCCCTTTGTGACTGAACGACTCTCTCAAACGAGCGTTAGCCTTAAGTCGAAGGGGCCACCCCGTCCCGACTGAACGACTCTCTCCTAAACGAGTGTCAGGCATAAGTCGAAGGGGTAAGCCCTTCGTGACTAAATGACTCTCTCAAACGAGCATCAGCCGTAAGTCGAAGGGACCACCCCTTCGCAACTAAACGACTCTTTCAAACGAGCGTCAGCCGTAAGTAGAAGGGACCACCCCTTCATGACTAATCGACTCTCTCAAACGAGCATCAGCCTTAAGTCGAAGGGGCCACCCCTTCGCGACTGAACGACTCTCTCAAACGAGGGTCGGCCGTAAGTCGAAGGGGCCACCCCTTCACGACTGAACGACTCTCTCCAACGAGCGTTAGCCGTAATTCAAAGGGGCCACCCCTCCATGACTGAATGACTCTCTCCAACGAGCGTTAGCCGTAAGTCGAAGGGGCCACCCCTTCGCAACTGAACGACTCCCTCAAACGAGCGTCAGCTGTAAGTCGAAGGGGCAACCCCTTCGCTACTGAACGACCCAGATCCCCATATTGTCAACCACGAATCAGGTAGATCTATCCCTCTTCATGGAACATGGTGGCCAAATTCTGAATATGGTTGGATGGTTTATCCTCGTTCACCTCGAATCAGCGCCTAACCCATCGAAAGGGAGCATCAGGCATTGAGACCACCACGGGGCATGAGTGACAACAAACAAAGAGAGCCAGTGGCATACGAGAATACACCGGCCAATTCTCTTGTCACTCGCCATTACAAAATATTGTTTTCACTTACATTACCCCCCCTATACATTCAAAAATTCCTATCAGGCAAGCCAGATCTTACATCGGCCGTCCAGGCCCTTGATCTCCCTCCAACACGGCCATGAGTTTCGGCTCCCCCATAGCAACTGCTCTTGCTTCATCACCAGCCGTGGTGGTAGCTTTGTCCACGGGAGCTGCCTCCTCTATGTCTCGGCTCGACTCGCCATCGCCTTGGCTAGACTCATCCTCACCGAGGTCTGGAAATATCACCGGGATCTCGTCAATCTCCACGGAGAGGTCCAGGAATCGATTCCTCATCTCCAGCCGGCATCGCTCGTAGCCCTGCTTATATAGCTCGTCAAAGTCGGGAAACACATCCGTGAAATCCCGGATCGCCTTCTCCGAAATGACGTCAGCTTCGACTCTCTCCTTTAGCAGAGCATTCTCCGCTCGCTCTCTTAAGGCGATCTGTTCCACCTCCCTCCTACGAGACTCACTTAGCTCTTGCTCTAGTTCCTCAACGATTAACGACCTCGTCTCGAAGAGGCGGCTGATTCTTTCCATCTCAGCCTGGGATTTCACCACCCTTCACCTGACGGCCTCCAGGGTGACACCATGATCGGCCACCACCAAAGCTCGACGATGCAACGCCGTGGTCGCCACAAGAGCCTGTACACAACATCTGAACGTCAGCTTAAGCGCTGATATTGGCATCGATAGAGGCCCAAATGGTAATCACCTGGACACTGGCATGGATGGCTATTGACGCATGCCGTTCATAATCGATCCTTTCTACGACAGCCATGTCTCGTGGTAGGGTCGCATTCGACAATGCGGGAGGCGGCCCCACAGTCGAGGAGATCAGAATCCCCATGCCTCGGTGGAAACCTCGCCTTGACAAGCTCCTCATCAGAACAGTCGAAGGTAGCCTGCAGAGATCGGTCACCCATCAACATTGGCATATACTCCTCGGGGATGTCTTCAGGCAACCCCACGGAGGGAGACAGACCCCCAGGGCCAGGTGTCCCGGTGCATGCGAAGATCTGGCAGAACCTAAGGCTCCCTTGAATCTTCCTTATGGAGTGCATCGCTCCCATGCTGGGAGGCCTGCTCCACGGACGCGTTCGACCCAGACGGCTCCGAGTCGCTGAGAACCATCCTCCGCCGCTTCTTGCCCCCCTCCAGTGCAACCACCTCAAACTCGGAGGGGGACCCTTTCTTCTTCTGTTGAGGGCGAGCCACCTGGACAATCCCTTCAATGATCATGGGCCGATCTCTGGAAGGCAGGACCACCGATCTTGATGCGGTCAGCGCTCGGGGTGACAACATTCTCGCCTCCGCCTCTCTGATGAAAACCTCGACTGCTTCCTTCAAGGCGAGATCAACCTGATAATCCACACCGGTCATACCTGCTGGAGCAACAAACGAGTTAGATCAGGCGACGAAGGTCGAACAGTTGGCAAGCACGGTCGAACCGACCTTTCGTACACACGGTTCGACGTAGCACGTCGTCTGACCACAGCCACTCAGTCGATCTCATACCCTCAGGTAAGCTCTCCAGAGTGTCGGCGGCTTTCTTCTCCACGACAGTCAGCGGTTTATCCTCGGCAAGCCCCAAATCAGTGGCACCCCAACCAGTGCAGAAGCTTGCCTCTCCCTTGGAAGACCACAAACACAAACTCGTCCTTCCACTTATGGTTGGAGGTGGGAAGATCTTCCAACAGCTTCCTCCCTTGACAGGCCATTATTGTATACCACCCCGGAGTCCTAAGGTGAGGGAGCGAGAAAAATTGGTTGAACAGACGCAGGGATGGTTCGATTCCCTTCATCACGCACAAAACTATGAAGCCCATCAACATGCAAATAGCGTTCGGCATCAGCTGACAGAGGGAAATATTCAAGGTACACAGGAAGTACCGCAGGAAGGGATGCATGGGAAATTGATGGCCCCGTTTGAAGGCTTTGACATAAACCCCCGCTTCCTGATCGCCGGGACGATGAGCCCTCTCGTCCCTCCCAGGCAGTCTGATCTGATAATTGAGGCGAACATAATTCCTTAGAAGCACGTCGATTTGAACGGCCTTGACTTTGGACCTCACATTCGCCAGCAAGCCCGGCTCCATGACCCCCTCTTGATTCTTCTGGATGGCAGTGACCACATTCCTTCCATAAGCAGAGGACGAAGCCATTACTTTCGAGAGAAGGAAAATCTGAATCGAGCAAATGAAAACGGTACTCCCACACTCCTTCGCTGGAACCGTCATATATGGGCGAGGCGGCAATCGTATGATGGAACACGTGTCAAAGATCCAAGGACCCAGAATGTCTTGGATTTCGAACCGACAAATCATATGAATTGACGAGGCAGGCGTTTTGGCGCCTAGAACTCGAGTTCTATTTTCTCGACTGTCGCGCCCCATTAAATGGGATGTAACATCGCTTGACCTCAGTGGATGGACCCTTGAAGGTTGTACGACGGGGGCCATTGTTGAGTTATTGGGCTGGAGTTCGAGGCAACTCGATCGACAGATGATTAAGGCCCAACAGGCCCGCCAAAGAAGCCCGATGTCGACTCAGTTAAAGCAAGAATGGCTAGTCGACCGTTGGGTCCCTCTCGCTTGAACGTGGGATTAAAAGCGGACTCGAGAATCTCGGGGACGTATGCAACATTTACTCCTATTAATGGGGAGAGATCGTGGCCCCATTATGGGTGACCTTTATTCCCCAATGTCTCCAAAGGGACCATAAACGTCTATAAATAGGGGAAAATGTTCCATCTCCAAGGTACAAGGTCTAAGACATAGAACTCTATCTTCTCAGTTTTACCATTCTTATATTCGAGCTTGCGTCGTCAGTCTAGAGACGAACCTCCATGGGTCGATCTCAGCTACACCAAGCTCCATCTCTTCCTTAAGTTTCATATTAACTTAAACATCGGAGGGGATTTGTGTCGGAACCCAGATCCAACCCCCCTAATGTGGCCTTATGGTGCAGATCGACGATCGCAATCTAGCATTGAAGCTCGATGTCGAGCTCTCCAGCATCGAACGATCGACGCAACGGTTACCCGAAGGTCGATCGAAGGTCGCAAAACTTCCAACTACCATCATTCGACCCCGGTTTCTCCAACCGAGGGTCACACCCCAGCTGCTGATGAGGCTCCAGCTCATTACTTCGAGACTACGTCGTCCTGACAACTGTACCGGTCAATTTTGGCCTTAACAGCTTTGATTCAAATTACTTGTTTAATCATCGATTGTGAAAGCATGATAATTCATGATTCAACTTACTTGTTAAAAGAATCCAAGGATCCATGTTAAATGTCATGATGCTGGTCTACTGTTATGATGTTGCTCTTATGCTCTTCGTGTTCATGATATTCATGAAAGAAAGTTCATATCGATTGTTATATAAGAATAATGCAAGGAAATGGATGATGATCATTAAAGAGATGTACATGAAATGATGGATTCTGAAATATGGAAGTGGTATTAAGACCACAAAAATGAAATCATGAAATGATTCAGTAAGAGTGAGATGAGAGATAGAATCTGGAGTCTTAAGTCCATTCTAAAATGGGTGAAGCTCTAGATGTGGGTTTTAGGAGGGACACGTGTAAAGGATAGGTCTTAAGGAGTGGGCACAGCTGAGACTCCCACTAGCACTCCTGAGCGAAGGAATTGGCTAAGTGTGGACATAGCTTGATTCTCACTCGCACTCCCGTGAGTAGGCTGGAGGAGTGGGCAGAGTTAGAGAGGCCGGTGGTGTACTCATGATGCACCATTAGGTAACGAAGGTTTGCTCCATTTTCCACTGAAACCGAAAGATTTCTCACTCCCTTCTGAGGAGTTACGAGAGGCCCCATCAATGCTCGTGTCGCTAGTTGAGGTACCACTTTTCACCCAACCTGGGTGAAGTCCAGCTCCTTAAGTGTCCTATTATTTACACGGGTTCCCAAACAGGTAAAGTGATAATTTAAAGTAATTGTCGTTTAATTCATAAATGCTGCTACCACATGTTAACTTGTTCTTCTGGTATGTAAATGTTGTTATCTCATGTTTACTTGTTCCTCTGTTTATTTTAATGATATTATCATATGTCAACATGCTCTTATGTTTACTTTCAGCACTTGCATGTCATAAGATGGTTACTTATGCATGTTTTCCAAGTTCTCCTTTAATACTTGCATGTCATGTTGTGAATACTTTTGTAAGCACTATAACCCTCACTTGTTAGACCACCCTTCTTAGACAGGTAATCCGGTTCTAAACTGCGTCCTACCTAGCATAGTTAGAAATCTTACTGGGTCACTCGTCGACGTGCCATGTTTACTTTTTCCAGGTCTAGAAGCAGGATAGTCAGAACTAGACTCAGGAGCTACTCAGAGATAGAGCCTTAGAGGATAGTTTGGTCCAATTGTTCTTCCAGGGGTAGTTAGAGAGTGAGTTGTACTTGTACAGAGTGTGAGTGTTTTCCTTTTGAGTTCTTTGGAGGATTTTCTGGTTTACTTCTTTTGTACTCAGTTCAGAGATGGTGTAAGTAAAGATGTATCTATAACGATCCGCTCTCGGGGGCCCGTTATTTATTTGATATTTGCGCATGTCCTGCAGTTAACCAGTGAAACCAAAATAGCCACGATGTAGAGATGTACAAAAATACCTAAATACTCTCCAATTATTACAATCCATACTGTACAAATGTTCCAAAAATGATACATGAAAGAAAGAAAGTACATTGCAAAAATAAAACTGAAAGCTGCGGTGCCAGGGTCGAACTCTGGCGCTATCAACTCAAGAGCATCTACCTCCATATGTACGTCGTCTACGGTGCCACAGAGATGGAACCGTATGTAAGTCACAACAATTCTAAATAAAGAAAAGAAGTACTGTATAAGTATGACAAAGGTAACTACATACAAGCAGACTAGAGTGAAAGGTAAAGTACTGAGCAACAACTGTACACAGCTGAGTAGCAAAAGTAAACAGAACTGAAAGGAGAGAACAACTGTACTGTGGTAGTGCAAGTGTAAAGTAGGCTAGGCAAGTGAAACATACTACTGTTGTAGCTAAAAGTATGACCGTTAAAGTATTGTGACTGCACAAGTGTAGTAAGTAACGTGCATGGAACATGTAGAGTAAAGGTGACTGTAATGTGTAAAGTAAAAGTGATTGTGCAAAAGTAGCTACACTACGTGACTCAAGTCGGAGAGTACAATATGTGACCATCGAGTCCATCTCTTGTCTGGGTGCTACCCAGTGCTGAAACTCAGGCAGCAGTACATGTATTTTGTCGAAACTCAGGCAGCAGCACGGGATGCCGAAACTCAGGCGACATGACGGGAAGATCGAACTCCAGTGACTCACGTACTCTCTCAAACTATGAGTTACCCCAATACCCCAGTGATGTGTCAAGTGCAAGTTCTTTACAGGATGTTCCAAAGGATGTTCCACATGTTACTAGTCAAACCAAGTCAACTGGTTGACTTCCTTATTGGAAACCAGTAATTAGGAAAGAGGATAAAAATAAGTCCAACACAAAAGATGTTGCTTCCGTGCTTTGAGCACGTGGTAGTGTGGTTAGCACACAATTTACCCAAGTTGGTAGTTGCGTGCTACAACCACCAAAGTTGAAAGTTGGAAAAGTAATCTTTAGTTGATTACTTTCCTAGTAGGTTAGGTTTCTTGTTCAGTACAAGTCAATAGCCGTTCGGAGGCTATAAGTGGTGTAGTGTTACAAGTTCGTACAAGCACAGTAGACTAGTTTTCTAAGTTTAGAATATGTCGTGACTTACAAAATTCGAGCTCGTCGTGGCAAGACGAGGTTAGAGCTAGGAAAGTTGGTGCTCGAGGATTGGTACCTGTAAACACAAGAAACAATTGGTTAAAGCACACACTATTTTCTATTTAATAAACTTGATCGTTTTGATTTTTAAACTGATTAAAACGGTGATGGAAAGCATTCTAAATTTTTATATAGGCTATATATGATAAAAATAGTTTTACTGCATGAGGGAATATTTTTCTGAAGCTTATAGTCATTTTTATACTTTTCAGAAGCTTGAAAATCATTTTAAAAACTCAATTTACTTAAGTAACATATAACTTCTGTAGTTTATTCCGGGAGGAATACTAGTCGAAAATACTTAAATGAGCAGTCAAAACGACCGTCTCGAAGATTACTAATACATATATTTTTATCATGTATGAGTGTACGTGAAAATAAGGAGTTACGTATTTTTAAAAGAATATAATGTATTTAAAATTTAGGCTTAAAATTAATTTTGGAAAAACTAAGCGTTTGATCGAGATGAAACCAGGTATTATTTCTGATTTTCTGAAGCTAGTCTCACATTTTTCTGGGCCCTATATTTTAAGTTATGGATTTAAAAACAAATAAATCCATTTTTTATAATTATCGAAATACTATAAAATACGTTTATACGTATATTTACGAAATTACGTTTATAAAGCCCGTAACACAACTTAACCTTGTCCTCTCTCTCATGCAGCGACGAACATGGGAGGGGGTGTTCGCTTCCTCCGCCGGCGATGGGGCCAGGGGTGCACGGGGCGGCGACTTTGACGAGGGAGGACGACGACGAGCGGTGGAACACGGTGGTAGCGATGTGTTCGCAGCGATGGCAGACACTGCAGGCGGTGGTGGAGTGCTCGGAGGCGGGCAACTCGTCGTTTGGCCTTGTCGACGTCGGCGAGCTTCGTTCGACGTCAACGAGTAGCAACGGAGGTGGTCAGAGTTCTTCGACGGAGACGAGGGTCCACGGAGTGGTGGCGGGCTCTGCAGTGGCATACGGAGTTGGGAGGCGAGCGGGGTGCTGCGAGCGTACGGCAGCGCTCCTAATGACGGTGAGGAGAGCGGGAGCGGGCGAGCGTAGGGTTCGGGGTGCTGAACGAGAAGCGAGGAAGGAGGGGCGATTGTCAGAGGTGTTACGGGGCGAAGCAGGCGGTCGAGATTTGGGCGGGGTGGGTTTCGGAGGTTGTCGGAGCTCCGAGGAGCTCGGGGTGTGGGCGGCAGTCGGAGCGTTCCCGGAGGCGCCTTGGGGACGAGCAGAAGAGGGTGACGATGTGGGGGCGTGGGTTTGTGCTTGCATGGATTTGGCCTTGGGGGTCGATCGGAGCGGGCTTCTGGGTTTCGAAAATAACGATGGGGGAGAGAGAGGGGGGTAGTGAGAGGGTAACTGGGTGAGAAAATTAGAGGGGAGAGGGGGGTTTATATATAGGGTAGTTGGGGGATCCACGGTTAGCTGAGAGAGAGAGTTAGATGGGTAGCTGAGGGGATGTGGGTGGGGTAGGTAATTAGGTTAGGTAATTAATTAGGGTTAAGTAAAAGTTAAAACGTAATTAGTAAGTAATTAGTAAAAATACATAAACGAAATTACGATTTTTGCCCCTACTAGTAAACGTGTCCGAAAAATTACGAAAACATACCCACGGGATCGTATCATCGCGAGGATCACGAATACGAGATCTGTTTCAGGGTTTGAGCCACTGGGATACTAGTTTTAGGCCAAAACGTTTAGAAAGCGGGTTTGCGGGTTCTCTATTGAAATGATATCAGAAAATTACGAAATTAATGTGGGGAGCCCTAAATGATCATTGTATGCTACTGTAGAAGTTTGAAAACGTTTTGAGGATGTTTGAATAGAAAATAAATTCATTGAACCAAAACATCAATATCTAAAAATGAATTTTTATCAGATCCTTTAGAGGTATTTGATGAAATCCGATCTCACTAAAATACTCTATAACTAGTCTGGTACTTCAAAATATTTTTATAAGAAATTTTTGAAATCAGTTTTGTTATAAAACTCTTGACTACATTTATAAAGTAATTTTGAATTGTTAAAAATACGTTAAGTACGTAAATTGAAGTGTTGAAAAATACAGATCGTTACATCATAACCTCCTTAAAATAATTCCGTCCTCGGAATTAAGAAGATCGATAATCGCCTAAGCAATTTAAACGATCGAGAGGAAGGCTTGACGAACGATCACGACATGGAAAAATATGTTGCTAATAGCATGAAATATAATGTGATATCACAGCATCAAGAAAACAAGAGATGATGTCATGTATGAATACATACTATTGACATCACCATAGCTTCCGTAACTAGTTTCGAAACCTAGTATCATCACCATAGTTACTTCCAATTTATCAAGTAGCCAAAATACAAGATAATGTCATTACATGAAAATGATAGTTATTATGATGACGACATCTGTTCGAACTTGGAATCGAAGGTGATAAGTCAGTAGCAAGCTATTTAAAGCACATAAACGGAAGACCATAAAGTTTATTCGTGCTACCTGTGACTAACTGGGTCTAGCCAAAGATGTCGTTCATAATATAGCATGTATCGACTAATCCACAGGTACTCGTGTTTTCCAACTAAGCACCAACAACATCATTCTCCATAATGCCCAACCACATGCTAACGTCCAAATCAACGCCCAAAGGTAAGTACAAGGCCAACACCTAAAGTCAGTACTCATTGCTAGCATTCCTTCCATAAATCTCCATAATATCCCACAATAAGGCAAGATCCAAGCTCTCATCCAGAGCCAAGTACAAGACCTACATCCAACTTCAACACCCAAGGCCAATATCATGCCAATAATCATCGCCATCACTCCTTCAGTAGACCAATACTTGACATTCGCAACACCCAACATCACCCAACAAGTAAACAATCAAAAACACACTTTCCCGCAAACCAAAAGGAGTAGACGCAAGAGGAAGCCTAAACGGGATCTCAACCTGGGTGAGACCCAGGGCAGAGAGCTCAAGAGAAGCACAATGATCACGGCCTCCCAAGATCTCAGCCACACAGCGGTATCGAGGGTGGTGACGAGGGTCATCGCTAAGCCCAACAATCCCCAAGGTCGTCGGTGGGCCATCGGCGGCTGTCGATCCATGGCGACGAGGGCTGCGACTGTTCGACGTGGCAGGGGCTACCGGGATGGGGTGGAGCTGGCGAAGCTTCGGGTGAGGCCGGAGGAGCTTACGGCGAGATGGGTATAGCTCGCTTGGGGAAGAGGACGGGAAGAGGAGTGGGTGTCGCCGAGGCGTATAGTAAACCAAGGGGTGGCTTAGTGAGGAAGAAGAGGGGGGGTTTTTTAAAAAAGAGGGGGGCACCGAAAGTCGATGGTAGGTTGACGTCCCCACAGTTTGTGATCATGTGCAAAGTGTGCAATAGGATAGGGGGCGCGAGATTAAAATATTTATAACCGCAAGCGCACGGTGTTGTAGTGTGGCTTGGGGGTCGAACACAGGGAGGCGTGGTTGTGCTTGTGTTAGAAGGGACCGAATTCACCCTATGGGTGAGCTAGCCCGAATCGGTAGATGGGTTGTCAAGGAAATAGAATACGAGGGATAAACAATATAAAAGGAAACTCGGGACTTCGGTTTCCACCCTATCATGTATTCTCGCTACTACGACCGACGGATAGGATAACGATCGGAATTAGGGTTTAATGGTGAGACGTTGCCTCTAAGAGTGATACCAGCGTCTCATGTGCCCGATATTTCGGTCGGTGCCCAGGATGATACGTCGGACTACCCTGGTTCAGTCATTGGGCATTCCCATGTCCATTAACACTGACCGACTCCGGGAGCACTAAGCTCGCAACGATAACTCCCGACATCTCGTCCTGTCGTTCCCACGCACTAGGATTCGATTTCTACGCTAAGGGCATGAGCTATGGCTAGGGAGTCAACTGCCAAGTTTATTCCCCATTGGCCCAACGGTCAAAGGCGGTCTTTTTCCCGCCGATGACAATCAAACACCCCGCGTAACCAATAGATTCCTAATGCCTATCGATTTCCTAGTCCTATGGACGCATTAGGGAGAACCCACGAAGGGGTTTCCACCAAAATCCCAGATTTGGGAACTACTCACACATTTTAGGTAAAAAGCAATCTAAATGAAAATCGACCGTTAAAAACATAATCGGGCAATAGAAATGCGGTAGTAGTAATGCAATTAAGATAATATCAAAGTTTTACAAAGATCGAAACACTTACAAATAAGTATAAAATTCCAGCCGTCGCAATAGAGAAAAGACAGGAAATAAAAACGGCCCAAAAAACATAGCCCTCGTTTCTGAAAACCTAGGGCTAATATATATAGAAAACGACGTCACCCGATCGGGTGAAGAATCAACCGATCGGGTGAGCTGCTGCGAACTTCGGCAGCGATTTTCAGAAACATCACCCGGTCACTCGACACGATCGATTGGCGGAAGCTTCTGGTAGTTTGGATCTTGAGCTCATCAGGTGAACCGATTGGTTGATAGATCAACCGATCGGTTGGAAACGTCGCCCAAATAAACAGAAACTTCAGACATTTTCGCACGGTCAGCGAGCCGTCGGGTCAGCTCTCCGGGTCGCCTCTTTGGGGAATCGGCTACAGATGAACCGATCGGGTGAAGGTCACCCGATCGGTTGGAATTCGGCTTCAATTTCCAGAGAAGACAGTCGGGCTGAACCGGACTCCGACCCGGTCGGTTGATGCTCACTTCGCTTCAGCTGCTGTCCGGGTCGTGCACGCGTGCATCACCCGATCGGTTGGCTGTATCCAACCGATCGGGTGGGGGCTGAAAGATAGAAATCTTTGTCGTTTGACCCCCTGGATCACGCGTGACTCCTCCCGTTGCTACAGGGACATGTGATATCTTCGTTATGTGTCCCATATGCTGGCAAACCTGCAAACACGTAAAAACATGTAGAAGTGAAAGAAAACAAGAAAATACGAGAAAACGGATACGGGACGGCGGAAAATAACGGAAAAACACAAAAGAAGACGTGCATGAATATATGAACGCATGTCAAAATCCCCCAAGCTGAACCCTTCCTCGTTCTCGAGGAAGACGGATGAGAGTAGGAGCTCGGAGGGAGAAAATAGAGAGGAAGAGAGAAAAAGAGAACTCTAAATCCTAAATCGCCCGTCAGGGCCAAGAAAATCAAAAACGACACACCAAGCAAGCAAACGCCAAATCACAACACTAAACCAAAGGAAACGAGTCCAGACAAGTGCCGTGGGCCCACGTGGTGAAGCGCGAGTGAGTGTGGTTGTGTGCTAGCAAACGGTGTCACTATCTACATTGTGCTATAAGCTCCATATACACAAATCCAAGAAAAGACCCAAATATCGATTCGATTTGAAATAAGCGGTGAATATATAGCTCAAGCATGCATGAGAAGAAAGTGAGAATCGAAACATATCATGTGTCAGGGACTCCACAGCTAGGGACTAGGAAATCACCACACTATCACCTAGATAATAGCTAGAAACTCCCTATTCCAAGTGCTTTCGAAAGCGATGGGGGTTGAGATGATGTGGAGTAGGACATTCGATGCAAATTCTCGCCTTCCCTTTACTCTCGGTAGGTAGGAAAATATTCACACACACATTTTTTTGGGTTTTGGATATATGTATTTTTTTTGGATTTTTTGGCTATACATATGTATTTTTTTTCTTTCTTTTCTCTTTTCTCCCTTCTTTTTTGGGTTTTTCTTTTCTTCTTTTTTTGATTTTTGGATTTTGGGGTATATACACGTGTGTACTCTCCCAAGTGGGAGAACGGTGCACGACGAGGGGATTTGCACCAAGTAAAATAAAAAAGAAATTGGATTCTAAACACTTGGACAAAGGAGATTTTTTTCGCTAATCAGAGCATATGCTAAATGGGTTATCCTAGTCCTAATTGTGGGATCCCGACACATACGAAATGAAGCATACGATATATATATATATATATATATATATATATATATATATATATTAATGCATACAGAAGCAGATAAGAGAGGCAAATACCGCATATTCAAATCGAAGCATGATAATCTAGGGGCCATTCCTGGACAGGTATATAAAACAGAATCACAAAGTAGAAGCACACCAAACAACTAGTCACGACACACGACTCACAAAAAAAACTAAGTGGACCCACGATGCATGAAATGCAAGAGGACTTGGCTTCCTAGGGTTAGTGAATGTGATTATCGAAGCCATGCTAGTGTGTGTGTGTGTGTGTGTGTGTGTGTGTGTGTGTGTGTGTGTGTGTGTGTGTGTGTGTGATTTTTGTGGCAATTTATCATAGGGTTCATCTCTAGGAGAAAGAGATAAAAAGAAGAAAATAAAAAATAAAAACATGATGAAAACGACTCAAAAATGAAGAAAAAGACACAAATGACGCACGAAGTGCGACTCTCCCAAGCTGAAACTTGCATTGCCCTCAATGCAATAAGAGTAAATACGGGAGGGCAAGGAAAATGTGGGGGAATACGCACCGGCACAAAAAGAAATGAAAAACAAGAAAAACAGACGACACAATATATATAACAAGCACACATAGAAAACATCACACGACAGCAAACAGAAAAATTGACTTCTCCCAAGCTAGACATGACAATGCTAGCAAAATGATATGATCATGAAAATGCAGAGATATGCAAGGGGGAGGTCAGAAAACAAAATGAAGTCAGAAAGCATGAGAGGAATCATCCTCGTCCTCCTCGGTGGAATATGTGGGGGATGCGGGGGAGTGGAGGGGTGAGATGACAGGTGTGCAGAGAAGTGGAGAAAGTGGTCGAGGTGACGGATCGGTGGGTGTGGAGGATGTGTGAATAATGGGTGGGGTGGTGGTGATGGTCAGTGGGAGTGAAATGGCGACCAATGCGGTGGTGGATGGTGGGGGTACGGGGGTTGGTGAGGATGGAGGGGGAAGTGAACCCGATCGCACCTGTAATTTCTTGCGGCGCGTGTATGGAGTAATGGAAGCGGTCGTGAGCGGCGGTGAAGTGGATGGAATGGAAACGGTGGGAGTAGATGAGGTGGTGGGAACGGAAGTGGTGATAGGAGGGGATGGTCGTCTAGGGGGTGATGGTGGAGGTGAAGAATGTGATGGTGGAGGAGAAAATCGTCGATGGGGTGAAGGGGGTGGAGAGGGAGGTGGTGTGGGTGAAGGAGGTCCGTGGACGTGAGTGAGAAGGTGAAGGATGGCGGCCACGTTCCTCTCAAGTGCGAGGAAACATGGGTGAGTGAAGATGGAAGAGGATGGGACCGAGGAGGTGGAGGAAGATGCACCATCGCGTAAAGCAGCTAACTCAGACTCAAGGCAGAGGCGAGTAGAAGCGGCACGACGAACGGTGGAGGTGGTGGTTGTGCGTACTGGAGAGGTGGTGACGGTGGTGGTGGGAACAGAAGCAGGGATGGCGCTATTAGGCCCAGCCCCAGGGTCTCCACGTGATGCAGGAATGTCCTGCTCGCCTAAGTGGACGGCAGGGGAAGGTGGTCTGGGTGCGCCCGGGATAAAAGGAATATGTAACCCTCCAAGAAACTTAGGATCTGAGGGGAATGTCCAATCTGCCACAAGCTGGCTAGTCATGCGAGCGGGGTTGGGCAGAATTGTATATGGAGCTAGGGGTGTCCGTAATGGAAAGTGAAACGACCATCGGGGCGGGGCTTAATCATGTGTATATGCCGCAAGACATCAAGATCGAGACGTGAGGGTCCTGCGGCAGTGGGTAAATCTCGGGGGATGATAATGTTAAACTGGGGAGCCAAATCTATGATCGTGATAAGGCCCCCGCAACAAAGCTTGCCCTTGCCAGCACGGCTAATCTCAAGAAGCTTGGAGACAAGCCAAGCACCGGCATGGACGGGAACGATATGGGCCCTAAAAGAAATCCTGTCATCCCCCCAAACAAAAGCAAAGGTCATGGCCCACAAAATGAAAAGATTAGGGATGGTCACGGTGCCTGACTCATCCCTGGGGGAAAACGTGCAAGAAATGATTCTGTGGGCCAGACGGAAGATGGGATGAATGATAGAGGAGGCCTTGGCCTTATCTCGGGGATAGCGAGCGTGTAGGGTGAGGTGGAACCAAAATTGATCGATGTCAAATTCTAGGGGATACCAGTAGGAACGGATAGCGTCGTCCCCAATGATGGGGAAACCAAAGATGTTATTAATGGTATCGAGGTAGGTGCGAATGGTTTTGTTACGGACGCGGAAGATGACGACCGACCCCGAATCACAAGCGAGGATAAAAATTCAAGTGTGAGGGAGGGGTAGGACACCGCGGTGGCGTTTAGAAAAGCTAACCAACCTAAATTTGCGATGAGAGTCTCGACCTCGGTGAATACACCGAGATTGATAAGCGTTTGGGTATGGAAAAATTTGGTTGAAAGATGCTCCCGCGCATCAAGTCTATGATAGAAATCCTTTTGTTCTTAATTCCTAAAGCGGTAGCCATGCGGGCCCATCAATGGGTCCTCAGCTGGGATGATATGTTGGGGTTGGGGTTGGGGTTGTGCAGGCTGTGCAAGAGGAGGGCGTGAGTGTGGTAGGCATGAAGTCTTGTGTCTCTTGCGAGACGACCCCTCCTCTCGCATGATACCCTTACCCCTATCTTGATCCCGGGCCATGTGGGTGTGTGTGCGTGAGTGAATGCAAAAATGTGATGAATGTACACACACAGGCAATCGAGCAAATAGAAATTCTAGGGCAAAATATAAAATTGAGCTAAGGAGCGAACTTACCCAGTAGAGTCGAAGATCCTTGCTCGTAGATGACCCAACGCAACGCAATGGGAAGGAGTATGAATCCGCGGCATTTCTTTTCAGCAAATTTCGAAAATGGGGGGGGGGGGGGATTGGGTGGAAATCAGGGTTTGGACGGGGTGAAAATGGGAGATGGAGAGAGAGAGATCGATGGAGGAAAGGAGATGAGAGTTGAGGAGTCGATCTAGGGGGTTTGTGGTCGGTTGAGGGAGTATCGTCGCCGGTTGGAGCTTGGAGAAGACGAAACAGCGAGAGAGAATCGAAGTCGGGTGAGAGGGAGATGAACGGGTGAGGGCGGATATTTATAGGGTTTAAGTCGAACCGATCGGGTGAAAACTCACCCGGTCGGTTGACTTTCAGGTCGAGAAATTTTGCTTAAAAAATCTACAGGCGAACTGATCGGTTGATAACTCAACCGTTTGGTTGGCCGCTTCACAATTTTTTTCGAGAATTCAGTACAGGTCACCCGGTCGGTCACCCGACCACGCTTCGTATCAACCGATCGGTTGATCAACTCCCAAATTTTTCGAGACTTCGGCCCAGCTCACACGGTCTGCCACTCTGTCTCACATTGCTTCACCTGACCAGTTCATTGGAGAACAGATACGGCCATTGTCTGATATGTCTCACCCGATCGGTTGATTGATCATCCGATCGGGTGAGGGCTTGTTTTATGCAAAAATTCATAAATGGCCTAAGTCTCTCGACGGAAGTTCCCACGGCTGGATTTAATTATTAAAATAGAAAAAATAAAGCTAAAAATAATCCTTAAAACGAAGATAAAATTTTAGAGCATGGGTTGCCTCCCATGAAGCGCTTTTGTTTATTGCCGATTGCTCGACGCCCGTAGATGATATTTCAAGGTGGACGGGGGTGATGCCCTAAGATCGTCATCGCTTCATATTCGGAGTTGGTGGCTTTTGGTGTCATTGGCGGTGACAAGAAGACTTGCTCAACGACCCTCCCTTCGTTGACGGTATCCGGGGGCTTCTCCCTTATATTGGCGTCTACCGTCACTCGTTTCAAGATCCGGATCTCATCACCGGTGAGCCCCATGAGCTCTTTCCCTTTCCTCCTCGTCGGAGGGGCTTTTTGAAATCCGGGAGGGATCGTATGTGCCGCGTCCGCTATCCCAGCAACATCATCTTTCTTCAGGCCGTCATGTTCTTCTAAGTCCCCCAAGCTGTCGGGGGGATTCCTTGAAAGTATTTCCCAGGCGCCTGCTTCCACAACTCTTTCTTCTTCTATCTCCAGCATATTGCATCCTGGATCATCCGGGGGATTGGGGTGCTTCATTGACAACCCCAAGTCAAACTCGACTTTTTCGTTACCGACGTTAAGGGAAAGTTTCTCATTCTTCACATCTATTAAAACGCCGGCCGTGGCCATGAAAGGCCGTCCAAGGATGATGGGGGTATGTGTATCTTCAGGCATGTCCATAACGACGAAGTCCACTGGCACATGCAACCCACTTACGTTGACAGGCAGGTCATCTATAACCCCCACCGGATATTTGACCGATCGGTCTGCAAGCTGTAGGGTCATACCGGTGGGCTCCAGGTCGCCCATCCCTATCCTCCTATATAGCGACAGGGGCATTAAACTGACGCTCACTCCAAGATCGACGAGCGCGTGATGGATCTTAACCTCCCCGATCGCACAAGGGATAGAGAAGCTCCCCGAGTCTTTAATCTTGGGCGGATTCGCTCTATGAATGAGAGCACTGCATTCCGCCGTTAGTATGACCTTTTCCTTCCTGGACCCTCTTGTCACCAAATCCGTTAAGAATTTTGCATAGGAGGAAATTGTCTCAATAGCTTCGATGAAGGGGATTTGAAGGCTTAAATCCTTGACCATGGCAAAGAATTTGCCATACTTCTCATCTATCTTGGCTTGGGCTTGCCGTTGTGGAAAAGGCACAACGGGCTTGAATACTTTGAGGCTCCGTTCCTCGTCTTTCTTCTTCTCCTCTTCAGGGACTCCCTCCGGAGTCGTAGTTTTTGGCGACGAAGCAATATTGTCATTGGCCTTTTCAATTGGTCGCTCTACGACCAACGGTGCTTCCGGTTCCTTGGTGGGCACTCTTGTGGGGATTTGTGTTCCGCTCCTCAACACGATAGCGGACACATTCGTATACTCGTGCGTGAGTGTCAAAGTCTGGTTTGCTCCACTCGGGTTCACTTCTGGTTGTGGCGGCAATAGATTTTGCGACCTTTGAAGGTTTGCCACCTGTAACCCCAGCTGGGTTACTTGGTCAGTGAGAGCCCTTTGCCCCATTTCTAGCTTCAAATTTATCTTCTCTTTGTTAGTAATGTATTGAGTCAAGAGGGACTCAACCAGAGAGATGGCCCTCTGCTGGCCATATTGCTGCTGTTGTTGCTGCTGTTGAATGGGCTGCTGGTTCCTTGGGGGGTATTGCTGATACTGTTGTGGAGGCTGTTGTTGCTGTTGCCTGGGCGGCTGATATACTAGCTGCTGATGCTGCTGCTGAGGAGGCTGCTACTGATAGGGTGCCCGGTAGCTAAGGTTGGGGTGGTTCCGGTTGTTTGGAGAGTAGGCCGAATTGGAGCTAGTCCGTGGAGGATACGGTGCATTCCCCGTGGAGGATACGGCGTATAGGAAACCAAGGGGTGGCTTAGTGAGGAAGAAGAGGGGGGGTTTTTTTTAAAAGAGGGGGGCACCAAAAGTCGATGGTAGGTTGACGTCCCCACGGTTTGTGATCATGTGCAAAGTGTGAAATAGGATAGGGGCGCGAGATTTAAATATTTATAACTGCAAGTGCACGGTGTTGTAGTGTGGCTTGGGGGTCGAACACAGGGAGGCGTGGTTGTGCTTGTGTCAGAAGGGACCGAATTCACCCTATGGGTGAGCTAGCCCGAATCGGTAGATGGGTTGTCACGGAAATAGAATACCAGGGATAAACAATATAAAGGGAAACCCGGGACTTCGGTTTCCACCCTATCATGTATTCTTGCTACTACGACCAACGGATAGGATAACGATTGAATTAGGGTTTAATGGTGAGACGTTGCCTCTAAGACTGATACCAGCGTCCCATGGGCCCGATATTCCGGTCGGTGCCCAGGATGATACGCCGGACTACCCGGGTTCGGTCACTGGGCATTCCCATGTCCATTAACACTGACTGACTCCAGGAGCACTAAGCTCGCAACGATAACTCCCGACATCTCGTCCTACCGTTCCCACACGCTAGGATTCGATTTCTACGCTAAGGGCGTGAGCTATGGCTAGGGAGTCAACCGCCAAGTTTATTCCCACTTGGCCCAACGGTCAGAGGCGGTCTTTTTCCCGCCGATGACAATGAAACACCATGTGTAACCAATAGATTCCTAATCCCTATCGATTTCCTAGTCCTATGGACGCATTAGGGAGAACCCACGAAGGGGTTTCCACCAAAATCCCAGATTTGGGAACTGCCCACACATTTTAGGTAAAACGCAATCTCAATGAAAATCGACCGTTAAAAACATAATCCGACAATAGAAATACAGTAGTAGTAATGCAATTAAGATATTATCAAAGTTTTACAAAGATCGGAACACTTACAAATAAGTATAAAATTTCAGTCGTCGCAATAGAGAAAAGACAGGAAATAAAAACAGCCCAAAAAACACAGCCCTCGTTTCTGAAAACCTAGGGCTAATATATATAGAAAACGACGTCACCCGATCAGGTGAAGAATCAACCGATCGGGTGAGCTACTGCGAACTTCGACAGCGATTTTCAGAAACATCACCCGCTCACTCAACACGATCGGTTGGCGGAAGCTTCTGGTCGTTTGGATCTTGAGCTCATCAGGTGAACCGATCGGTTGATAGATCAACCGATCGGTTGGAAACGTCGACCAAATAAACAGAAACTTTAGACGTTTTCACACGGTCAGCGAGCCGTCAGGTCAGCTCTCTGGGTCGTCTCTTTGGGGAATCGGCTACAGATGAACCGATCGGGTGAAGGTCACCCGATAAGTTGGAATTCGGCTTCAATTTCCAGAGAAGACAGTCGGGCTGAACCGGACTCCGACCCGGTCGATAGATACTCACTTCGCTTCAGCTGCTGTCCGGGTCGTGCACGCGTGCATCACCCGATCGGTTGGTTGTATCTAACCGATCGGGTGGGGGCTGAAAGATAGAAATCTTTGTCGTTTGACCCCCGGATCACGCGTGACTCCTGCCGTTGCTCCGGGGACGTGTGATATCTTCGTTATATGTCCCCTATGCTGGCAAACTCCTGCAAACACGTAAAAACATGGAGAAGTGAAAGAAAACAAGAAAATACAAGAACACGGATACGGGACGGCGGAAAATAACGGAAAACCACAAAAGAATACGTGCATGAATATATGAAATATAAACGCATGTCATAGGTAGGGTAGAGTTAGGCAGGAACGGGGCTCGAGGAGGGGAAGCGGACAAAGGAAATAAAGAGGGGGGAAGGTGGTAGGTGGGAAAGGAATTCAAACCATGGAAAAATCGGGTACAAGATGTAAGTAGGGGCTCGAAGAGAAACACGAGCTCAAGAAGGATGCAAAAACGTAATAACCTACATGTGCACGTCAGGTTTGGCTCGTCTCAAAATCTCCAGCACCATCCTCCAATACTACTGAGCGTCATTCGGTTCGCTTCCGTTGTCGAACTCGAACTTCTGGTGATCGAAAATCGAATGCTACCCTCCTTAAAATAGACGTAGCTAGAGTTCAAGCGTATTAAAAGTAGAAAGATTCTAAGAAGGTCAATCGAAAGGTCGTCAATCTAAAGGAAGGGTGATAGTGACGAAGATTGATGGTGTTACATAATCATGATTCACATCCTTGCGGTCCAGTGGACACGGCCAGGGAAGTGACTAAACTAGGATCACTTACCCCCAGTCTTGCTCGGGTGATCCATCAAACTTAGCCAAGCACATTGACCGGATCATGGTCCATTGAAGGAAGCTTATCATTTATATGCGTGCCATTATCAACTGAAGGAAAGGTGATGAAGTGGGTAGGTAGTTCAACCTATGAAATATCACTATAACTGCTAGCAAAAGAGGTTACTATGGAGGGTATAACCAAGAATGGAACACGAGTTTCTAAGCAAGGGTTAAGAGTTCAAAGGAAGTGATGATGATTAAGGAAGACCTAATGAATATGGTAATAAGGACGCTTCGCCCGTATATCCAATACATGTGAACACTCGAGACATCCCGTACTCAAGGTTAATTTGAGTATTTTATATTGTACATCCTGATCTTGATATATCGTTCACGAGGTAGTTAGCGAGGACCTGCATAAGCCACCAAACTTGTAACGACCCGCTCTCGGGGGCCCGTTACTTATTTGATATTTGCGCATGTTCTACAGTTAACCAGTGAAACCAAAATAGCCACGATGCAGAGATGTACAAAAATACCCAAATAGTGTCCAATTATTACAATCCATACTGTACAAATGTTCCAACAATGATACATGAAAGAAAGAAAGTACATAGCAAAAATAAAACTGAAAGCTGCGGTCCCAGGGTCGAACTCTGGCGCTATCAACTCAAGAGCATCTACCTCCATATGTACGTCGTCTGCAGTGCCACGGAGATGAAACTGTAGGTAAGTCACAACAATTCTAAATAAAGAAAAGAAGTACTGTACAAGTATGACAAAGGTAACTACGTACAAGTAGACCAGAGTGAAAGGTAAAGTCCTTAGCAACAACTGTACACAGCTGAGTAGTAAAAGTAAACAGAACTGAAAGGAGAGAACAACTGTAATGTGGTAGTGCAAGTGTAAAGCAGGCTAGGCAAGTGAAACATACTACTGTTGTAGCTAAAAGTATGACCGTTAAAGTACGGTGACTGTACAAGTGTAGTAAGTAACGTGCATGGAACGTGTAGAGTAAAGGTGACTGTAATGTGTAAAGTAAAAGTGACTGTGCAAAAGTAGCTACACTACGTGACTCAAGTCGGAGAGTACAGTATGTGACCATCGAGTCCATCTCTTGCCTGGGTGCTACCCAGACGAATGTCGAAACTCAGGCAGCAGTACATGTATTTTGCCGAAACCCAGGCAGCAGGACGGGATGCCGAAACTCAGGCAACAGGACGGGAATATCGAACTCCAGTGACTCCCGTACTCTCTCAAACTATGAGTTACCCCAATACCCCAGTGATGTGTCAAGTGCAAGTTCTTTACAGGATGTTCCACAGGATGTTCCACATGTTGCTAGTCAAACCAAGTCAACTGGTTGACTTCCTTATTGAAAACCAGTAATTAGGAAAGAGGATAAAAACAAGTCCAACACAAAAGATGTTGCTTCCGTGCTTTGAGCACGTGGTAGTGTGGTTAGCACACAATTTACCTAAGTTGGTAGTTGCGTGCTACAACCACCAAAGTTGAAAGTTGGCAAAGTAATCTTTAGTTGATTACTTTCCTATTAGGTTAGGTTTCTTGTTTGGTACAAGTCAATAGCCGTTCGGAGGCTATAAGTGGTGTAGTGTTACGAGTTCATACAAGTACAGTAGACTAGTTTTCTAAGTTTAGAATATGTCTTGACTTACAAAATTCAAGCTGGTCGTGGCAAGATGAGGTTGGAGCTAGGGAAGCTGGTGCACAAGGATTGGTACCTGCAAACACAAGAAACAATTGGTTAAAGCACACAATATTTTCTATTTAATAAACTTGATCATTTTGATTTTTAAACTGATTGAAACGGTGATGGAAAGCGTTCTAAATTTTTATATAGGCTATATATGATAAAAATAGTTTTAATGCATGAGGGAATATTTTTTTGAAGCTTATTGTAATTTGTATGGTTATCAGAAGCATGAAAATCTTTTTAAAAACTCAATTTACTTAAGTAACGTATAACTTCTGCAATTTATTACAGGAGGAATACTAGTCGGAAATACTTGAACGAGCAGTCAAAACGACCGTCTCGAAGATTACTAATACATATATTTTTATCATGTATGAGTGTATGTGAAAATAAGGAGTTACGTATTTTTAAAAGAATATAATGTATTTAAACTTTAGGCTTAAAATTAATTTTGGAAAAACTAAGCATTTGATCGAGATGAAACCAGCGCCATTGGATCCAGAATATTATTTCTGATTTTTTGGAGCTAGTCTCACATTTTTCTGGGCCCTATATTTTAAGTTATGGATTTAAAACCAAATAAATCCATTTTTTATAATTATCAAAATACTATAAAATACGTTTATACGTATATTTACGAAATTACGTTTATAAAGCCCGTAACACAACTTACCCTCATCCTCTCTCTCATGCAGCGACGAACACGGGAGGGGGTGTTCGCTTCCTCCCCTGGCGATGGGGGCAGGGGTGCACGGGGCGGCGACTTCGACGAGGGAGGACGACGGTGAGCGGCGGAACACAGTGGTAGCAGCGTGTTTGCAGCGACGGGGGACAATGCGGGTGGTGGTGGAGTGCTCGGAGACGGGCGACTTGTCGTTTGGCCTTGTCGACATCGGGGAGCTTCGTTCGACGTCGGCGAGTAGCAGCGGAGGTGGTCGGAGTTCTTCGACGGAGACGAGGGTCCACGGTGTGGTGGCGGGCTCTGCAGTGGCATACAGAGTTGGGAGGCGAGCGGGGTGCTGCGAGCGTACGGCAGCGCTCTTGACGACGGTGAGGAGAGCGAGAGCGGGCGAGCGTAGGGCTCAGGGTGCTGAACGAGAAGCGAGGGAGGAGGGCGATCGTCAGAGGTGTTACGGGGCAGACCAGGCGGTCGAGATTTGGGCGGGGCGGGTTTCGGAGGTTGTCGGAGCTCCGAGGAGCTCGGGGTGTGGGCGGCAGTCGGAGCGTTCCCGGAGGCGCCTTGGGGACGAGCGGAAGAGGGTGACGACGTGGGGGCGTGGGTTTGTGTTTGCATGGATTTGGCCTTGGGGGTCGATCAGAGCGGGCTTCTGGGTTTCGAAAATAACGGTGGGGAGAGAGGGGGTTAGTGAGAGGGTAACTGGGTGAGAAAATTAGAGGGGAGATGGGGGTTTATATATATGTGACGTTGCCCCGCCCCGCCGGTGGTGGAGTTCCGCGAGGCAGCGGGGGCAGGGTTTAGAAATTTGTAACCGCAAGCGCACGGTGTTGTAGTGTGGCTTGGGGGTCGAACACAGGAAGGCTAGGATGTGCTTGTGTCAAGGAGGACCAGAATCACCCCGTGGGCGAGCTAGCCCGAATCGGTAAATGGTTGTCACGGAAAGGAATGAAGGGTATGAACAATAAGAAGTAAACCCGGGACTCTGGTTTCCACTCCAACGAGCGACTCTCACCGATACGGCCTACGGGTAGGATAGCGATCAGAATTAGGGTCTAATGGTGGGACGTTGCCTCTGAAAGTGGTACCGGCATCCCATGGGCCCGATATTCCGGTCGGGGCCCAGGAGATACACCGGACTTCCCGGATTCGATCAGTAGGCACTCCCGTGTCCATTAACACTGATCGATTCCGGGAGCACTAAGCTCGCAACGATAACTCCCAACGTCTCATCCTGTCGCTCCCGCGTGCTAGGATTCGGCGTCTACGCTAAGGGCGTGAGCTATGGCTAGGGAGTCAACCGCCAAGTTTATTCCCCCTTGGCCCAACGGTCAAAGGCGGTCTTTTTCCCGCCGATGACAATGAAACACCCCGCGTAACCGTTAGATTCCTAATCCCTATCGATTTCCTAACCCTATGGACGCATCGGGAAGAGCCCCCGAAGGGGTTTCAACCAAAATCCCAGATTTGGGAACTACTCACAAAAATTCATTAAAAAGCAATCTAAATGAAAATTAACCGTTTGAATCATAATCAGACGATTGGAATGCGGAAGTAATAGAGTGATTAAGACAATACTAAAATTTGAGAAAGATCCGAAAACTTACAAAAGAACAGTAATTACAGCCGTCACAATGAGATAAAACAGTAAAAACTAGCAGCTCTCTCGTTTCTGGAACCCTAGGGGTTCTATTTATAGACTCTCGTATAACCCGATTGGTTGACAAGTCAACCGATCGGGTGATCCGTTACAGATAATAACAGAAAACGGCGAGCTTTCACCCGGTCATATGAACCGGTCGGGTGAGTTCTTGGAGTGACCGGTTGGATCTTGGCGCCATCGGGTGAAGTGATCGGTTGGGTGCCCGTGTCTTCAGCTCCTCAGCATCAGCTACAGATGAACCGATCGGGTGAGAGTCACCCGATCGGTTGAAATTTTGCTCGAAAAGACAGAGAACAGGCCCCCGCTGAACCGGCCTGCGAACCGGTCGGGTGACTTTCACTTGAGCTCCGGCTGAGACCGGGTGGTGCACGCGTGCATCACCCGATCGGTTGGAGATGACCAACCGACCGGGTGAGGGGCTGAAAGATGTATTCTTTGACGTTTGACCCCCTGGATCACGCGTGACTCCTCCCGTTGCTCCGGGGACTTGAGATATCGTCGTTAAACGTCCCCTACGCGGTCGATCTCCTGCAAACATGGAGAAATAAAGAAAAGTGAAAGAAAACGAGAAAATACGAGAAAACGAATAAAAGACGGCGGAAAAACACGGAGAAACACAAAAGAAAACGTGCGTGAATATATGAAATATAAACGCACGTCAAAATCCCCCAAGCTGAACTCTTCCTCGTCCTCGAGGAAGACGAGTGAGAGTAGGAGCTCGGAGGGAGAAAGTAGAGAGGAAGAAAGAAAAAGAAAACTCTATATCCTAGATCGTCCGTCAGAGCCAACAAAATCAAAAATGACACACCAAGCAAGCAAACGTCAAATCACACCACTAAACCTAGGAAAACGAGTCCAAATAAGTGTCGTGGGCCCACGCGGTGAAGCGCGAGTGAGTGCGGTCGTGTGCTAGCAAACGGTGTCGCTTTCTACAATGTGCTATGAGCTCATATACGCAAATCCAGGAAGTGACCCAAATACCAATTCGAATTTGAAATTGCGGTGAATATTAGTTCAAGCATGCATGAGAAGAGTATAAGAATAGAAGCGTTTCATGCATCGGGGACTCCACAACTAGGGTTAAGGAAGTCACGCCACTATAGCATAGATACTAGCTAAAAAGTTCCTAAGCCAAGTGTTTTCGAAAACGATGGGGGTTGAGATGATGTGGAGAAGAACACTCGGTGCAAATTCTCGCCTTCCCTTTATTCTCAGCAAGTAGGAAAATATTCACACTGGAATTTTTTTTTTTTTTGGTTTTGGGTATTTGTATTTTTTTTGGCTTTTTGGCTATACAATTTTTTCTTTTCTTTTTTGGGTTTTTCTTTTCTTTTCTCTCTCTTTTTTTGGATTTTTGGGTTTTTGGCTATACACATGTGTACTCTCCCAAGTGGGAGAATGGTACAAGACGAGGGGATTTGCACCAAGTAAAACAAAAAAGAAGTCGAAATCTAAACACTTGGGCAAAAGAAACTATTCTCGCTAAATAGAGCATAGGCTAAATGGGTTATCCTAGTCCTTAATTGTGGAATCCCGACGCAATGTGAATTGAAATATACGATATTAATATAGCATGCATATAGTAGAGGCAAATACCGCATATTCAAATCGAAGCATGATAATCTAGGGGTCATTCCTGGACAGGCATATAAAATAAAATCACAGAGAAGCACACCAAACAGATAGGCACGACGCACGACTCAAAGAGCTAAGTGGACCCACGATGCGTGAAATGCAAGAGGACTCGAAATCCTAGGGTCAGTGAGTGTGATTATCGAAGCCATGCTAGGTGTGTGTGATTTCGTGGCGATTCATCATAGGGTTCATTTATAGGAGAAAGAGATAAAAGAAGAGAAGAGAGAAAAAAGGAAGAAAAAATAAAAAACACGATGAAAACGACACAAAAACGAAAAAGAAGGACTCAAATGACGCACATAGTGCGACTCCCCCAAGCTGAAGCTTGCATTGCCCTCAATGCAATATGAGTGAGTACGGGAGGGCAATGAAGATGGGGGGAATACGCATCGACACAAAAAAGAAATGAAAACGAGGAAAACACAGAGATGAAACTGAAAATAAAGAAAGATCAAAATCAAAATCAAACGACACGAAAATAGAAATAAAACCACACGACACGACACTCAAAAAAGTGAAAAGCAAGCGCACACACACACAAATGAGAAAAACAACAAAACACAATAACACACCAAAATAGACGTCCCCCAAGCTAGACCTGACAGTGCTAGCAAAATGATATGATCAATGAAATGCAGAGATATGCAAGGGGGAGTCAAAAACAAAGAAGGTAAAATCAGAAAGCAGGAGAAGGCGAGTCCTCGTCCTCCTCGGAAGAGGGTGTGATCGGGTGGTCGGGGGAGGCTGGGGGTGTGCAGAGAAGTGGGGAACGAGGTGGAGGAATAGGGGCAGCGGTGGTGTGAACGATAGAAGGAGTGTCGGTGGAGGTGGGTGGTGGTGGTAGGAAGGCGATCAAGGCGGTGGTGAGAGGAATAGAAATGGGGTAAGAAGATGTGGTGGTGACGGTAGTGGGAGGTGGTGGGAGGGATCTGGAACGCACCGGCAATTTCCTCCGACACACATATGGAGTGATGGAGGAAGGGGGTAGCGTGGGTGCGATGGAAGTGGTCGGGAGGGGGGAAGTGGATGTCGGGATGGGATTAGATGAGGGAGGAGAAGAATGTGGTGAGGGGGGTGATGGATGTGGGGATGTGTGGGAGGGTGGCGGAGAAGATCACCAAGGTGGTGAAGGTGGAGGTGGTCCGTGGATGTGAGTGAGAAGGCGAAGAATGGCGGCCACGTTCCTCTCAAGTGCGAGGAAACGTGGGTGAGTGAGAAAAGAGGACGGTGATGGGTCCGAGGAGGCAGAGGACATGGCGAGCTCACAAAGGGCAACGACCTCCCTTTCAAGACCCAGACGGGCAGAGACCTGACGGCGACCAAAAGATGTGGACTGACGTGAGGCAGAAGTGGTGCCGACAGGTAAGGTCGAAGTGGTGCCGGCGGCGGTGGTCATGCCGGCACAGGAGACAAGGCCAGAAATGGCCGCAAAGAGGTGCTCAGATGTGATGGGCCCCAGAACAGAGACAGGATGACTCGGGCCAGCCCCTATATCTCCCCGAGACGCAGGGATATCCTGCTCACCCAAGTGGGCGGCAGGGGACGATGGTCTACGTGCGTCCGCGGGGAGGAAAGGAAGGTTCAACCCCGCTAGGAAGTTGGGATCAGGTGGGAAGGTCCAATCTCCCACAAGAGCAATGGTCATGCGAGCGGGGTTGGGGAGAATGGTGTAAGGGGCTGGGGGTGGCCATAATTGAAGATGAAGCGGCCATCGGAGTGGGGTCTAATCATGTGAATGTGCCGCAGGACATCAATATCTAGCTGTGAGGGTCCTGTGGCAGCAGGAAGATTATTGGGGATGGGAATATGAAATTGGGGGTAAGAGCAGATGATAGTAATGATGCCACCACAACAAAATTTCCACTTACCGGACCGGCTGATCTCGAGTAGCTTGTAAACAAGCCAATCGCCGCCATGGATGGGGACAATAGGGGCCCTGAAGCTAATTCCATCATCGTCCCGGACAAAAGGGAATGTCATGGCCCAGAGGATAAAAAGGTCAGGGATAGTCACGGTGCCGGACTCGTCCCTTGGAAAAAATGCAGATGATATGATCCTGTGGGCCAAACGAAACACGGGGTGAATGATGGAGGAAGCCTTGGCCCTTCCTCGGGGATAGTCATGGAACAGTGTGAGGCGGAACCAGAATTGATCGACGTTAAACTCGGGCGTGTACCCGTAGTGTCGGATGGAATCATCCCCAAGATTGGGGAAACCAAATTTATCGTTGATTGTGTTCAGATTTGTGGTGACACTCTGGTTACGCACCCGGAATTTAATGATCGACCCGGACTCCCAAACAAGTGTAGAGAGAAATTCGAGGGTGAGTGCCGGGTAGGATATGGCAGAAGCATTAAGGAAGGCCAACCATCCTAAGTTAGCAAAAAGAGATTCGACCTCGGTGTAGACACCGAGATCGATCAGTGCTTGTGTGTGCGGGAACTTAGTCGATAGATGCCCCCGAGCATCGAGCCGACGATAAAAATCCTTGTGTTCTTGGTTCCTAAAGATATACCCATGCGGGCCCAACATTGGGTCCACAGGGGGAATAACAGGCGGGGGAGGGCCAAGTGTAAGTGCTCGTGTGTGGGAAGGGGGACGTGTTTGTTTTCGTCTCTTTCGAGACGGTTCCTCTTCCCGCATAATTCCCTTTCCCTTGTCCTTATCCTTAGCCATGCGTGAGTGTGCGTGTATGAATGAGTGCAAAAGCAATGAATGCACACTAACACAAGAAAAATGAGCAAGCACAATTTATAGGGCAAAAGTAGAAATACGAGCGTAGGAGCGAGTGTACCCAAGCGAAGTGGCGAAGCTTGCCCGTAGATGTCCCCACACTGCGCAATGAGAGTAGCATGGAGCCGCTGCGACCTCTTTCAGCAAGAATTTTCGAATGGGCGTGGTTTGGGGGAAATTAGGTCAGAAACTCGAGATGGAGGGGAGAGAGAGTGAAAATGATGGAGAGATTGGTGGAGGAGGCGGAGAGAGGGAGTATTGGAGGAGTATAGGACGTGCGGGAGTGAGAATCGGTCGTTGGGGAGGAGAGGCAGGCGAAACGACGGCGACAATGGCGATCGGGCGAGGGTGAAAACGAACGGGTGGTCGGGGGTTTATATAGGGTTTTAAGTCGAACCGATCGGGTGACTTGTCACCCGATCGGTTGACGGTTAGGTCAAAAATTCTTGCCGAAGAAGTGCTACAGGCGAACCGGTCGGTTGACTTGTCAACCGATCGGTTGGCCGCTCCACTCATTTTCCCGAGAATTGAGGGCTGCTCACCCGGTCGATTCAACCGATCGCGCTCGAACTCAACCGATCGGTTGATGTTCCCCAAAAATTTCCCGAGAGTTCTCCCCAGCTCACCCGGTCTGTCATCCGGTCTCTCCATTCTTCAACCGATCGGTTCATTTGGGGACAGATCTCGGCATGTATCTGATACATCCCAACCGATCGGTTGAGTCATCAACCGATCGGTTGGGGCTTTGTTCCCTACAAAAACCAACAGATTTGTCTAAGTCCCTGAACGGATGTTCTCGCGGCTGATTTTATTTATAAAAATAGATAAAATAAAGTAAAAAATAACACTAAAAAGTGGGGAAAAGTTTAGAACATGGGTTGCCTCCCATGAAGCGCACTTGTTTAACGTCGTTGGCTCGACGCCCGCAAGAGATGTTCACGGTGGTTGATACGGGTGATGCCCGAAGTTCGGCATCTCTTCTTCATTGGAGCTGAAGGCCTTTGGAGTAGTCAGCGGCTGGAGAAAGATTTGATCGACTACTCTGGCCTTGTTCTTGGGATCCGGGGGCTTCTCTTTCGTATTGGCGCTTACCGCCATCTTCTTAAGGATCCGGACCTTGTCTTTAGTGAGGCCCATGGGTTCTTTCCCCGTTCTCCTCGTAGGAGGAGCCTTGGGGAACCCGGGAGGGGTCGTTCTTGCTGCACTCGCTTTCCCAGCAGCATCATTGTTCTTAGGGCCGTCTCGGTCTTCTGAATCCCCCAAGTCATCGGGGGGGTTTCTTAAGAGAATCTCCCAGGAGCTCTCTTCAGCAGCTTTTTCTTCTTCCACCTCCAGCAAATTACACCGAGGGTCATCTGGGGGATCGGGATACTTCATGGACAATCCCAGATCAAATTCAACCTTTTCTCCGCTGACGTTTAGCGAAAGTTTTCCGTTCTTCACATCAATCAAAACGCCAGCAGTGGCCATGAAGGGTCGTCCCAGGATGATGGGGGTGTGTGCATCTTCAGGCATGTCCATGACTACAAAGTCCACTGGCACATGCACCCCTTTTACATTAACGGGGAGGTCATCCACAATCCCCACCGGATATTTGACCGACCGGTCAGCAAGTTGTAGGGTCATACCGGTGGGTTCCAAATCACCCATTCCTATCCTTTTATACATCGACAAGGGCATCAAACTTACACTCGCTCCGAGATCGACGAGTGCACGATGTATCTTTACTGCCCCGATCGTGCAAGGAATAGAGAAGCTCCCCTGGTCTTTAAGTTTCGGCGGATTTTCCCTCTGGATGAGAGCGCTACACTCCGCCGTCAACACTACTTTCTCCTTTCTAGACCCTCTCGTCACCAAATCTTTCAGGAATTTTGCATAGGAGGGGATTGTTTCTATTGCTTCCAGGAAGGGGATTTGCAAGCTCAGGTCCTTGACCACGGCGAAGAACTTGCCATATTTCTCGTCGATTTTGGCCTGAGCTAACCGTTGTGGAAATGGCACAACGGGTTTGAACACTTTCGAGCTCCCTTCCTCGTTCTTCTTCTTCTCTTCTTCAGAGACTCCCTCCGGAGTCGTAGGATTTGATGACGAAGCACCGGCATCGTTTGATTTTTCGATCGGTCGCTCCACGACCAACGGTGCTTCCGGTCTGTTAGGGGGCACTCTAGTAGGAATTTGTGTCCCGCTTCTCAGAACGATAGCGGACACATTTGCGTGCTCGTGCACGAGTGCCGACGTTTGGGTTGCTCCCCTCGGGTTCACCTCCGGTTGTGGCGGCAATTGGTTTTGTGACCTTGAAAGGTTCGTCACTTGTAACCCCAGCTGGGTTACTTGGTCCGTGAGGGCCCGCTAACCCATTTCCAGCTTTTGATTGATCTTCTCCTGGTTGGTTATATATTTAGTCAAGAGAGACTCAACCGGAGAGACGGCCCTTTGTTGGCCATACTGCTGCTACTGGATTGGCTGCTGATTCCTGGGGGCATAAAATTGTTGCTGAGGTTGCTGCTGATATGGTTACTGCTGAATCTGACTCTGCTGCAGCCTAGCCGGCTGATATGCTTGTTGTTGTGGCTGCTGAGGCGGCGAGGGCTGAAATGGTGGCCGGTAACCAAAGTTAGGGTGGTTCCGGTTGTTTGGAGAGTAGGCCGGGTTGGAATTGGTTCTTGGCGGATACGGCGCATTTCCCGTGGGGTTGTAAAATAGTGCGCTCGCCTGGTCCAACGGTGGTGAGACATCACCACCGTCGAATTCCCCAAAGAATTCGGATTCTACCGCGGAAATTTGCTGTGTACCGGCCCCCACCGGCTCCTACCATTAGTGCGAAGATCTGGGTCGAAAGCAAGTCGAACTTGCTTGAAATTTTGTCGACGTCCTTGACTCTGTGTATACCCCCAGATCTGGGTGTGGCTCTCTCGTCACACCACCGCTCATTGTTGGATGCCATATTTTCCAGAATATGTCTGGCATCTTCCTCGCTCCTTGACATGAAGGAACCCCCCGCCGCGGCGTCCATAGAAGATTTCAGGTCATCCCTCAACCCATTGTAGAACAGATTAATAATCTGCCACTTCGAAAGCTCATGGTGAGGGCATCTTCTTTGCATTTCCTTATATCTCGTCCAAGCTTCATGCAAGGACTCGTGGCTGGCCTGGGAGAAGGAGGAGATCTCACTCCTCAACTTCATGGTCTTCCCCGGAGGAAAGAACTTCGTCAGAAAAGCGTTGGAGAGCTTCTCCCAGGTGTTGAAAGTGTTGGGGTCCTTCCCCCTTAGCCATTGCTTGGCTTTGTCTCGCAACGAGAAGGGGAACAGCTTCAGACGGATCGCCTCAGTCGTGACACCATTAATCCGGAAGGTGTCACATTTCTCCAAGAAGGAGTCTAGATGCTCGATCGGGCTCTCCATGGGTGCACCCGCAAACTGATCCTGCTGGATCCACGTCACCAAAGACGGCTTTAGCTCAAAGCTTTGGGCCGCAATAGCTGGAGAACGGATGGCGGAAGTGGACTCGATAGATGGCATCGAGTACTCCAACAGGGACTTGTGAGGCGGTGTGTTCTCCTCCATGGATTCGGGATCCTCTCTTCTTCGCTTCTCGGCGGCCAAACGCCTAAGGGTGGCGTTAATCTCTGGATCGAGGGGAATCAAGTCGTCGAGACTTCTTGAACTCCTGTGCATGAAAAACAACAAGCACCCGTGAAGCGACAAGTGGGAAAGAAACATATAAGATAAGAAATAAAAAATAAGAAAATAAAAAGGAAAAAGGAGAATGCGAAAATTATCGCGAGGTAGGGCTGAGAGCTAGACACTAAGGTTCAAGAGATCCTAAAATAACAAGCACGTTGCCTCCCCGGCAACGGCGCCATAAACTTGACGTCGCCCCGCCCCGCCGGCGGTGGAGTTCCGCGAGGCAGCGGGGGCAGGGTTTAGAAATTTGTAACCGCAAGCGCACAGTGTTGTAGTGTGGCTTGGGGGTCGAACACAGGGAGGCTAGGATGTGCTTGTGTCAAGGAGGACCAGAATCACCCCGTGGGCGAGCTAGCCCGAATCAGTAAATGGTTGTCACGGAAAGGAATGAAGGGTATGAACAATAAGAAGTAAACCCGGGACTCTGGTTTCCACTCCAACGAGCGACTCTCACCGATACGGCCTACGGGTAGGATAGCGATCAGAATTAGGGTCTAATGGTGGGACGTTGCCTCTGAAAGTGGTACCGGCATCCCATGGGCCCGATATTCCGGTCGGTGCCCAGGATGATACACCGGACTTCCCGGATTCGACCAGTGGGCACTCCCGTGTCCATTAACACTGATCGATTCCGGGAGCACTAAGCTCGCAACGATAACTCCCAACGTCACATCCTGCCGCTCCCGCGTGCTAGGATTCGGGGTCTACGCTAAGGGCGTGAGCTATGGCGAGGGAGTCAACCGCCAAGTTTATTCCCCCTTGGCCCAACGGTCATAGGCGGTCTTTTTCCCGCCGATGACAATGAAACACCCCACGTAACCGTTAGATTCCTAATCCCTATCGATTTCCTAACCCTATGGACGCATCGGGAAGAGCCCCCGAAGGGGTTTCAACCAAAATCCCAGATTTGGGAACTACTCACAAAAATTCATTAAAAAGCAATCTAAATGAAAATTAACCGTTTGAATCATAATCAGACGATTGGAATGCGGAAGTAATAGAGTGATTAAGACAATACTAAAATTTGAGAAAGATCCGAAAACTTACAAAAGAACAGTAATTACAGCCGTCACAATGAGATAAAACAGTAAAAACTAGCAGCTCTCTCGTTTCTGGAACCCTAGGGGTTCTATTTATAGACTCTCGTATAACCCAATTGGTTGACAAGTCAACCGATCGGGTGATCCGTTACAGATAATAACAGAAAATGGCGAGCTTTCACCCGGTCATATGAACCGGTCGGGTGAGTTCTTGGAGTGACCGGTTGGATCTTGGCGCCATCGGGTGAAGTGATCGGTTGGGTGCCCGTGTCTTCAGCTCCTCAGCATCAGCTACAGATGAACCGATCGGGTGAGAGTCACCCGATCGGTTGAAATTTTTCTCGAAAAGACAGAGAACAGGCCCCCGCTGAACCGGCCTGCGAACCGGTCGGGTGACTTTCACTTGAGCTCCGGCTGAGACCGGGTGGTGCACGCGTGCATCACCCGATCGGTTGGAGATGACCAACCGACCGGGTGAGGGGCTGAAAGATGTATTCTTTGACGTTTGACCCCCTGGATCACACGTGACTCCTCCCGTTGCTCCGGGGACTTGAGATATCGTCGTTAAACGTCCCCTACGCGGTCGATCTCCTGCAAACATGGAGAAATAAAGAAAAGTGAAAGAAAACGAGAAAATACGAGAAAACGAATAAAAGACGGTGGAAAAACACGGAGAAACACAAAAGAAAACGTGCATGAATATATGAAATATAAACGCACGTCAATATGGTAGTTGGGGGATCCACGGTTAGCTGAGAGAGAGAGTTAGATGGATAGCTGAGGGGATGTGGTTGGGGTAGGTAATTAGGTTAGGTAATTAATTAGAGTTAAGTAAAAGTTAAAACGTAATTAGTAAGTAATTAGTAAAAATACATAAACGAAATTATGATTTTTGCCCCTACTAGTAAAAGTATCCGAAAAATTACGAAAACATACCCACGGGATCGTATCATCGTGAGGATCGCGAATACGAGATCTGTTTCAGGGTTTAAGCCATGGGGATACTAGTTTTAGGCCAAAACATTTAGAAAGCGGGTTTGTGGGTTCTCTATTGAAATGATATCAAAAAACTACGAAATTAATGTGGGGAGCCCTAAATGATCATATGATGCTACTGTAGAAGTTTGAAAATGTTTTGAAGAAGATTGAATAGAAAATAAATTCATTGAGCCAAAAAAGCAATATCTGAAAATGAATTTTTATCAGATCCTTTAGAGGTATTTGATGAAATCTGATCTCACTAAAATACTCCATAACTAGTCTGGTACTTCAAAATATTTTTATAAGAAATTTTTGAAATCAGTTTTGTTATAAAACTCTTGACTACATTTATATAGTAATTTTGAATTGTTAAAAATACGTTAAGTACGTAAATTGAAGTGCTGAAAAATACAGGTCGTTACAGTATCATTGTATTAATAAAATAAAATGTTTGTACTTCTGTTTAGTTCTCAGTGTTATATTTGTGATGGAACTTTACTTGTACTTCCCAGCACGTGTGCAATGACCTGTAATTTTCTTTTTACTCTCTTCCTTTCTCTCTTTCTATGTAACACTCGTTGATCTAGGAATACTTGGGACGGATCCGTACTTCCTGGGTATCCAAGAGAGGAGAGTGGAGAACCAGGTGGACCAGGGGCGAATCGACGGCGGCTTCATCCAAATGGTCCCGCTCGACCGGGCGTCAGTCGTCCAATCGCACGGCCACCGAGGAGCACCGGGGATGAAGCAGGAGCCCACGCTGGAAGGGGCCAAGAAACTGCGAGGAACGCCGTTGTAGAGAGCGTACTTGACAACCTACTGTTGGATCTGGATCTAAGCCTAGAGGGAGGGTGAATAGGCTAATAAAAATTATCGTGCAACCCATGAGCAATCACAAGCAGTAATAGCATATGCAGAGTAAATAATAAGTAATCACAGCGTACACAGCAGATTTACCTTGGTTCGGTCGCACCCACAACCTACGTCCATCCCCCAAAGCAAATACTAGATTAATAATGTAACAGGTACAACCGTAATAGCTAGAGCACCCACTTCTCTACACTCACCAGGCTCTCGGTACTCCACCTCACCGGTGTTCAACAAAACTAATCCTAATATAAGCTTTCTATTGACTAGCCCCAACTAGTCAAGTCCCTCTTGTTTAGTACCACTCTAGACAAGACCCCAAAAAAGTATGGTAAAGGTTCCCTACAAAGATCGATACTACTACAAAAATATAATAATAAAGATCTTAGAGAATCTCAGTTTGTGTAGCGGCAATCGTCTTTGTCAATCAGCTCAAGTCAGATCGCATCTTACGGGATGTAGTCGCCAACGTCACATCCTCCTCTGAAACTTACGGCCTAGGTGATCTCCCCTTATTGTAGCTTGCGTAATGAAGTGAGTGGCTCTCCCCTTGATGTGTTACGCAAGTTGTTGAAGGCTCTCCCTTTGAAGTTGCACAATGAAGATCTTCTCTTGGATGTTTGACTTGAGTAATATGGGAAGGGGAGCTTGAAGCTTGGAAGGAGGTTGTGCAATGTGTCCTTGACCCTAGCAAGTTGCAACCTTGATGGTGAGCAATGGAACTTGGAGCTTCGGCCTTGGAGATAGGAGGTTGCATAATGTATCATGTGGCTATTGGATGGATATGCAAGCTGCTACAAGTTGCAACCTTGATGGAAGAGTATGGCAATGGAGCTCTTGGAGAGGAAAGTTGCGGCCAAGGCTTGATGTAATGAAGATGGCAATGGATCTTTGCAAAGGAGTTTTGGCCTTGGTGCTTGGAGGTTGCGCAATGGAGTATTTGCAATGAAGAGTTGTGCAATGTGTGAGGGCTTGAATTTGCTAGGTTGCGCAATATACTATGGCTGAAGCTTATGGCCGGCCTCCCTTGTTCTCTCTTGGTTTTTCCTCTCTCAAATTATCTCTCCTTTGAGTATGGTTTATTTAGAGTGGATGGGATATGATAGAATCAATTAGAATCCCATAATTGATGGAGAGTGGAATGAATCAAAACTTGATTAGGATTTAAATGAATCACCATGGATATGGAGTTTGAATATGGATGGCTATATGATTTGAATCTGAGTAGCTATAGGATTTGAATTGGATCTCATTTAATCACCTTTGATTTGCATGAGATTCTCAATATCTCTGCATCTTTGACCAAGTCTTCAATTTGCATGGCATTAGGATTTGATTCATACACCAATTGATTTGAATCAATTCAAATATGGATTTGAATTGATTTCCTCCTTATCTTTCTATCTTTGACTTAGTCCAATATTTGTAGTCAGTATCTCCATCTTTGACTTAGTCCAATTTGCTAATGCATGGCACATTCTCCATCACTTTTACATAGTTCCCCTTTTCTATTTGCGAGAGTGCCATTCCTGAAAACACTTAGCACACACATTAAATCGTTCACACATTTTTTTTATCATCAAACATGAAGTCATCGATCGTTGTATCCAATTACATGTTGTATCCAACAATCTCCTCCTTTTGATGATGACAAACTAATATAAGATTTGCAATAGCGATTCAAATGATATCATCGTGACATGTGACATGGGTGTGAATGATATCATCGTGACATGTGTGTGTGAAGTTTGATAATGGAAGATGTATGCAATACGCAACAAGTGCAACAATGATGTGCAACATACAAGCATGCAAACAATAATGTTCAAGCATTCAAACATGTATGCATGCTCCCCCTTTATTCATGCTCCCCCTTGAACCAATATTCATATATTCAATAAGCACATATATTCAATAAGCACATTTTCATTATCATTAATGTGCACCCTTAAACCAATATTCATATATGCAATATGTAAGCATTAATGCACATATTCAAATCTTCTCAATTCTTTCTCCCCTTTTGTTATCTTCAAAAGTGTATACATGAAGTCAAGTTGCATACCACATGCAAACTAAAGAGTATTATAAATTACAACCAGCACTTACATGTAGACATTCATAGAATAAACACTTAAAATTCAATGAAAATTATGACATAGACTTCAATACCTTCGTGTAAGTGTGATGATTAAACATTGAAGCACATAAGGAGAACTTTTAAGAAATTCAACCGAAACCAATCTACATTTTTCATTAAACATGAAATCACCTAGGATTGATTTTCCCCATCTCATTAAAAATGAGTTCAAGATACCACACCCCAAAAACATAGCCTATAAGAACTCTTAGATGTGGGGGTGGTATTGCTTGATGAGTATAACACCAATGCTAAAGATTACCCGTAAAGCATATGTTGGATATTCGTGGGTAGTGTCGTTGCCAAGGATTGTATCCATTTTTCATACGGAGCTATTTTCATTCTTTTTCAATTTTTTTCATATTCAATTCTTTTGTGCTCAATTTTTATCCATGGCAAGACACATCATATCCTTTAGATTTTCAGTTATTTTTCATCCTACATTCACTTTCCAATATTTCATAAAAGATATCTCCAAATATACAACAATATTTAATATTCGTGGAAGTCAAAGTGTAGGTGTAGAAATCAAATTATTCTAATCATTGAACATGACATGGCTATTTAGAAAATCAAACATGCGCATGTAGCCATAACAATAATACAACAATTTCTACATGAATATGAGTATCATTCATTAATATCACTTAAATGATTCAAAAGAAAGATGTACATTAAGCACCATTTTTTTTGCTTTTTGACTTTTTTATTTTTTTTTTAAATTTTTGGTTATAAAGAACTAAGCTAGCAAGCAAACAAACTAGCACACAAATAAAAAATAACTCAAGCACACAAAAAATGCTATGAAGGTATGCATTAAGTTCAAAGAGAAAAACCATACCTTTGCGTCGTCGTTTGGCTACGGAACTTTAATAAGGTGCGACATGCAATTCATAGTTCCTAGCCATCTCCATCTTACCTACACTGTAGATTTTATGTGTGACCTTGGAATCCAACAAGGTCCACTCATGTTAGTAATCAAAGTTTTAGGAACCCACACTTGCTTAAACTTTATGTTTGTGTTCCTAAATTTGCAATGATATGAGGTATGACCAACAATATCACAAGTAAAGCATTTTGCATAAATATTTTTCTCTTTGGTTGGCACATTAGGAAATCTCTTATAATTAGACTTTGCAACATTTTTAGAACCAAATCCAAGTCCACATCTATTATTTCCATATAGTCGATTTTCTAGAATAGTATCCAAAGATTGTTTTCCAATTGAAAATTTCTTGATAGACAATTCTAGGTGCGTGACTTTGGATTTCAATAAAGCATTTTAATTCACAAGCAAAGTGCATTTATTAATGAAAGCTTTCTTATTGTCCTCTTCAGCAATTATTTTTCTTTTAAGTTCATTATTTAGCATACGGATCTTTTCATTAAGCAATTCAATTTCAATTTCAAGCTTAATCATTGTTTGCTTATGCATGCTAATATCATTCAACAAAGTAGGACAAATAAGGCATTCAGCTTTTTTATGCAACCTAGATTTCTCTTTTTCCACCAAAGTAATGGTAGAATCACATGCAACATTTTTTCCTTTTAGTTCCTTAATTTCTAATGACATGTTGTACGTGTCTTGTTGCATTTCATCGTTGGCATTTCTATACTCTTCTAATATGGATTCACGTTCTTCTATAGTAGATTCTAGGTTGTCAATTTTATCTTGCAATTCATTAGTAGTACCTAGGAGTTGAGCTTTTGTTACATCATCAAGTTTTCCCATTAAGCAAAGGGAGGAGTGGGCTTCATTCTCCTCAGCTTCATAATCGCTATCCATGTCCCACGTTAGCGCCAAGGCTTTTCCTTTCTTTTCAGCAAGATTATTCACTTCTTATTGGCGATCCTTCATAAGGTGTCCCTTCTTTTTACATTTAAAACATTTCATTCTATCAATAGCAGTCTGTTCAGATGAATTTTTAGAAGGATTATATTTGTTAGAACGATTAAACCTTTTTTGCATTTCAGCTCTTCCTTGAGGAGTCTTGATGTATCGCCTCTAACCAGCAGTGCTATCTCCTCCTCCTCGTCTTCATCTTCATCCTCCTTAGCTTGAAGTGCTAGAGGTTTGGGAGCCTTTTCCTTTGGTTTCTCTCTTTCTTCAATGTTCTGCAGCTCAAGCTCGTGTGACATCAAGTTGCCTATCAAGCCCTCCACTCTCATCTGTCATAGATCTTTTGCTTCATGAATGGTAGTGACTTTAGGCCGGAACAAGCTTGGCAGCGCCCTTAAGATTTTCATCACCTGCTCCAAACTATAATATGGCTTACCAAGGGAGCTAGACTTGTAAACAATGTTGGTGAACCTCGCAAACATCTCTAAGATGGATTCTGATGAAAGCATGCGAAATCTTTCGTACTCTGTGCTCAGCAAGGCAAGTCTAGATTCCTTCACCTGAGACATTCCCGCATGCGTCACCTCCAGCGTATGCCATATTTCATGCGCAGTTGAACAATGTGAGATACAATTAAATTCAGATTTTTCTAATGAGCATATAAGCGCATTCATAGCTTTTCCATTTAAAGAATAAAGACTCCAATCAGCATCATTCCATTTTTCTTCAGGTTTAATTATTTCAATGTCTCCAATTTTAATCACATGTGGTTTATATCCATTTTCAACAATTTTCCACACTTTATAATCAACAGACACTAAGTAAATTTTCATTCTAGATTTCCAATAAGCATAATCCGCACCATTAAATTAAGGGGGTCGTGATATGGACTGACCTTCGCAAAAGCACAATCAATAGAATTCATGGTCAATCTAGCCTAGATCGTCTAACCTGCTCCGATACCACTTGTTGAATCTGGATCTAAGCCTAGAGGGGGATGAATAGGCTAATAAAAATTCTCTTGCAACCCACGAGCAATCACAGACAGTAATAGCAGATGCAGAGTAAATAATAAGCAATCACATCGTACACAGCAGATTTACCCTGGTTCGGTCACACCCACGACCTACGTCCAGCCCCCAAAGCAAATACTAGATTAATAATGTAAAGGTACAATCGTAATAGCTAGAGCACCCATGTCTCTACACTCACCAGGCTCTCAGTATCCCACCTCACCGGTGTTCAACAAAACTAATCCTAGTATAAGCTTTCTATTGACTAGCCCCAACTAGTCAAGTCCCTCTTGTCTAGTACCCACTAGACAAGACCCCAAAAAAGTAAGGTAACGTTTCCCCTACAAAGTGTCACACCCCGCTTCCCTAAAATGGAGGCGAGACGTGAAAAGGTCCGCACGGGAGTGGAGCTGTGAAGCCCCAAACCCGATAAGCGTCAATAAAACATAAGAAGGTCCCTGTAACCACAAACGGAACAACAATAATAACACAAGAAGAGACAGAAATAAAATCTCAAATCTCGGAATTTGTCCAACATGAAAATTAAGTTCAACATCCAGAAAAGCCACCAGGCTAAAAGAAAGAGTTTAAAGGCCCAGAACAAGGCCAACAAAAGGGACAACGTAACAAAGTATTGGTGCCACGCACCGACAACAAACAATCTAAACAACTACACAAACAGTCTCTACGACTGATCGCACGTGTCCATGAAGTCCTCGTCAAACACAGGCTCGGGCTCGGCGTCTGCAAATACCTCGTCCTCAACAATGAACTCAGGCTCAGGATCTAACATGTGTCACCCAAAAGAGTAAAGGGGCACATGTCAGCAAGTCTAAAAGACTTGGGCAAGGAAACTGAAAAGGAAGGCAAACTAGCAACCTAGCAGTTATAGTATGCATGACATGGCAGTTATGGTATGAATGCACAAGTAAGACATGGTGAAACAATAAGTACAAGAGAACAATTTATCAGGGCATGTCAAGAGTAGCCAAGCTACTAACAATCTCAATCTTTTCACTAGTCACGTTTCACGTTGTTTGTAGATGTTTACGCCTTACAGCTGAACTGTTGGACATTCACACTGATTGGCCGCTTAACACTACCCCAGAACCCAGAGTTTACGCCTTACAACTGCAGTTGCTGATCGGGCAGACTCCCAGTTGAATGGCCGCTTAACTCTTACCCCAAAACCCACGTGTAAACGAGCCAGGGTCCCTGTACACGAGCTCAGTAAATGAGCCAGGGTTGCCCCGCACAAGAGCTCGTTTCCTGGATCACAAACCAGGAGCGTATTTCATTTGGCATAGGGGTGCACCTAGCCTCAATCATTTCACAAGGCGTAGCGGAGCTACGCAATCACGGGAACACTTAAAGAATGCAATGACATGACAATTAGTTCGCGTACCGTTAATGGAAATTAAACATGACATGGTAGTTGTGCAACATGATAAATGTCGGATCTAGCTTCGTTGTCAAGCTAGTTCCTAAAATTGCGCCTAGGCGAGTATCATTTCGTCGCCTAGTCTCTTTTACGCCTACAACAAGCAAATGGCCTAAGACATGGCCCAAAACACTAAGTGACAAGTTTCACTTGCCTAGCACCGAGGATGACGATCAACGAGGCCGTCACACAAATGCTAACTACGGAGATGAGATCGATGCCATGGTAAAACAATATTAGAACAACATCCAACCTAGTTTTATTAGGGTTTCACAAGGACACAATGGGTTATGAAAACATTAAGAGATCGATTTATTACCGTATCGGAAGCGGAAGAATGATGCCGAGCAAGCACGGCAACGGAAGAAACGATCCGGGGAACCTAGGGTTCAGATCTGGAATGGATGGGGAAAATCTGGAGAAATGGGGTTTTGGCGGTTTTTGGGGGTTTTCCGGCGACCTAGAGGTGGTGGCCGGCCAAAATGGAGAGGGGGAGAGGCTCTTGATGAAGGAGGAGGGCTAGGGTTAGATGGATGATGATTTGGGGAAGAAGGAGGCTCAGGAGAAAGGAAAGAAGAAAAGAAAAACGTTTGGGGATTTAAATAGGAAGTGCTGGCGGCTGCCCAGAAATTAGGGTTTCGACACTGATTAGTCGGTCAAAGAGCAACCACTGACCGACTAGTTTAGGAACTAGTCGGTCGGTTGACCAACACAGACCGACTAAGTCCAAACAGTAACTCATGTACAAAAATAGGATTTAGATTTAGTCGGTCAAAGAACAACTACTGACCGACTAGTTTCTCATCTAGTCGGTCGATGAACGTTCTTAGACCAACTAAGAATGAATAGTACTTGGTATCAAAAATGATCATAGAGCTAGTCGGTTAAAGAACGATTGCTGACCGACTAGTTTGCAACCTAGTCGGTCGACAAATGTTCTTAGACCGACTAACGATAAATAGTAACTCCTGAGTAATTAATAAAGCCCACTAGTCGGTCCATGAAGGTTTGCCGACCGACTAAATCGTCATCTAGTCGGTCGGTTCCCCTTCTTATACTGGCTAACGTGCACAGAAAGTTCCGAAATGGAGCGCGAAGCTCCGGGATCGATTCCTAAGACTCCTAGGCTTGATCTAACAATAAGATATAACCGATATGAAGCCCGTCACGAATGACTTACTCCAAAATCGACGATTCTAAGGAAGAAGCTAGAAAATCACGACGAAACGATCGAAAATGAAAGCTACGGAGACGAAAACCACACATGAGGAGAAAATCCACCAAAACATATATATAATAAAATTAATCCAGATACATGAAAACCAGTTATTAAATCCTCCCCAACTTAAGAAAAATTCCGCCCTCGGAATTTCCCAACACTCACGTGTCCGGGAACAAAAGTGGGTAACGCTCTCGCATCTCATCCTCGTTCTCCCAAGTAGACTCTCCAGGCGAGCCGTGTCGCCACATCACCCTCACAAGATTGACAATCTTGTTCCGAAGTGACTTCTGACGCCTGTCCAGAAACTGCACTGGCTGCTGGTCATACGTCATATCAGGACGAACGGTAATCTCCGAGAAATCCACAGCATGAGATGGATCACTAATGTATCGACGAAGCTGCGACACATGGAAAACATTGTGAACTCCTTCCAAAGATGGCGGTAAGGCTAAGCGGTAGGCTACCTTGCCAACTTTCTCCAGAATGTCAAACGGTCCAATGTATCGCGGGCTCAACTTCCCTCGCTTCCCAAAGCGAATCACACCACGATTCGGGGAAATCCTCATAAACACACGATCCCCAGGCTGAAACTCCAAAGGACGATGTTTAGCATCCGCCCAATGCTTAAAACGGTCCTGAGCAATCCTCAACCTCTCCCGAATGTTCCTGACAACATCCACAGCCTCCACAATCATCTCAGGTCCCAACAGCTCCCTATCACCAACGTCATCCCAACTCAATGGCGATCGACATTTCCTCCCATAAAGAGCGACGAAAGGCGCCATGCTAATACTCGCCTGGAAGCTGTTGTTGTAAGAAAACTCTACCAGATGTAGATGGTCCTCCCACGAACCCTTGAAATCCAACATGCACGCCCTCAGCATGTCCTCCAAGATCTGAATCGTCCTCTCGGACTGGCCATCCGTCTGCGGGTGGTACGCCGTGCTGAAACTCAGACGCGTACCCAAACTCTTCTGCAAACTCTGCCAGAACTGAGATGTGAACCTCGTGTCTCTGTCCAACACGATACTCACGGGGACTCCGTGAAGTCGTACGACCTCCTGCACGATTCATGTTACATCACTATCTAAACTAGGAAAAGGAAATAAAAACGGAGAGTAAAAGAATTTACCTCCATATATCTCCTCGCTAGCGCCTCAGTGGACTGTCCTACTCGGAATGGAATAAAGTGCGCGGATTTGGTCAACCGATCTACGATCACCCAAATCGCGTCATTCTGCTTCGGACTCCGAGGTAGTCCAGTCACGAAATCCATAGTGATGTGTTGCCATTTCCACTCCGGAATCGGAATCGGTTGTAGCAACCATGTCGTACGCTGATGCTCCGCCTTCACTTGCTGGCAAACCAAGCACTTGCTGGCAAACCAAGCACTTGGCTACACTCCGAGCCACACTCATCTTCATACCATGCCACAAATAGTTCAGACGAAGATCCTTGTACATCTTGGTGCCACCAGGATGCACAGAATACGACGAACTATGTGCCTCCACCATCAACTCCTCTCTAATATCCCCAGCTGGCACACACAACCTGGCTCCAAACCTTAGCGAGCCATCCTCATGAATCAAAAAGTCAGTCCGCAGACCGGCTTCCACCTGCTTCCGAATCTTCACCAGCTTCGGATCCTCGGCCTGGCCAGCCTTGATCCGATCCACGATCGTCGACTGAATCTGCATACTTATCAACAAAGAAGAAGAACAATCTCCACACCGGACTCGCAAAAATCCTGCTGTAATCTCCACTGCGAAGTCAAAATCATCACCGCTGGAAGCCTACTCAGCGCATCAGGAACCACATTCACCTTGCCAGGGTGATACTGTAAATCAATCTCACAATCCGCCATGAGCTCCAACCATCGACGCTGTCGCATGTTGAGCTCCTTCTGAGTGAAAATATACTTCAAGCTTTTGTGATCGGTGAAGATATTCACTTTCTCACTCAACAGGAAGTGCCTCCAAATCTCGAGCGCAAACACAACAGCAACCAACTCCAAGTCATGTGTTCGGTAATTCTTCTCATGAGTCTTGAGCTAACGCGAAGCATACACCACAACATGTCCATGCTGATGCAACACACAACCGAGACCCTTGCCAGAAGCATCGCAAAAGATCTCGAATCCACAGCTGTGATCAGGCACAACAAGAATAGGGGCAGTCGTCAATCTCTCCCTCAGAACACCAAAAGCATTCTCACAATCACCCAACCAAACGAAAGGCACATCCTTCCGTGTCAATCTGGTCATCGGCTCAGCAATACGGGAAAAGACCTTAATGAAGCACCGATAATAACCAGAAAGCCCCAGGAAACTCCTGATCTCAGACGCTGACTGCGGAACAGGCCACTCTCTGATGGCCCAGATCTTCTCGGGATCTACTGAAATACTATCTCCAGTCACCACATGCTCGAGAAAAGCAACTCTGTCCAGCCAAAACTCACACTTCGAAAACTTAGCATACAAACGATGCTTCCTCAAAATCTCCAACACTGTCCTCAAGTGCGATGCATGCTCCTCCTCTGACTTTGAATAGATCAGAATGTCGTCAATAAATATAACGACAAACTTATCCAAAAATTCGTAGAAAATCAGGTTCATCAGATTCATGAAAACTGCGGGTGCATTGGTTACACCGAAAGGCATAACCACAAACTCGTAGTGTCCATACTTCGTCATGAACGCTGTCTTCAGAACATCATCCTTCTTCACCTTCAGCTGATGATAACCACTCCTCAGATCCAACTTTGAAAACACCCTCGAACCTCCAAGCTGATCAAAAATATCATCAATGCGAGGCAATGGGTATTTATTCTTGATGGTCACCGCATTCAACTCCCGATAGTCCACGCACATACGACACGAACCATCCTTCTTCCTCACCAGCAGCACCGGTGCTCCCCATGGAGACACACTAGGATTGATACAACCCTTCTGCAAAAGCTCATCCAGCTGCTTCCGCAATTCCTCCAACTCAGCAGGTGCCATACGATACGGCGCCTTCGAAATCGGCTGCGCTCCCGGAACAAGATCAATAGAAAATTCTAGAGCTCGATCAGGTGGCAATCCATACATCTCCTCGGGGAAGACGTCATCAAAATCTCGCACCACAGCTGGCCTCTCCAACTCCAACTGCATAGCCACAATCTCCACCGGCCTGGCTCAAAACCTGACAGGACCAAGCGAGCTGCTACCCCGGTTGAACTCAAACACTGGGTGTCCAGGAATCTCGAACACCACCTTCTTCCTCCGACAGTCGATCGTAGCATAGAAGCTCGCAAGCCAGTCCATCCCAAGAACTGAATCATAGTTGATGATGTCGTGGACAATGAAATCAGCATAAAGCTCATGTCCACAGACCACCAACGAGCAAGAATTGCAACCAAGATGCACCGAGACCACGCCATTCCCTGTAACGATATTCCAACTCTTGGAAAGAGGGGACGTCGACAAGGAATGCTTCTCCACGAAGCTCCGAGAAATAATGCACATCGATGCACCAGAGTCAAAGAGAACTCGTGCAGGAAATGTGCACACCAAAATCACACCTACAAACAGTCTAACAATCAAGCCCTAGTCTAGCAACCAATCATGTTCAAGCAAACAACATAATCCAACAATCAAAACTAGCTAGGAAAGTAACAGCTAGATTGAGGATTACCTGCGATAACCTCATCCACAGCCTCGCTCTCCACAGCGGTCATCAGAAAAGCCTGCCTCCTCGGCAGAAAAGCCTGCTGAAAGGCATGCCTCTGAGGGACAAGAGCTGCTCCACGACCGACAGGAACAGGCACTCTCTACTGCAACGGCTGTGCTGCAACAGGTGCCCTCCGCAGCTGATTCGCATGCCGACAATCCTTCGCGACATGAGAAGCATCACCACAAACCAAACACTGGCCCAGAAACTTCCTACACTGATCCTTGATGTGGCCAGGCTTGCCGCAGAAATGGCAAGTCTTCTGATTAGGCCCTCCTGGCCTCTTGAACTGAGCTGGCTGATTAGGCTTGAAACCAGGCCTAACCACCGCCCTGGCCTGCTCCATAGGCCTCTTCCCAGCACGAGAAACATGTCCTCTCCTCTGACTCAGGTTCAGCTCCTGCCTCCTCACAGCGACCAGAACCTTCTGATAAGAGTCCAGATCAGAGGAAGACACAAAACTCTGAAGCTCCAAAGCAAGTCCATGCTTGAACCTCTGAGCCCTCTCATCAGCATCATGCACCATCTTCGGCACGAACCGACTCAGCCTAGTGAACTCTTGGTGGTACAGGTCCACCGTCATGCTCCCTTGCTTCAGATCAATAAAGAGCTGCAGCATCTCCTTCCTAGCAGCCTTCGAAAAGAACTCCTCATCAAACCTGGACTTAAAGGTAGCCCAAGCTATCGGCTCCACCAGCATCTTCTCTTCCGCATCCTACCAGTTCCGAGCATTATCCTTGAGTTGCCTCTTCGCCAAATCAACCCATCCAGCCGAGGTGATCTTGGCCATTTTCAAGTTATCCTCAATGTTCCAAATCCACTCATCGGCAGCCAGAGGACCCTCAGACCCATTAAAATAAGCAGGACCCAGCTCCCGAAATTGCTTCGCTCCAGGCTCAAAGCAAGGGGCATCCTGGATTGCCCGACCAGCTCGAGCAACTGGAGCATTCTGGACTTGCAGGAGCACGCCCTGCTGCACCTGCATCATCTGAAGCATCATCCGCATCATCTCTCCATTGGTGGGCTCCCGCTTAGGCTCCTCGTCATGAGGGGGGCACACCACTACCTCCACCATGGGTGAATCGCCTTCCTGCCATCTAATGACACAGAAAACGAAGCAGATTAGACTCATAGCTTATGACTCGGATGTCGAACTTAGTTTACTGGACATTCTAATATTATTATCGTCATTCCGATAATCGCAGTTACAGAAGGGACCTGCATGGGCCACCAACAAAACCTGTCACGCCCCGCTTCCCTAAAATGGAGGCGAGACGTGAAAAGGTCCACACGGGAGTGGAGCTGTGAAGCCCCAAACCCGATAAGTGTCAATAAAACATAAGCATGTCCATGTAACCACAAACGGAACAACAATAATAACACAAGGAGAGACAGAAATAAAATCTCAAATCTCGGAATTTGTCCAACATGAAAATTAAGTTCAACATCCAGAAAAGCCACCAGGCTAAAAGAAAGAGTCTAAAGACCCAGAACAAGGCCAACAAAAGGGACAACGTAACAAAGTATTGGTGCCACGCACCGACAACAAACAATCTAAACAACAACACAAACAGTCTCTATGACTGATTGCCCGTGTCCACGAAGTCCTCGTCAAACACAGGCTCGGGCTCGGCGTCTGCAAACACCACGTCCTCAACAATGAACTCAGGCTCAGGATCTAACATGTGTCACCCAAAAGAGTAAAGGGGCACATGTCAGCAAGTCTAAAAGACTTGGGCAAGGAAACTGAAAAGGAAGGCAAACTAGCAACCTAGCAGTTATAGTATGCATGACATGGCAGTTATGGTATGAGTGCACAAGTAAGACATGGTGAAATAATAAGTACAAGAGAACAATTTATCCGGGCATGTCAAGAGTAGCCAAGCTACTAACAATCTCAATCTTTTCACTAGTCACGTTTCACGTTGTTTGTAGATGTTTACGCCTTACAGCTGAACTGTTGGACATTCACACTGATTGGCCGCTTAACACTACCCCAGAACCCAGAGTTTACGCCTTACAACTGCAGTTGCTGATCGGGCAGACTCCCAGTTGAATGGCCGCTTAACTCTTACCCCAAAACCCACGTGTAAACGAGCCAGGGTCCCTGACACGAGCTCAGTAAATGAGCCAGGGTTGCCCCGCACAAGAGCTCGTTTCCTGGATCACAAACCAGGAGCGTATTTCATTTGGCATAGGGGTGCACCTAGCCTCAATCATTTCACAAGGCGTAGCGGAGCTACGCAATCACGGGAACACTTAAAGAATGCAATGACATGACAATTAGTTCGCGTACCGTTAATGGAAATTAAACATGACATGGTAGTTGTGCAACATGATAAATGTCGGATCTAGCTTCGTTGTCAAGCTAGTTCCTAAAATTGCGCCTAGGCGAGTATCATTTCGTCGCCTAGTCTCTTTTACGCCTACAACAAGCAAATGGCCTAAGACATGGCCCAAAACACTAAGTGGCAAGTTTCACTTGCCTAGCACCGAGGATGACGATCAACGAGGCCGTCACACAAATGCTAACTACGGAGATGAGATCGATGCCATGGTAAAACAATATTAGAACAACATCCAACCTAGTTTTATTAGGGTTTCACAAGGACACAATGGGTTATGAAAACATTAAGAGATCGATTTATTACCGTATCGGAAGCGGAAGAATGATGCCGAGCAAGCACGGCAACGGAAGAAACGATCCGGGGAACCTAGGGTTCAGATCTGGAATGGATGGGGAAAATCTGGAGAAATGGGGTTTTGGCGGTTTTTGGGGGTTTTCCGGCGACCTAGAGGTGGTGGCCGGCCAAAATGGAGAGGGGTAGAGGCTCTTGATGAAGGAGGAGGGCTAGGGTTAGATGGATGATGATTTGGGGAAGAAGGAGGCTCAGGAGAAAGGAAAGAAGAAAAGAAAAACGTTTGGGGATTTAAATAGGAAGTGCTGGTGGCTGCCCAGAAATTAGGGTTTCGACACTGATTAGTCGGTCAAAGAGCAACCACTGACCGACTAGTTTAGGAACTAGTCGGTCGGTTGACCAACACAGACCGACTAAGTCCAAACAGTAACTCCTGTACAAAAATAGGATTTAGATTTAGTCGGTCAAAGAACAACTACTGACCGACTAGTTTCTCATCTAGTCGGTCGATGAACGTTCTTAGACCAACTAAGAATGAATAGTACTTGGTATCAAAAATGATCATAGAGCTAGTCGGTTAAAGAACGATTGCTGACCGACTAGTTTGCAACCTAGTCGGTCGACAAATGTTCTTAGACCGACTAACGATAAATAGTAACTCCTGAGTAATTAACAAAGCCCACTAGTCGGTCCATGAAGGTTTGCCGACCGACTAAATCGTCATCTAGTCGGTCGGTTCCCCTTCTTATACTGGCTAACGTGCACAGAAAGTTCCGAAATGGAGCGCGAAGCTCCGGGATCGATTCCTAAGACTCCTAGGCTTGATCTAACAATAAGATATGACCGATATGAAGCCCGTCACGAATGACTTACTCCAAAATCGACGATTCTAAGGAAGAAGCTAGAAAATCACGACGAAACGATCGAAAATGAAAGCTACGGAGACGAAAACCACACATGAGGAGAAAATCCACCAAAACATATATATAATATAATTAATCCAGATACATGAAAACCAGTTGTTACACAAAGGTCGCTACTACAACATAAATATAATAATAAATATTTTAGAGAATCTTAGTTTGTGTATAGGCAGTCGTCTTTGTCAATCAGCTCAGGTCAGATCGCATCTAACAGGATGTAGTCACCAATGTCACATCCTCCTCTGCCTAGGAGCTCTCCCCTTGTTGTAGCTTGCGCAATGAAGTGAGTGGCTCTCCCCTTGATGTGTTGCGCAAGTTGTTGAAGGCTCTTCCTTTGAAGTTGTGCAATAAAGATCTTCTCTTGGATGTTTGACTTGAGTAAAGTGGGAAGAGGAGCTTGAAGCTTGGAAGGAGGTTACGCAATGTGCCCTTGACCCTAGCAAGTTGCGACCCTGATGGAGAACAATGGAACTTGGAGCTTTGGCCTTGGAGATAGGAGGTTGCGCAATGTATCTTGTGGCTATTGGATGGATATGCAAGCTTTTACAAGTTGCGACCTTGATGGAAGAGTATGGCAATGGAGCTCTTGGAGAGGAAAGTTACGGCCAATGCTTGATGTAATGAAGATGGTAATGGAGCTTTGCAAATGAGTTTTGGCCTTGGTGCTTGGAGGTTTGCAATGGAGGATTGGCAATGAAGAGTTGCGCAATATGTGAGGGCTTATTTTTTCTAGGTTGCGCAATATACTATGAGCTGAAGCTTATGGCCGGCCTCCCTTGTTCTCTCTTGGTTTTTTCCTCTCTCAAATTATCTCTCCTTTGAGTATGGGTTTATATAGGAGAGGATGGGATATGATAGAATCAATTAGAGTCCCATAATTGAGAGATTGTAAGGAATCCTAACTTGATTAAGATTTGAATGAATCACCATGGATATGGAGTTTGAATATGGATGGCTATAGAATTTGAATTTGAGTAGCTATATGATTTGAATTGGATCTCATTTAATCACCTTTGATTTGCATGAGATTCTCCATATCTCTCCATCTTTGACCAAGTCTTCAATTTGCATGGCATTAGGATTTGATTCATGCACCAATTGATTTGAATCAATTCAAATATGGATTTGAATTGATTTCCTCTTTATCTTTCCATCTTTGACTTAGTCCAATATTTGTAGTCATTATCTCCATCTTTGACTTAGTCCACTTTGCCAATGCATGGCACATTCTCCATCACTTTTACTTAGTTTTCCTTTGCGAATTTGCGAGAGTGACATTCCTGAAAACACTTAGCGCACACATTAAATCGTTCACACACGTTTGTTATCATCAAACACGAAGTCATCAATCGTTGTATCCAACTGCACGTTGTATCCAACACCTACGCCAATCCCCGGCCGGGATGGCCACCGGGGGATCCTTGTAACGACTGGTTTTCATGTATCTGGATTAATTAAATTATATATATGTTTTGGTGGATTTTCTCCTCATGTGTGTGGTTTTCGTCTCCGTAGCTTTCATTTTCGATCGTTTCATCGTGATTTTCTAGCTTCTTCCTTAGAATCATCGATTTCGGAGTAAGTCATTCGTGACGGACTTCATATCAGTCATATCTTATTGTTAGATCAAGCCTAGGAGTATTAAGAATCGATCCCGGAGCTTCGCACTCCATTTCGGAACTTTTTGTGCACGTTAGCCGGTACAAGAAGGGGAACCGACCGACTAGATGAAGATTTAGTCGGTCGGTAAACCTTCATGGACCGACTAGTGGGCTTTGTAAATTACTCAGGAGTTACTGTTTATCGTTAGTCGGTCTAAGAACGTTCATCGACCGACTAGGTTGCAAACTAGTCGGTCAGCAATCGTTCTTTAACCGACTAGCTCTATGATCGTTTTTGATACCAAGTACTATTCATTCTTAGTCAGTCTAAGAACGTTCATCGACCGACTAGATGAGAAACTAGTCGGTCCGTAGTTGTTCTTTGACCGACTAAATCTAAATCCTATTTTTGTACAGGAGTTACTGTTTGGACTTAATCGGTCTGCGTTGGTCAACCGACCGACTAGTTCCCAAACTAGTCGGTCAGTGGTTGCTCTTTGACCGACTAATCAGTGTCGAAACCCTAATTTCTGGGCAGCCGCCAGCACTCCCTATTTAAACCCCACCCACGATTTCTTTCATCCCTCTTTCATTCTCCTGAGCCATTTTCTTCCCCAAATCACCCTCCAACATTTCCCCAACCCATTCCTTCCTCCCTTGGAGTTTCCCTCTCCATTTTGATCTACCACCATGCCCTAGGCCATCTCCAACCCCCAAAAATCCCCAAAACCCCATTTCTCCATATTTTCCCCATCCATTCCAGATCTGAACCCTAGGTTCCCCGGATCGTTTCTTCCGTTGTCGTGCTTGCTCGGCATCATTCTTCCGCTCCGATACGGTAATAAATCGATCTCTTAATGTTTTCATAACCCATTCTGTTTTTGTGAAACCCTAATAAAACTAGGTTGGATGTTGTTCTAATATTATTTTGCCATGGCAGCGATCTCATCGTCGTAGTTAGCATTTGTGTGACGGCCTCGTTGATCGTCATCCTCGGTGCTAGGCAAGTGAAACTTGCCACTTAGGGTTTTAGGCCATGTCTTAGGTCATTTGCTTGTTGTAGGCGTAAAAGAGACTAGGCGACGAAATGATACTCGCCTAGGCGCAATTTTAGGAACTAGCTTGACAATGATGCTAGATCCGACATTTATAATGTTGCACAACTACCATGTCATGTTTAATTTCCATTAACGGTACGCGAATTAATTGTCATGTCATTGCATTCTTTAAGTGTTCCCGTGATTGCGTAGCTCTGCTACATCTTGTGAAATGATTGAGGCTAGGTGCACCCCTATGCCAAATGAAATACGCTCCTGGTTTGTGATCCAGGAAACGAGCTCTTGTGCGGGGCAACCCTGGCTCATTTACTGAGCTCATGTACAGGGACCTTGGCTCGTTTACACGTGGGTTTTGGGGTAAGAGTTAAGCGGCCATTCAACTGGGAGTCTGCCCGATCAGCAACTGTAGTTGTAAGGCGTAAACTCTGGGTTCTGGGGTAGTGTCACTACTACAAAAAGGACCTTTAATAGCACACCTTTAATAGCGCTTGCCAATTATAAGCGCTGTTAATTAGAGGCACATATAATAGACAGCGCTTCTTTCTACAAGCGCTGTTAAAGGTCGGAGAATAGACAGCGCTTCTTTCTGCAAGCGCTGTTAAAGGTCAGAGAATAGACAGCGCTTCTTTCTACAAGCGTTGTTTATTAGAGGCACAGATAATAGACAGCGCTTCTTTCTAAAAGCGCTGTTAAAAGTCAGTTAATAGACAGCGCTTCTTTCTAAAAACGCTGTTAAAAATCAGTTAATAGACAGCGCTTCTAAAAAAAAGAAGCGCTGCTAAAAGGTCATATGTTGAAGCGCTGTTAAAGGTAAGGTTAAGTTTTTTTGATACACAGGGCGGAACGAGCGCGGACATTTTCATTTCCCCATAACAAACCCTCGACAAACCCTCGTCGATGGCCTCCCCTCGCCCTCAACCCCCCAGATCCATCCTCGATCTCGAGATCACCGTCGTCTCCGCCAAGCACCTTAAGAACGTCAACTACGACGTCGCCTACCTCGATCCCGACACGGGTTGCAGGACCATCAAGACCCAAAGGACGTGCATCCTCCTCGGTTCCCAGCCGCTTTTAGAGAACTAGGGCTTGGGTTTTTTAAGCCGGCACTTCTTCAGGTCGAGTCGAGGGAAGCTATCCCTGAGACGACCGAGAGAGAGGGAGTGAGGGAGGTATGAGGGTCGCTGCTCTTTCCACTTGCGCCATCTCTCCCTCATGCTTCAGATCCAAGGTTCGATTTTTTTATTTCGCTTCTTGTTTCCTAAAATTAAGGAGCTACGGTCGAATTAAAATATGTTTTGGTACGCAATTAGAGATGTAAATTGTCCACTGCTTCAATCTAATCTACCCTGCTAACCCCTAATCTAGATATTTTCCATCGAAAATCATTCGAGAAAGCGGAATCAACTATAACCTAAACCCTATAATCTCTGCCTTTGGCGGGTATATCTCTTGGATTTTACTAGAAATGCAGGTGCTCTAATTTGTTCCAATTTTCTTCATTTCATTGTTAAACTAAGATAGAGGCAGATAAAAAGAATAGCCTCAAGAGACTGGCACACTAATTCTTTTATATTCATGACATACGTGACTTAGTGATTCTTTTCCCATTCTGCCTCTTATGTAGGAGTAGTTCGTGTGTGTTAACTATTAGGACTAGAACTCATTTTTCCTGGTGCATTGCTATCTATTCTTTTTTAAGAGTACCATACTTGATCTAGCTATAATTGATGCATTGGCAACATAAAGTGCATGCCAAATTATATAGTTCTCATGAATAGCAGCTGGTATGATTTTCTTAAGCAAACTCTTGATGAGGAAGTTAAACTTACAAACAATCCCTAAACTGGTCATCTTTAAGTTCAAGTGTCCAAGATCTGGATTTCTTAACATTGATTAAATTACAGGTATGTAATCACATTGAGATTACACAAGATCTAGATCTACTTAGGAAAAAGTTGTGGTGATGGTTCCCTCAGACTTAATTCTGTTAATGTTTCAATATAAATGGGATGAGGTGAATTATGACCGACTGGATAGGACATTGTGTATTCTCAATGTGATATCCAGTAAAAAAGCATGTAGGCTTGTTACGTTTGGCTGCTAACAAACATTGATGAGAATAGTGTTGTCATATTTTCACTTAACAAAATGATAGTTTTCGGAAGACATCACTGTAAAGATATGTCTATGGGCAGGCCTAGGATATCATAGTGCCCTGAAGACGGGCAAGATGTGTGCATGGTCATCATGTCAAGAACCAATTAGATGTTTCTTGTATAAGAAAAACATCTGCACCCAGATAACTAACGGGATTGTTGTCCACCGAAACTTTACTGAGCAACAGAGAAGATATTAAAGAAAAATTTTGAGTTTTGAAATTTGTAGTCTGGATGCTCAGAGAATAGATGTCGCAATCCTAAGTAGCATTGTGATACCCAGTGAAAGTCACTCTGCATATAGCATTTTGAAAATATTAGATTCTCTGTAATTTGGATAGATTTATGTTTATCACAAAAATGCTGCTCATTAAACCGAGACAAACTTTACCATTGCTAAGAAGGTTTCCTTGTAATCTATATCTTTTTCATCTAAATGTAGCTCTTGGCCATGAAACATGCCTTAGCTATCAGTTTTGAGCACTTACATGCATTGGGAAAACATGTTATTAATGCTATACTCAATTTCATTTTAAAGCAGTACAATGATTTTGACTCATGAAAGATGAGGGATACACAACATTAAAACCCAAAAAAATAGATAGAGATGATCATGAGTAGATGTTTGGCGCTCGTGCCAACTATATATACAAGAATATTTGATATTTCTCTTGGCTGTGTTGGGAACCATGTCACTAAATTGCAGAACGGTTGACTGAACTACTAATGATTTGATAACTCTACAAAAGATTGACTTCTAAAATAAATAAATACATAAATATATAGATTCAAAGAAGGCCAAAGGATCCGAGTCTGTAGCTCAGCTGAAACCATCAGAATAAAAATCTTTTTCTTTAAATAAATCCATGGTTTCATTATTTCTCTTATAATATCTGACTTATGATTCTTTTCTTCCAATGTACTTATTTATTGTAGTGTCCTTGCTGCTAATAATTTCACTGGGGAGTTGCCAGAGATTCTTGGCAATCTTAGAAACTTGACAGACGTGTAAGTCAGCTAGTTAAACATATGTTTGCAATACTACAAATATGGTGAATGAGCACTATTATCTAGAGAAAGAAATCATTTACATGAAAATGTAATTTCAAAGGATTTGCTGGATCCATTCAGTAATGAAATATTTTATATTTGCACAACGTTCAGACTTTCGATTGGGACATAATATGCATTCCCCTGGAATTATGAACGGTTTCATTTGGACTAAACTCTAGCACATGCTTTTAGATAATTTTGTATGAAATTTATCTCTGGGAACGTTCTATGTTCTTTTCCTTTTTTTCTTTCCCTGCAACGACCTAATTTGCGCCTAATGTGCTGGTATACTTACTTTTTGAGTTAGCTTTATGTCAAGTGTTGCAGAATTACCATGAAAATATATGTTTATATATTTCATTCCCTTTTGTAGTAGGATTGATGGGAATCCTATACAAATGAAAAGTAGAGAATGGACTTTTCAGCTGTCACTCAAGAAGAACTCCTCATATACCACCTGACACCAATTAATCTCATGTTTGAAAGCTTATAATAGTTCAACATCTCCATGAAAGACTTACATTCATGCAGGGCTAATCGTCTCATCTTTTACTTACCTGCACTTCTTCCCTCCTCCTCATGATGCACAAGGTATGTATCGTGGATACTTTCTACAAGTTTAGCATTTGCTTTCATATTAATTCATGCATGTATAACATACGTGAAATACCTGAAGCTTGGCACATCATCATGCAGGTTGGGGGCCTCATGCGTACTTCCGGATGCTGGCTAGTTCACACCGAGAAGTTCAACCGACTGGTTTCAACTTATCCGAACATCAATTGGAGACCAGGATGCTAGCATCAAGCTCAGACCTGGACGAATTGGAAAGTGGCAGCAGACATTAACTTGCTGCATATTAGCAACATTAACATAAAGATTCTGACCATCTTCTCCACGAATAATATGATCCAATTCTTGACTGGTGAGGCAATAACATATAATGTTATTGATAAAAATCTTTTTTTTGCCATAAGAAACTAAAATAATGTTAGGCATGCACCTCTTATAAACCTCCAACTACTGCTCTTAATGGTGATATGGGTGTAGTAGTCTGATCATTTTGATTCCTAAATTCAATGTTTACTTTGGTTGTCTTGTAGAAATAATTCAATGTGTCTTTCTAGCTTCTGTAACTTGGAGGATTAATGGATGTGGGTTAAAAAAAGGAATTATCAACGATCCATTGGTATTGTGTAGGCGAATGGCTCAAGCTTGGGGCAATGCAGCGTGGATGCAGATTGTGATTCGAGCCCTGGGAACGTGAAGATGCTACTGGGGGCTGCGGAGGAGATAGCCCACTGAAGGTACCAGCAGCTTCCAATGCCCAGAAATCTGTCGCTCAAATGCAGTCATCGGATAAAGTAGAAAGCGAGGGGTGATCACTCGAGAAAGGCGTCACATCGCATCAAGCAAATGGTTATTCGCATGAAGACATTTGTTTCTTTTGCAAATAATTCTTTTCATGTCTTTTTCTATGTTGGGTATAATGGATGTCTTCCTTTAGCTCTACCTCTATGTTGGGTTGAAAACAATTGCATTAGTGATTTGTTTCAGAATCAGTAGTTGCAATTTGTCGGGAAATGTATTGTTCAAGGAGTGATTTAATGGATAGTGACTGATAAGTTTTATATGTGATAGTGTTTCTTATTTGTATTACGGATCATCTTCCAATATCAATGCACATCGTCTAATTTATGTGATTGTTGAATAAAAGCAATTTAATTTGATTGTTTCTTGCAATGATTGTTTAATTTAATGTTATTGGTGGTGGTTTATTTAAGCATTTTGCACATTAAATGGATCTATTTAAATATAAAACATAGGGAGAAATAATAAAATGAATTGAAACAAGCGCTGTCTATCTGGGACCTTTAACAGCGCTTGCACTAACAAGCGTTGTTAAAGGGGGCCATTAACAGCGCTTCTTTAGTGCAAGCGCTGTGAAAGGCCTCCCTTTAACAGCGCTTCTTTAGTGCAAGCGCTGTTAAAGGCCCCCATTTAACAGCGCTTGTTAGTGCAAGCGCTGTTAAAGGCCCCCCCCCCCTTTAACAGCGCTTGTTAGTGCAAGCGCTGTTAAAGGGGGGCCTTTAACAGCGCTTGTTAGTGCAAGCGCTGTTGAAGGGGGGCCTTTAACAGCGATTGTTTGTGCAAGCGCTGTTAAAGGGGGGCCTTTAACAGCGCTTGCACAAACAAGCGCTGTTAAAGGCCCCCTTTAAGAGCGCTTGCACTAACAAGCGCTGTTAAAGGCCCCCCTTCAACAGCGCTTGTACAAACAAGCGATGTTAAAGGCCCCCTTTAATAGCGCTTGTAAAGCGCTATTAAAACCAGCCCCCCTTTAGCAGCGGCAAGATAGACAACGCTTGTAAAGCGCTATTAAAGGCCTTATTTAAGCGCTGTTAAAGGTCCATTTTGTAGTAGTGTGTTAAGCGGCCAATCAGTGTGAATGTCCAACAGTTCAACTGTAAGGCGTAAACATCTACAAACAACGTGAAACGTGACTAGTGAAAAGATTGAGATTGTTAGTAGCTTGGCTACTCTTGACATGCCCTGATAAATTGTTCTCTGGTACTTATTGCTTCACCTTGTCTTACTTGTGCACCCATACCATAACTGCCATGTCATGCATACTATAACTGCTAGGTTGTTAGTTCGCCTTCCTTTCAGTTTCCTTGCCCAAGTCTTTTTAGACTTGCTGACATGTGCCCCTTTACTCTTTTGGGTGACACATGTTAGATCCTGAGCCTGAGTTCATTGTTGAGGACGAGGTGTTTGCTGACGCCGAGCCCGAGCCTGTGTTTGGCGAGGAGTACGTGGACACTGGGGACTAGTCCTAGTGTCTTCGTTGAGCTTTCCCCTTTTGTTTTAGACTGCTGTTTAGTTGTCGGTGCGTGGCACCTATACTTTGTTTTGTTGTCCCTTTGTTGGCCTTGTTCTGGGCCTTTAGATTCTTTCTTTTAGCCTGGTGGCTTTTCTGGATGTTGAACTTAATTTTCATGTTGGCAGATTCTGAGGTTTGAGATTTTATTTCTGTCTCTCCTTGTGTTATTATTGTTGTTCTGTTTGTGATTACAGGGACCTGCTTATGTTTTATTGACGCTTATCGGGTTTGGGGCTTCACAGCTCCACTCTCGTGCGGACCTTTTCACGTCTCGCCTCCATTTTAGAGAAGCGGGACATGACAGGTTTTGTTGGTGGCCCATGCAGGTCCTCTTCTGTAACTGCGATTATCGGAATGACGATAATAATATTAGAATGTCCAATAAACTAAGTTCGACATCCGAGTCATAAGCTATTAGTCTAATATGCTTCGTTTTCTGTGTCATTAGATGGCAGGAAGGCGATTCACCCGTGGTGGAGGTAGTGGTGCACCCCCTCATGACGAGGAGCCTGAGCGGGAACCCACCAATGGAGAGATGATGCGGATGATGCTTCAGATGATGCAGGTGCAGCAGGGCGTGCTCTTGCAAGTCCAGAATGCTCCAGTTGTTCGAGCTGGTCGGGCAATCCAGGATGCCCCTCGCTCCGAGCCGGGAGTGAAGCAATTTCGGGAGCTGGGTCCCGCATATTTTGATGGGTCTGAGGGTCCTCTGGCTGTCGATGAGTGGATTCGAAACATTGAGGATAACTTGAAGATGACCAAGATCACCCCGGCTGGATGGGTTGATTTGGCGAAGAGGCAACTCAAGGATAATGCTTAGAACTGGTGGGATGCAGAAGGGAAGATGCTGGTGGAGCCGATAGCTTGGGCTACCTTTAAGTCCAGGTTTGATGAGGAGTTCTTTCTGAAGGCTGCTAGGAAGGAGATGCTGCAGCGCTTTATTGATCTGAAGCAAGGGAGCTTGACGGTGGACCTGTACCACCAGGAGTTCACTAGGCTGATTCGGTTCGCACCGAAGATGGTGCAGGATGCTGATGAGAGGGCTCAGAGGTTCCTGCAGGGACTTGCTTTGGAGCTTCAGAGTTTTGTGTCTTCCTCTGATCTGGACTCTTATCAGAAGGTTCTGGTCGCTGCGAGGAGGCAGGAGCTGAACCTGAGTCAGAGGAGAGGACATGTTTCTGGTGCTGGGAAGAGGCCTATGGAGCAGGCCAGGGCGGTGGTTAGGCCTGGTTTCAAGCCTAATCATCCGGTGCAGTTCAAGAGGCCAGGAGGGCCTAATCAGAAGACTTTCCATTTCTGCGGCAAGCCTGGCCACATCAAGGATCAGTGTAGAAAGTTTCTGGGCCAGTGTTTGGTTTGTGGTGATGCTTCTCATGTCGCGAAGGATTGTCGGCATGCGAATCAGCTGCGGAGGGCACCTGTTGCAGCACAGCCGCTGCAGCCGAGAGTGCCTGTTCCTGCCGATCGTGGAGCAGCTCTTGTCCCTCAGAGGCAGGCCTTTCAGCAGGCTTTTCCACCGAGGAGGTAGGATTTTCTGATGACCGCTGTGGAGAGCGAGGCTGTGGATGAGGTTATCGCAGGTAATCCTCAATCTAGCTGTTACTTTCCTAGCTAGTTTTGATTGTTCGATTATGTTGTTTGCTTGAACATGATTGGTTGCTAGACTAGGGCTTGATTGTTAGACTGTTTGTAGGTGTGATTTTGGTGTGCACATTTCCTGCACGAGTCCTCTTTGACTCCGGTGCATTGATGTGCATTATTTCTCGAATCTTCGTGGAGAAGCATTCCTTGTCGACGTCCCCTCTTTCCAAGAGTTGGAATATCGTTAGAAGGAATGGCGTGGTCTCGGTGCATCTTGGTTGCAATTCTTGCCCGTTGGTGGTTTGTGGACATGAGCTTTACGCTGATTTCATTGTCCACGACATCATCAACTATGATGCAGTTCTTGGGATGGACTGGCTTGCGAGCTTCTATGCTACGATCGACTGTCGGAGGAAGAAGGTGGTGTTCGAGATTCCCGGACATCCAGTATTTGAGTTCAGCCGAGGTGGCAGCTCGCTTGGTCCTGTCAAATTTCGGGCCAGGCCGGTGGAGGTTGTGGCTATGCAGATGGAGCTGGAGAGGCTAGCGGTTGTGCGAGATTTTGATGACGTCTTCCCCGAGGAGATGTCTGGTTTGCCACCTGATCGAGCTCTAGAATTTTCTATTGATCTTGTTCCGGGAGCGCAGCCGATTTCGAAGGCGCCTTATCATATGGCACCCGCTGAGTTGGAGGAATTGCGGAAGCAGCTGGATGAGCTTTTGCAGAAGGGTTATATCAATCCTAGTGTGTCTCCGTGGGGAGCACCGGTCTTGCTGGTGAAGAAGAAGGATGGTTTGCGTCGCATGTGCGTGGACTATCGGGAGTTGAATGCGGTAACCATCAAGAATAAATACACGTTGCCTCGCATCGATGATATTTTTGATCAGCTTGGAGGTTCAAGGGTGTTTTCGAAGTTGGATCTGAGGAGTGGTTATCATCAGTTGAAGGTGAAGAAGGATGATGTTCCGAAGACAGCGTTCAGGACGAAGTATGGACACTACGAGTTTGTGGTTATGCCTTTTGGTGTGACCAATGCACCCGCAGTTTTCATGAATCTGATGAATCTGATCTTCTATGACTTTTTGGATAAGTTTGTCGTTATCTTTATTGACGACATTCTGATCTATTCAAAGTCTGAGGAGGAGCATGCCTCGCACTTGAGGACGGTGTTGGAGATTTTGAGGAAGCATCGTTTGTATGCTAAGTTTTCGAAGTGCGAGTTTTGGCTGAACAGAGTTGCTTTTCTCGGGCATGTTGTGACTGGAGATGGTATCTCAGTGGATCCCGAGAAGATCAGGGCCATCAGAGAGTGGCATGTTTCGCAGTCAGCGTCTGAGATCCGGAGTTTCCTTGGGCTTGCTGGTTACTATCGGCGCTTCATTAAGGACTTTTCCCGTATTGTCAAGCCGATGACCAGATTGACACGGAAGGATGTATCTTTTGATTGGTCGGGTGATTGTGAGAATGCTTTTGGTGTTCTGAGGGAGAGATTGACGACTGCCCATATTCTTGTTGTGCCTGATCACAGCGGTGGATTTGAGATCTTTTGCGATGCTTCTGGCAAGGGTCTCGGTTGTGTGTTGCATCAGCACGGGCACGTTGTGGCATATGCATCTCGTCAGCTCAAGACTCATGAGAAGAATTACCCGACGCATGATTTGGAGTTGGCTGCTGTTGTGTTTGCTCTTAAGATTTGGAGGCACTTCTTGCTGAGTGAGAAAGTGAAGATCTTCACCGATCACAAAAGCTTGAAGTATATTTTCACTCAGAAGGAGCTCAACATGCGACAGCGTCGATGGTTGGAGCTCATGGCGGATTATGAGATTTATTTGCAGTATCACCCTGGCAAGGTGAATGTGGTTCCTGATGCGCTGAGTAGGCTTCCAGCGGTGATGATTTTGACCTCGCAGTGGAGATTACAGCAGGATTTGTGCGAGTCTGGTGTGGAGATTGTTCTTCCTGGGGAGGCTTCTTCGTTGATGTGTATGCAGATTCAGTCGACGATTGTGGATCGGATCAAGGCTGGCCAGGCTGAGGATCCGAAGCTGGTGAAGATTCGGGAGCAGGTGGAAGTCGGTCTGCGGACTGACTTTTTGATTCATGAGGATGGCTCACTGAGGTTTGGAGCCAGGTTGTGTGTGCCAGCTGGGGATATTAGAGAGGAGTTGATGGTGGAGGCACACAGTTCACCGTATTCTGTGCATCCTGGTGGCACCAAGATGTACAAGGATCTTCGTCTGAACTATTGGTGGCATGGCATGAAGAGGAGCGTGGCTCGGAGTGTGGCCAAGTGCTTGGTTTGCCAGCAAGTGAAGGCGGAGCATCAGCGTATGGCAGGGTTGCTACAACCGCTTCCGATTCCAGAGTGGAAGTGGCAGCACATCCCTATGGATTTCGTGACTGGACTACCTCGGAGTCCGAAGCAGAATGATGCGATTTGGGTGATCGTAGATCGATTGACCAAATCCGCGCACTTTATTCCATTCCGAGTGGGACAGTCCACTGAGGCGCTAGCAAGGAGATACATGGAGGTAAATTCTTTTGCTTTCCGTTTCTATTTCCTTTCCTAGTTTAGATAGTGATGTAACGTGAATCATGCAGGAGGTCGTGCGACTTCACGGAGTCCCTGTGAGTATCGTGTCAGATAGAGACACGAGGTTCACATCTCAGTTTTGGCAGAGTTTGCAGAAGAGTTTGGGTACGCGTCTGAGTTTCAGCACGGCGTACCATCCGCAGACGGATGGCCAGTCCGAGAGGACGATTCAGATCTTGGAGGACATGTTGAGGGCGTGCATGTTGGATTTCAAGGGTTCGTGGGAGGACCATCTACATCTGGTAGAGTTTTCTTACAACAACAGCTTCCAGGCGAGTATTGGCATGGCGCCTTTCGCCGCTCTTTATGGGAGGAAATGTCGGTCGCCATTGTGTTGGGATGACGTTGGTTATCGGGAGCTGTTGGGACCTGAGATGATTGTGGAGGCCGTTGATATTGTCAGGAACATTCGGGAGAGGTTGAGGATTGCTCAGGACCGTTTTAAGCATTGGGCGGATGCTAAACGCCGTCCTTTGGAGTTTCAGCCGGGCGACCATGTGTTTCTGAGGATTTTCCCGAATCGTGGTGTGATTCGCTTTGAGAAGCGAGGGAAGTTGAGCCCACGATACATTGGACTGTTTGACATTCTGGAGAGAGTTGGCGAGGTAGCCTACCGCTTAGCCTTGCCGCCATCTTTGGAAGGAGTTCACAATGTTTTCCATGTGTCGCAGCTTCGTCGATACATTAGCGACCCGTCTCATGCTGTGGATTTCTCGGAGATTACCGTTCGCCCTGATATGACGTATGACCAGCAGCCAGTGCAGATTCTTGACAGGCGTCAGAAGTCACTTCAGAATTAGGTTGTCAATCTTATGATGGTGATGTGGCGACACGGCTCGCCAGGAGAGTCTACTTGGGAGAATGAGGATGAGATGCGGGAGCGTTTCCCACTTTTGTTTCCAGACACGTGAGTGTTGGGAAATTCCGAGGACGGAATTTTTCTTAAGTTGGGGAGGATGTAACGACTGGTTTTCATGTATCTGGATTAATTAAATTATAAATATGTTTTGGTGGATTTTCTCCTCATGTGTGTGGTTTTCGTCTCCGTAGCTTTCATTTTCGATCGTTTCGTCGTGATTTTCTAGCTTCTTCCTTAGAATCATCGATTTCGGAGTGAGTCATTCGTGACGGACTTCATATCGGTCATATCTTATTGTTAGATCAAGCCTAGGAGTCGTAGGAATCGATCCCGGAGCTTCACGCTCCATTTCGGAACTTTTTGTGCACGTTAGCCGGTACAAGAAGGGGAACCGACCGACTAGATGACGATTTAGTCGGTCGGCAAACCTTCATAGACCGACTAGTGGGCTTTGTTAATTACTCAGGAGTTACTGTTTATCGTTAGTCGGTCTAAGAACGTTCATCGACCGACTAGGTTAACCGCAAACTAGTCGGTCAGCGATCGTTCTTTAACCGACTAGCTCTATGATCATTTTTGATACCAAGTACTATTCATTCTTAGTCGGTCTAAGAACGTTCATCGACCGACTAGATGAGAAACTAGTCGGTCAGTAGTTGTTCTTTGACCGACTAAATCTAAATCCTATTTTTGTACAGGAGTTACTGTTTGGACTTAGTCGGTCTGCGTTGGTCAACCGACCGACTAGTTCCCAAACTAGTCGGTCAGTGGTTGCTCTTTGACCGACTAATCAGTGTCGAAACCCTAATTTCTGGGCAGCCGCCAGCACTCCCTATTTAAACACCACCCACGATTTCTTTCATCCCTCTTTCATTCTCCTGAGCCATTTTCTCCCCCAAATCACCCTCCAACATTTCCCCAAGCCATTCCTTCCTCCCTTGGAGTTTCCCTCTCCATTTTGGTCTACCACTTTGCCCTAGGCCATCTCCAACCCCCAAAAATCCCCAAAACCCCATTTCTCCAGATTTTTTCCATCCATTCCAGATCTGAACCCTAGGTTCCCCGGATCGTTTCTTCCGTTGCCGTGCTTGCTCGGCATCATTCTTCCGCTCCGATACGGTAATAAATCGATCTCTTAATGTTTTCATAACACATTGTGTTTTTGTGAAACCCTAATAAAACTAGGTTGGATGTTGTTCTAATATTATTTTGCCATGACAGCGATCTCATATCCGTAGTTAGCATTTGTGTGACGGCCTCGTTGATCGTCATCCTCGGTGCTAGGCAAGTGAAACTTGCCACTTAAGGTTTTGGGCCATGTCTTAGGCCATTTGCTTGTTGTAGGCGTAAAAGAGACTAGGCGACGAAATGATACTCGCATAAGCGCAATTTTAGGAACTAGCTTGACAACGAAGCTAGATCCGACATTTATCATGTTGCACAACTACCATGTCATGTTTAATTTCCATTAACGGTACGCGAATTAATTGTCATGTCATTGCATTCTTTAAGTATTCCCGTGATTGCGTAGCTCCGCTACACCTTGTGAAATGATTGAGGCTAGGTGCACCCCTAAGCCAAATGAAATACGCTCCTGGTTTGTGATCCAGGAAACGAGCTCTTGTGCGGGGCAACCCTGGCTCATTTACTGAGCTCATGTACAGGGACCTTGGCTCGTTTACACGTGGGTTTTGGGGTAAGAGTTAAGCGGCCATTCAACTGGGAGTCTGCCCGATCAGCAACTGCAGTTGTAAGGCGTGAACTCTGGGTTCTGGGGTAGTGTTAAATGGCCAATCAGTGTGAATGTCCAACAGTTCAGCTGTAAGGCGTAAACATCTACAAACAACGTAAAACGTGACTAGTGAAAAGATTGAGATTGTTAGTAGCTTGGCTACTCTTGACATGCCCTGATAAATTGTTCTCTGGTACTTATTGCTTCACCTTGTCTTACTTGTGCACTCATACCATAACTGCCATGTCATGCATACTATAACTGCTAGGTTGTTAGTTCGCGTTCCTTTCAGTTTCCTTGCCCAAGTCTTTTTAGACTTACTGACATGTGCACATTTACTCTTTTGGGTGACACATGTTAGATCCTGAGCCTGAGTTCATTGTTGAGGACGAGGTGTTTGGTGACGCCGAGCCTGAGCCTGTGTTTGGCGAGGAGTACGTGGACACTGGGGACCAGTCCTAGTGTCTTCGTTGAGCTTTCCCCTTTTGTTTTAGACTGTTGTTTAGTTGTCTGTGTGTAACGCTCCGCTCTCCAGGATTACCCCAAGAAGCGAGTGTTACGAAATGAAAAGAGAATTACAATACGAATACACTAGCAGGCCCACTGTGCACGTGCTGGGCAGTACATGTAATACTCCTAATTAAATGCAACTCCAAAGTCCCACCAAATTAAAACCAACACATAAGAACAACATAGATTAAAACATCCTTCATATTTATTAGAAACAAAGTTCTTTTACAACTTACATACAACACAATTTACATACAACATATAACATCAATATACACCTCTCATTAGCAACACCTCCTAACCATACACAAATACAACTCAACACCCTCAAAATCAATCCCACATACTGCTCCAATCCCAAACTCTGCCAACTAAGCCTCTCCAACTGCTAATCACCTGAAAAAAATATCAACGGGGACACGTCAACGCGTGACCCAGTAGGAATTGCCAACTCCCTCTAGTATGCTATTATGAAAATGCAACTATTTTACATGCATCCATGACAATGCGCAAATGGAACATGGTACGAGCTAAAGAAAACAAGCTAAAAGAAGCATGAGCATGGCTTAATGAATTTCAATGCATAATGTAAGAAAAGATAAGTACAATAAATAACGAGCAACACACTGAAACCTAAGGCAAGTTTTAAGAGCTACAAAGGCGAAGTGAGCTACATCATCAATCCAAATTACAAAATGAGTTTTAAGAGTACAAGAGGGTCTCCCATGGCTATGTGACAATGGCCTTATACATGCATGGTTCACGGGTCAACATGGCATACCTTCATGTATATTGATTCACATTTCCAACATCTCATTACTAACATCATAACAAGGTGTCATGCACATCGTGCCATGCCCACCATACCACCACAAACCATACCACATTACCACCCAACATAAATGCATGCCTTGTCCACCACATCATTCCCACCATGTATAAGCATCCATGTCCAAAAGCATGTTACAAAACATAAAGACTAAGATCCATGATTCATAAAGAGAGGCAAGTACTTCACTTACACCTTCTCATCTTCCATATACCAACCAATCAACATCAAACCCCCAACAAAGCCATGGAAAATAACTACAAATAAAAGTAAGTTCAACATCTAATGATTTAGCTTGCTGGAAATTGCACAACAGTCAGGTAGAATAGCAGTTTACTCTATATTCTTGTATGGAACATAACAATGCAATGTAAATGAAAGTTGTTGGTATGATAGTTATGGATTCACAAATAAAATTTTAGGCAAAAATATTAAGAAGGTGATTTATTGTGAATTATTTAGTGAAGGATGCCAAATCTGTTTTTAAGACAGATTTCAGGGCCTGTCTTGAGTGCTGATTTTGGGCCTATTGCAGTCAGAATTACGAAAATTAAGCACTCTGATGAAGTTGAAGAAAAACTTGTTAGCTTTCTAACAAGAACAAGAACAGCAAATTCTATGGAGTGTACATGTAATAAACTTCTTTTTTCTAAACAGTGACCAGTTTGACAGAATTTCAGACAAGCTGTAAACATTGAATTTTTAACCTAACTTCCAGTTTGAATTGGAAAAAGTGGTGAACATGAAAGTTGTTCATAATTATGAAATAAACAACATATAAAATTTTCAGAGCCTTTCTAATAGCCAATTAATCCCAGAACTTAATCAAAGTTTCAGCTTTTCAGGATAAAATTTTCAGCATCAAGAACAAAAGTGTTTCAAGGAATTAATCATGTATTAAGCTAAAAATTAAACATGAACCAACTCTACAAATGACAACTAATATCATATTAGAGGAAATTGGTTTCCTACCTCCTTGAAGAAACAAACCCCTCATCCAATTCCAAGAGAAATCCACCAAGAATCTCCTTTTCAAGCTCAACCCCAACTCTCCTTCCATGGCTTTCCCCCTTCCTCTTCTCTCTTATTTCTTTCTTTTTCTCCCCTTTTCTTTTTTGATTGCTGGTTTTGGCCTCTCATGGGAAAGAGGGGAAGAGGAAATAATGAATTGAAAAAGAAAAAGAAAACAAAAAGAATAATGTAGAAGAGTGGAGAAAGAGAGATATTTCTAATGATCCCCTTAATTACAAGTTTGCCATTCTCTACACTCTTCTCATCCCTCTTATACACACAACCCAAACCTAATTACAAGTATGCCATTCTCTACACATGGCATGCTACTACACACACTTCCCCATTATTACAATAATGCCACCCAACAATATTAGTACTAACATAATACCAATCACTTACACTATTAACACATAGCACTAATACTCCATGCATCACCATATTAGGCAATAATCATTCACCAATATTCTTATACTAATATTCATACATAACTCCATAGGATTATACATTCACCTAGCCAAGCATTATTCATACATCAACACCATATCAACCAAGGTTTATATACTCACATACAAAAATTCCATACAATAGTCTCTTAATATTTACTTCAAACATACACACTAATGCATCATGCAATCCAATACATATAGGCACACAACTACATATACAACTATTTATTACCAACATCCAATTCAAATATAAAATACAAAACAAATAGCCATGTATATATATATATATACGTATCCATCCAAATATACACACATAAATACATATATGTATTCATCCAAGTATAACACGCATAGGGGCATTACAATCTACCCACCTTAAAAATAAAGTTCGTCCTCGAACTTTCTAACTTAGGGCTCTACCTTAAGGCTAGCCTGCTACCTAACTTAAGACTCAACTACCCTTTGAAAGCATTACCTGCACTACCTTACGCACGCCACAGTGTGGTGACCTGCATGGGCCGCCAAATGTAACGCTCCGCTCTCCAGGATTACCCCAAGAAGCGAGTGTTACGAAATGAAAAGAGAATTACAATACGAATACACTAGCAGGCCCACTGTGCACGTGCTGGGCAGTACACGTAATACTCCTAATTAAATGCAACTCCAAAGTCCCACCAAATTAAAACCAACACATAAGAACAACATAGATTAAAACATCCTTCATATTTATTAGAAACAAAGTTCTTTTACAACTTACATACAACACAATTTACATACAACATATAACATCAATATACACCTCTCATTAGCAACACCTCCTAACCATACACAAATACAACTCAACACCCTCAAAATCAGTCCCACATACTGCTCCAATCCCAAACTCTGCCAACTAAGCCTCTCCAACTGCTAATCACCTGAAAAAAATATCAACGGGGACACGTCAACGCGTGACCCAGTAGGAATTGCCAACTCCCTCTAGTATGCTATTATGAAAATGCAACTATTTTACATGCATCCATGACAATGCGCAAATGGAACATGGTACGAGCTAAAGAAAACAAGCTAAAAGAAGCATGAGCATGGCTTAATGAATTTCAATGCATAATGTAAGAAAAGACAAGTACAATAAATAACGAGCAACACACTGAAACCTAAGGCAAGTTTTAAGAGCTACAAAGGCGAAGTGAGCTACATCATCAATCCAAATTACAAAATGAGTTTTAAGAGTACAAGAGGGTCTCCCATGGCTATGTGACAATGGCCTTATACATGCATGGTTCACGGGTCAACATGGCATACCTTCATGTATATTGATTCACATTTCCAACATCTCATTACTAACATCATAACAAGGTGTCATGCACATCGTGCCATGCCCACCATACCACCACAAACCATACCACATTACCACCCAACATAAATGCATGCCATGTCCACCACATCATTCCCACCATGTATAAGCATCCATGTCCAAAAGCATGTTACAAAACATAAAGACTAAGATCCATGATTCATAAAGAGAGGCAAGTACTTCACTTACACCTTCTCATCTTCCATATACCAACCAATCAACATCAAACCCCCAACAAAGCCATGGAAAATAACTACAAATAAAAGTAAGTTCAACATCCAATGATTTAGCTTGCTGGAAATTGCACAACAGTCAGGTAGAATAGCAGTTTACTCTATATTCTTGTATGGAACATAACAATGCAATGTAAATGAAAGTTGTTGGTATGATAGTTATGGATTCACAAATAAAATTTCAGGCAAAAATATTAAGAAGGTGATTTATTGTGAATTATTTAGTGAAGGATGCCAAATCTGTTTTTAAGACAGATTTCAGGGCCTGTCTTGAGTGCTGATTTTGGGCCTATTGCAGTCAGAATTACGAAAATTAAGCACTCTGATGAAGTTGAAGAAAAACTTGTTAGCTTTCTAACAAGAACAAGAACAGCAAATTCTATGGAGTGTACATGTAATAAACTTCTTTTTTCTAAACAGTGACCAGTTTGACAGAATTTCAGACTGTAAACATTGAATTTTTAACCTAACTTCCAGTTTGAATTGGAAAAAGTGGTGAACATGAAAGTTGTTCATAATTATGAAATAAACAACATATAAAATTTTCAGAGCCTTTCTAATAGCCAATTAATCCCAGAACTTAATCAAAGTTTCAGCTTTTCAGGATAAAATTTTCAGCATCAAGAACAAAAGTGTTTCAAGGAATTAATCATGTATTAAGCTAAAAATTAAACATGAACCAACTCTACAAATGACAACTAATATCATATTAGAGGAAATTGGTTTCCTACCTCCTTGAAGAAACAAACCCCTCATCCAATTCCAAGAGAAATCCACCAAGAATCTCCTTTTCAAGCTCAACCCCAACTCTCCTTCTTCTTCCATGGCTTTCCCCCTTCCTCTTCTCTCTTATTTCTTTCTTTTTCTCCCCTTTTCTTTTTTGATTGCTGGTTTTGGCCTCCCATGGGAAAGAGGGGAAGAGGAAATAATGAATTGAAAAAGAAAAAGAAAACAAAAAGAATAATGTAGAAGAGTGGAGAAAGAGAGATATTTCTAATGATCCCCTTAATTACAAGTTTGCCATTCTCTACACTCTTCTCATCCCTCTTATACACACAACCCAAACCTAATTACAAGTATGCCATTCTCTACACATGGCATGCTACTACACACACTTCCCCATTATTACAATAATGCCACCCAACAATATTAGTACTAACATAATACCAATCACTTACACTATTAACACATAGCACTAATACTCCATGCATCACCATATTAGGCAATAATCATTCACCAATATTCTTATACTAATATTCATACATAACTCCATAGGATTATACATACACCTAGCCAAGCATTATTCATACATCAACACCATATCAACCAAGGTTTATATACTCACATACAAAAATTCCATACAATAGTCTCTTAATATTTACTTCAAACATACACACTAATGCACCATGCAATCCAATACATATAGGCACACAACTACATATACAACTATTTATTACCAACATCCAATTCAAATATAAAATACAAAACAAATAGCCATGTATATATATATATACGTATCCATCCAAATATACACACATAAATACATATATGTATTCATCCAAGTATAACACGCATAGGGGCATTACACTGTGCGTGGCACCTATACTTTGTTTTGTTGTCCCTTTGTTGGCCTTGTTCTGGGCCTTTAGACTCTTTCTTTTAGCCTGGTGGCTTTTCTGGATGTTGAACTTAATTTTCATGTTGGCAGATTCTGAGGTTTGAGATTTTATTTCTGTCTCTCCTTGTGTTATTATTGTTGTTCCGTTTGTGGTTACAGGGACCTGCTTATGTTTAATTGACGCTTATCGGGTTTGGGGCTTCACAGCTCCACTCTTGTGCGGACCTTTTCACGTCTCGCCTCCATTTTAGGGAAGCGGGGCGTGACAATCCTCCTTGCGTCTCTGCCAACCTGCCTAGACAACCCGAGCGCCAGGGCGAGACGCTAACTGGCCAGGCTAACATGGGGCCTCTACCGGTTGATCACTGCCCATTAGCAAGAAGCATCAAGCACGGATGCCCTCCAGGTTCAAAGTGCCAGCCCTGGAGAAATACGACAGCTCGGGGGACCCTGAGGAACATGTTCGGGACTACAAAAGGATCATTGACTCGAACTTAAAGGTGATACTCTCAAGTGTACGAGGTCGGCAAATAATAAACCCGGTGAGTACGGGATCATATCCACAGAGACAGAACTAATCTGCAAATTCACACAAATAGTTAGAGCATGTAAAGAATGGCTGAGGGTTCTAACCACCCTTTGAGAGTGAATGATTGTTTGTATAGATGATTTATCTAAGTACCCTAGAGTTAGGGTATTTTCCTAAGATTTGGATGCAAGGGAGAACGACAGTGCGAATGTTGAGGATATCGGTAAGATTACTCAATTGCTCTGCCAAATGTTAATTCCATGATAACTTGATCACTCATCCATTTCAAGGTATGAGAATCGGAAAATAAATCAATTAAGCACATATGGGGTGCACCAAAGGTAATTACTAACTGGGTTCTTCTCCTAATTAAAGCTTATGAATCACTTTCACACCCATTTCAAGGTATGTGAGAGCCGTGCATGTAGGTCGTGTTGCGCATCACACAACCACCGTTCTGCGGCCCCTTTCGGGTAATGCACGATTCGATAAACGGGTTACAACCAAATTAACAATTTGAGTTATCTGGTGAATTAAACTTCTAAATTACAAAATATGGATTGAAAGGGTCTTGTATTCATTCAAGATATGCAATACCCATTGGATACATAGATGCACCAATTACGAAGCACCACCATTCTTCGGCTCCTCCATGGATAGTATCAAATCCAATTAATCATAAGCTTATTTCACCCAACAACATGGATTAACAGGGGTGTGCTAGAAATCAACATTAGCAAGGCAATCAACACATCCTACATCTATCCAAAACACCCACACAATGAATCTAGCCTAACATATCAAGAACAGAATAAACATTCATAAAAATAGACATAGTTCAATACAAGGAGTGAAAGCAAATGTATAATAGCAAGAGGGTTGGAGATTTGTCACCAAATACAAGATTCATCAATCCTCAATCAATCTCAACAATAACAAAAACGAGATCAGAAAACTCCATGTTCTCCAAAACCCTAATCCCCTTCTTAAGGAAGAAGGTGACCTAAAATAGTAAAAGATTAAGTTCTATATTTGTTACATCTGAATAGTAGGTCTTATGGAAGAAGGTGACCTCGCGTCTCCACCAAAATATCATCCAACAGCCCATAGCAACTGGAGAGAAATCGGGTTAAGAAAAATCCGTTTCTTGCAACCCAGGATTTGGGCAAAAACCCCCGATCAGTCGACTACTGAGCAAACGGCAGTCGACTGATGACAGTCGACTGTCATTGCTTCCAAAGGGAGACATGTGACTGTCTTCAAAATCACAGTCGCATGTGTAATCCACAGGCGACTGTCTTTTGTTCTTCAGTCGCCTGCTGTAGAAGTGTCAAATTAACAGAGAGTCAGCTCTTTTTGCTCCCTCAGGCATCTGGACAATCAGTCGACTGATTCGAGGATGACAGGCGACTGTCATTATTACAGTCGACTGTCAATCCTCTTGCAGGCTACTGTCATTGGGCTTCGGCTTCTCCAACTCTGGTTCTTTAAAGGCAGGCGACTGCTGTTGTTTGGGCAATCGACTGTCTGGTTGCCCAGGTGACTGTCATTCCTTTTACAGGCGCCTGTTTTGCACTCCTCTTCTTGAGTTGATTTAGTCCCCTTCGGGACACCTAAAAAATCCAGAAAAATTCCTAAAAATATAGTAGACATTTATATTGCTTTGGAAAGTGAAATTGTGTCAAAATAAAATCATATGCTCCCACATAATGAATTAACGTAAATGTAGTTAAGAGAGCATGATTCCAAGGATTATGTGCATAAGAGGAGATGATTATGGGGCTAGGATATGTAATATTTAGTTATAATCAATCATGAGGTTCCAAGGGGCTAACGATACTCTGCTCTACCGCGGCTTCTACACCACCCTCAAGAAGTCAGCCCGAGACTGGTACAACAGACTCCCTAATCAGTAAATTAATAACTTCCAGGACCTGTCCTAAATGTTCTGCCAATAATTTATGGCCGGATGACAGAGGAAGGCAGGCTCGGACCTCCTGTTCAACGTGATACAGAGGCCGGACGAGACCCTGAGGGCCTACATGAAGCGCTTCAATGCACAGAAGCTGAACGTCGAAAGATGCCCCAAATTGGTCGTAACAACGGCCCTAACGAAGGGGACCCGACATAGGGGCCTGAAGAAGAACCTACACAATGACCCCCCGAAGAACCTTGCCGAGGTGTAACGGCCTGTATTTTTAGAAGTGTTTAAAATGGTGCGTACCAGTATTTTATTTCAATCGTCCGTATAATTTTTCGTCCATACGTTCTTTGCTACGCGTCGACACGAGCGCGTCTCTGTTTTTCGTTTTTACCGTATCATAATTAATTAACTATCAAGTTTAACAAATTACTTTAATTTAATTATCTTACTAATTACAATTTGCTAATCACTTTTAACTTTTACTAATTACTATACTTATTTTACTAATTACATTTAGATTTACTTAAATCCCTTAACTCTTACATGAACACTACTTATCATGTATGACAACACACACGTTGCCTAAATCAGGTTCCTCCCCCTAAAAACATTAGTCAAAAGATTACATTAATTCCTGTTTAATCAAAACACACACGTCTCTTCATCGTTAGTCAAAAAGATTCATTAATTAGAAACATAATCTAATTAAATGACTTGACTAATACATGAACATGTCCCCTACCATTTCTTCTTAAGGATTGCCATTGTCTTCTCCCCTGCAAAACTATTCTGCAAACCCATCATCTCCCCAAAAATCTGTTCATCATCAACTCAACCCAATTCCATAAACACAAACCAGCAAACAAATTTCACCAAATTCTGCAAACCCAAACTTCATCAACCCAAATCCCCATCAATTTCAGCCCCAAACCAGAATCAATCCCCCCAAATTCTCCCCAAAATCAATTTCCCAAACAAACCCAAACTGAAATTGAAATCTGAAAGGAAAATCAAATCTGAAACGAAATCAAACAAATTTCAGAACTTTCCCTCCCTCTCTCCCCATCGTTGTTGAAGGCCGGCCCACTCCCCCTCGTCGTGTGCACTGCTGCCACTGGAGAGCGCCGCCACCTGCCACCGAGGGACCGCCGCCGGCCAGCCTCCCGCGTGCTTGAGTCCCCCTCCCCCCTTGCGTAGGTTTCCTCTGCTGCAAAAAAACAAAAAGAAAAAGAATAGAAAAAGGAAAGAAGGAGACAGCTAAGAGAGGGATAGAGAGAGGGGTATGTTATTATATGTTAGAGTAGGTGTAGGTTGGTGGTAGTATTTAATGTAATATTAACTTTGTAATTATTTTAGTAAGGTTAGTTTAGTAGGTTGTTAGTATTAATATTAATGTTAACTTATTAATAGTTGTTAGATAATGATTAAGATGATATTAGAAATTTGAATAAAATAAGGCATACCATGTTAGTATAAGAATGATATAATACAATATAAACATCACCCTAGATAGAGAACCCAATAGAATCAGACGAACCTAATTCAGGGATTATTTTGATATTGTGATTATCTTGCGACGAACCTAATTCAGTGATGTGTTTAACCAAAACAGAGAACTAGAACTTAAATCCCTTAACTCTTACATGAACACTACTTATCATGTAAGACAACACACACGTTGCCTAAATTAGGCTCCTCCCCCTAAAAACATTAGTCAAAAGATTACATTAATTCTCGTTTAATCAAAACACACACGTCTCTTCATCGTTAGTCAAAAAGATTCATTAATTAGAAACCTAATCTAATTAAATGACTTGACTAATACATGAACCTGTCCCCTACCATTTCTTCTTAAGGATTGCCATTGACTTCTCCCCTGCAAAACTATTCTGCAAACCCATCATCTCCCCAAAAATCCGTTCATCATCAACTCAACCCAATTCCATCAACACAAACCAGTAAACAAATTTCACCAAATTCTGCAAACCCAAGCTTCATCAACCCAAATCCCCATCAATTTCAGCCCCAAACCAGAATCAATCCCCCCCAAATTCTCCCCAAAATCAATTTCCCAAACAAACCCAAACTGAAATTGAAATCTGAAAGGAAAATCAGATCTGAAACGAAATCAAACAAATTTCAGAACTTTCCCTCCCTCTCTTCCCATCGCTGTTGAAGGCCGGCCCACTCCCCCTCGTCGCGCGCACTGCTGCCACCGGAGAGCACCGCCGCCTGCTGCCGGAAGCCGCCGCTGCCTGTCGCCGAGAGACCGCCGTCGGCCGGCCTCCCACGTGCGTGGGTCCCCCTCCCCCCTTGTGTGGGTTTCCTCTGCTGCAAAAAAAGAAAAAGAAAAGGAATAGAAAAAGGAAAGAAGGAGACAGCTAAGAGAGGGATAGAGAGAGGGGTAGGTTATTATATGTTAGAGTAGGTGTTGGTTGGTGGTAGTATTTAATGTAATATTAACTTTGTAATTAGCTTAGTAAGGTTAGTATTAGTAGGTTGTTAGTATTAATATTAATGTTGACATGAAACTTGAAATTGTTATCTCAGTGAAATTGACATGCTAATGAATCAAATAAAAACTTTACCTTACTTTTTAAATTGCTAAGAACTGCATGATAGGAGTATTTTACTTTATTTCATTTTATAATCGGCATGTTTAAACTTGTTGTCCTTATCTCGTTTATTTTATTAATGCCTCTTAAATTCAATATCTTTTGTATATCTTTCCTTGGGTTTTCTAACCTCTTCTTGCAGATCCTTGCTGACATACATTCATGTTTTTGGATGTATGTCAGATCCCGAGCCTGAGTACCAAGAGGATCCTTACGAGACACCTGACTTAGAGAGCCAGGAGTTTGACGTAGGCGTCGAGTCTCTCCCTACAGAGGACTAATGGACTCACACCATTACAGTCTTCTCTTAGTTTACTTTCTGTTGTCATGTAGTGTACGTTATCTTTTGTTGTTATTTTGGCCCAGCTGTGGCTTGACGTTATTATTTCATGTATGGACGTTTTTAATTATGGATGTGGCTTTAAATTATGAATAATTCTTATTGTTCTAAAATGCATGTAAAGGACCTACCCTGTGTTTTTACCACAGACGCTCATTGAACTCGACCCTCACTGCTCCAGTTCATGTGGACCTCGTAACGTTCTCACTTCCGGTGTATCTTGGGAAGCGGGGCGTTACATGAGGGCATAACATGGGCAGAACGGTTCATGCTGATCGAAGAGGCCCTGGCTGTAGAAGAAGGGGGTCCTCAGTGGGAACCAAGCGGAACTCCAAGCGCGACGAAGGCGAGCGTCGCGAGCCAGAGGATCACAGGCAGGAGAAAAAGCCAAAGGGGAAACATCACAGAGGGGAAGCGCCGCCCACTAAGCTGAACGTGACCCATGACGCCAGCCTAACAAAGGCTCAGAAGGAGGGCCACATCAACAAGCTGCCCCCTAATATGAAGGGCGACCGAAGGGACGAGAAAAAGTACTGCAGGTACCACAAGGACAACGGCCACGACACCGACGACTACTGGCACCTAAAGAATGACATCGACCAACTGATCAACAGAGGAAACCAGAGGAATTTTGTCGATGCATCAAAGGCGGCTCTCGAGGAGGGCACATCCAAGCAAATGGACAAGGGGAAGAGGGTGAACGTCGTCCAGACCCCCTGTGCGTAATCGAGTGAGGATGCGGGCCAATCAACTGTGACACCACCCCTGGGAAAGCTTTGCACGCCCACCGTTATCTTCCCTATTTTCTAAATGTATCCCCAAATTTTATTTTCAAGAATGAAGTGCGAGTTCACGCCAACAACTATATGTCTCTCGAAATCTGAATCAACACTTCGCCATGTCGAACATCCTGAATCGATCGTAAGAATGGGGGTGACTCCCCTGACGGGCCGATCGTTCAATCGGCCGTAAGGCTGGGAGCAGCATCCCCAGTAGACCAGTTATTCAAATCAAACGCAAGACTGGGGCGACTTCCCCAGCGGGCTGATCTTTCGATCGACCATAAGGCTGGGGGCAACTCCCCCAGCAAGCAGATCATTCGAATCAGCCGTAATGCTAGGGCCACTCCCCCAGCAGGCCGATCATTCAAATCGACCGTAAGGCTGGGGGTGACTCCCCTAGTGGGCCGATCATTCGATCGACCATAAGGCTGGGGCAACTCCCCCAGTAGGCCGATCATTCGTTTGGCCGTAAGCCTGGGGGTAGCACCCCCAACAAACCGACCGACCCGTCGACCGTCAAGCTGAGGGCAACTCCCCCAGCGGTTTGACATTACATCGACCATAAGGCTGGGGAAACTCCCCCAGCAGGTTGATCATTCGTTCGGCCGTAAGCCTGGGGGTAGCTCCCCTAGCAAGCCGACCGACCCGTCCACCATCAGGTTATGGGAAACTCCCCCAGTAGATCGACATTGCATCGACCATAAGGCTGGAGGCAACTCCCCCAGCAGGCAGATCATTTGTTCGGCTATAATCCTGGGGTAGCTCCCCCAGCAAGCCGACCGACCTGTCGACCGTCAGGCTGGGAAAAACTCCCCCAGCAGATCGACATTGCATCGACCATAAGGCTGTGGGCACTCCCCAAGTAGGCCGATCATTCGTTCGGTTGTAAGACTGGGGATAGCTGTAATGCCCTACGTAACTACTGCACAAGTACTTAAGGGGGGGGTGAATAGTACTTTAAAATAATTAAGAAGATAATTCCTAATTATCTTGCAAACTCAACCAACAATGCGGAAATGCGGAAATGTAAATATTGACAACAAAGAAACAATCGTAAACAGACGATATTAACGGGTTCGGATCCACCCAAGTCTCTCCGACTTTTTCCCGGTGATCCTACGTCCCAACCACCCGGATCCCCTCCGGATACTTGAGTTAGAAACTTCTAACTCAAATTTGCACTATGAAATACTTGTAGAAAACCTCTACAAAGTCAAATCATACACAAATGTAATTGTGACTCCCACAACCCGGGATCACAAACAAACTCTCACAACCGAGAGTAAAACACTTACAATATGAAAGTAAATGAAATACGAACTTACCGACAAAATCTTATGCCTTGAGTAAAACTTACGATTTAGGGCAAAGACGGATTTTGGGGAAGATGAAGGCACCAAACCCTAGCTCCAAGATATTGACCAGCAATGGAGTCCTAGGAAGTTGTTGGTGACCTTGGATCAAGCTCTTGGCTTGGAAGGCTCACAATCAATGAATCTCTCTTTTGAAATAAGAGTGAGGGAGAGATTCTTGAATGAAATGAAAGAGCTTTGAATGAGGATTAAATGCTTTCTCTTTGATCTCTAAATATCAATTAATATCAGCCTTGAATGCTATGAATGTAGCACTCCAAGTATATATAGGATAGAGGAAAGAGAGAGCAAATTTCGTGGCATTTAATGCTCCAATGGCTCTATTCTGAAGCAGACTAGTCGGTCAAATAAGGATCACTGACCGACTAGTTCATCAACTAGTCGGTCGGTGATTCAACATGAACCGACTAAGAGGTGAACAGTGAATAGATGAAGTTCAGACTTAAAGAACTAGTCGGTCTAAGAAGACTTGCCAACCGACTAGTTTCACAACTAGTCGGTCGGTGAGTGTGCTTTGACCGACTAACAGAAGAAATAGAATAGTCTGAATACAAGTTGAGTTAGTCGGTCTAAGAGCAAATGCTGACCGACTAGTTTATCAACTAGTCGGTCGACAAATTTACATAGACCGACTAACGATAAACAGTAACTTAGGCTGTACAGTAGAAGCTCAACTAGTCGGTCTAAGAAGGATTCCTAACCGACTAGTTTCACAACTAGTCGGTCGGTTAACCTTCTTTGACCGACTAACTGTAAACAGTAAGTGAGCTAGAATTGAAGGAGGCAAACTAGTCGGTTCAAGAAGCTTTGCCGACCGACTAGATTGCCATCTAGTCGGTTGGTTATTCTTCTTGAACCAACTAACATGAATAAGAAGTCGCGAATCGAAGCGCGAAGCTTCGGAAAAGTTTGTATGGACTTCTACTAAGATCCTAGCTCTAAGATATGAGTGTTATGAAGATTAAAACGTAAGACCTACTCAAGGCTTAACATTCTACGGAACGAAGCTAAAAGACTATAAATAAAATTTGACGAACCATCTTCGAAAGCTTCGATCCGAATCTTCATGACTTCAATAAAGGTCCTTGAGCTTCAACGAGGCTTTAGGCACACATTCATGTGCTTTGAGAAGTCTCGAGACGTCGCTTTTGATGTTCATAGAAATTGGGCAACGATCTCCATATCTGCGCTCACAACGCGTTAGTTCACGATATTTATGTTTGTTCATCATCCAAAACCAAATCCGGGGAATCAATACTCAACATTCTCCCCCTTTTTGGTGATGACAAACCAACATAAATAATAATCAAAAATAATGATTCAAATGAAATTTACTTACTCCCCCTGCATTGATGACACGTTAATTCCAAAATAAATATTAATCATACGCATCAAGCAGACGAGTAAAATAAAAATTGAGAATTCAATTATTGAAATATCGGATTTGAAATCCATTTTTATATCTTAACTCCCCCTGAATCTAACATATCAAATTAGATTCTTGGAAAAATGCTTTAAATTATCATTTAGCACATGTCATTATTAATTCTCTCCCCCTTTGGCATTAGTAAAAAGTGTGGGAGAAGAACAACGACAACAACAATGGCTTCAAATAAAAGCACGGGAGTCGTAGAATACGACCACGGTCCAAATGACACCAAAGGATAATATGAAATAAATCAAAGCGTGTCAATGAGACCAAAGTCGAAAATCGTTAAATTAAAATCATCAAAACTCAAATCAATTTTACGGATTGAGTTATGGAATATACTCTCCAATATCAACATTCTCGATGAATTAAGTGCATGGAAAACAATTCTATGTTTTCATAGAAATAATTTCTATTTAATCAAGTTATTATCGTCGAGCGACGAAATCAATCATCAGAGGCAATAATATAATGTGCACAAAAGAAGTAAATGGCAACACCGATGTATATATATATATGAACCATGGGTACATCAAAAGTATACATCGCCAACATACATATAAACGATCCTCAGATCGAAGCACAAAATACAACATACAACACTATATCACTGCAGATATCGGAGTATCATAAACATACAAAAAATATCAAAACTCTATCCAAAATGACATCAAAATACATCACAAAATCCAGAACCACCATCTATCATACCCAACTCTCTCACAACTACATGTATCATCCAATGTGCACAGGAGAGTCCTCTAAAGAAGCTCAGGAGGCAGCGAGAGGATCTGCAACAGCAGCAGGCTCTGTAGAAGGAGTGGTGGTCACTGGGTCAGCAGGAGTGTCCACGGTCGCAACGGTAGTGGCCTCGGGAGCACCAGACGAAGTATCCACCGGAGGAACGGTGGTACCAGGTGTGCTCTCGGGGTAACCGGCAGAGGTAGCAGCAGCACCAGAAGTACCCTCAGGGGCACGAGCAGCAGCAGAACAAGCAAGCTCCTGGAGCTCATCCTCATCCATCTCCTCCTCGTCAGAAACTGACGGAGGGATCTCAATGCCAAAGTGAGATGCGATGCGAGCGAGAATCTCCTCAGAGCGAGCACAACGAGACTCCACACGTTTCAACGAACGTGCAAGCTCAGCGAGAGTAGGAGAGGGAGCAGCTGAAGCATAGGCTGAAGCTGAAGCGGAAGGGGTCGTCCTCTGAACATGACGAAGCGCCACAAGAGACTTCTTAACGGCCGTCGCATTCGGAGGGGGACCAAGGGGACGCTCATCATCGGGAGGAAGAGGGACACGGAAGTGACAGAATACGAGAGTCAATAGGCACGGGTAAGGGATATGGGCTGACTTGGTGGACTTTCGAATACATTCGAAGGAGTCCATCTTGTCAAGAATAATCAGTGCCCAATTGATCTCACTCCCCATGAAGATGGCGTAAATGAGTTTGAGGAATGGCTGGGAAGGCAAGGAAGATGAGCCGTACTTTGAAAGAAGGCACGACTTTAAGATAAGATTAAGCACCCAAGCATTCGGCTTGAAGGACTTCGAAGGGACGCCAATCATGGCAGGAGGGATGACATGGAAAATCTCGGCGAGCATCACCTGATCAAGCTCAGAAATATCGTCGACAGAGATATCGGAAGGAAGAAGGCCAGACGAGGAGACACCTATCAAATCTCCTAAGATTTCTGCCGTGAGGACAATTGGGGTCCCCAAGACAGTCGTCTCAATGGAATGGGTCTCGTCGTACTGACCGCGAACACGGTTCGCATAGAATAGCTTGACTAGACGGGGGTATGGATGTGGATTTGCCTTAGGGTCATATCGAAGATAATCGATAAGGCCACTAGACGAAAGAAGATCGGCAAGGTGAGGGAAGTCGGAGAACTGAACGAAGTGCTCCAATAACAGCGGACAGTGTTCGATACGATTGTATGCCGCGAGACACAACGAGTCATCGCGACATAGCGAAATATCGACACCGCCAACTGGCATGGGAGCCTTCCCTGTAGGCTGACGGGTGCTAGATCGGGGTGGAGGAGTAGGATCCCGAGCGGTATGCTCGGTCTCCGGAATATATTCTGTGTCGGAATCAGAATCAGCAGGAGGAGTGGGTGCATGGAATGAAGCTGGAGACACAGTCTGCTTCCTAGGCTTAGGTTGAGATCTAGGTTTGGCGGTCGCCGTCCTCTTCTTCTTAAGAGGAGGCGAAGATGATGAAGGGTGGGTGGTCTTGGAACGGCGTTTAGGTTGCGGGGGGTCCGTAGATGGAGATTCGACGGTCATAGGTGACGGACGCGAGGGGTCGATCGGAATGCGGGTCTTTGCCATAATCGAGACAGGACACGTGCAAAATCAAACGAGATTGAAGACTAAAACCCTAGGCCGAAACCCTAGCACAATGCTAAAATCGATAGCTAGAAGCTGAAATCAAAGTAACCTAGGTCTAAAAGCTGAGAGAGATACCCTAGGTTGAGGATGGAGAGAGATCGACGGCAGACTACGGAAAAGATGGCCGGAAAACGGTCGGAATCGACGGACGACGGCGGAGGGAGAGGAGGAAGTCGAAGGGATTTGGGGGTTGGAGGAAAATCGCACCGATTAGAAATGATTTTAATCGGTGTGAAGCCGTATAAGTCGATTGGAAGTTGAAAAGACCAAAGCAGCCCCTGAGCAATTAGTCGGTCACAGTTCAAGCGCTGACCTACTACATGACGATCTAGTCGGTCGGCCAATGAGCTTGAACCGACTAACTGCAAACAGTAACTGAAGGCAAAATTAGGGCTTGAGTTAGTCGGTCTGAGTTCATTCACTGACCGACTAGATGATGATCTAGTCGGTCGGTCAATGAACATGAACCGACTAACAGAGTTCAAAAATTTGAAATATCGAAATTTTGAGTTCTCTCCTAATCGCACTTGGACGAAACATCGTAAAACTCTTATTAATCATTATACTACCCCATTAAACATCGAAAATCTTAAATTTAACGTTCATGAATAAATCGAGCATAAATTCCGAAAATTCAACCAAAAATCCCGAAAATTCCAATAAATGTAGCATGAGCAAATATAACGAAATTTAATAGCATGCAAGATTATTGAACATATGAATCCTAAATCTTGGATTCACCCATAATCCCCAATTCTCGACGCAACCGCACAAAGGAGTCTTCCTTTAGGGGTTTCATGAAAATATCGGCGATTTGCTTCTGGGTTTCAACGTACACTAAAATGATGTCCTTTTTAGCAACATGATCATCTAAGAAATGGTGTCGGACATCTATGTGTTTAGAACGGGAATGGTGTACCAGATTCTTAGAGAGACATATTGCACTTTGGTTGTCCACCATGATAGGGCAAGTATTACAGTTTATACCAAAGTCTTTAAGAGTGTGTCTCATCCAAAGAATCTGAGCACACGCGGCACTGGCGGCAATATATTCCGCCTCGGTGGTTGAAAGTGATACGGAATTCTGCTTCTTGAAAAACCAAGAGACAATAGAATTTCTTATAAAATGGCAAGTGCCACTAGTACTTTTCATGTCGGATTTGCATCCCGCATAATCTGCGTCACTATATGAGATTAACTCATATGTGCTAGATTTTGGATAAAGTAATCCAAAATCAAGTGTGTAACTTAAATAATGGAAAATACGTTTTACCGCTACTAAGTGAGATTCCTTAGGTTGAGACTGATAACGAGCACATACACATATGGCAAACATAATATCGGGCCTACTTGCGGTAAGATATAGTAAACTACCTATTATACCTCGATATAGACGAATGTCTACATCTTTTCCGCCCGTATCTTTATCAAGATGCGTAGTAGTGCTCATTGGAGTCTTCTTCCCGGAGGCATTCTCCATTCCAAATCGCTTTAGCAACTCCACCGTGTACTTGGTTTGGTGGATGAAGATTGCATCGTTCATTTGGCGAATTTGGAGACCTAAGAAATACTTGAGCTCACCCATATGGCTCATCTCAAATTGATCCTTCATAACATTAGAAAACTCTTCGCAAAGAGTGAAGTTAGTAGCACCGAAAATGATATCATCAACATAAATTTGAACTAAAATTATATCATTATTCGAATACTTAACAAATAATGTAGAATTAACTTCTCCCATTTTAAAACCCAAATCCAAAAGAAAATTCTTTAAACGGTCATACCAAGCTCGAGGAGCTTGTCTCAAACCGTAAAGTGCTTTCTTAAGTTTGAAAACATGATTTGGAAATTTTTCATTTATAAAACCCGGAGGTTGAGAAACATAAACTTCCTCAACAACATCTCCGTTTAAAAACGCACTTTTTACATCCATTTGAAAGAGTTTAAAATCTTTATGGCATGCAAAAGATAACAATAATCTAATAATTCTAATCTAGCTACCGAAGCAAAGGATTCTTCGAAATCAATACCTTCCTCTTGCCGATAGCCTTGAGCTACTAACCGAGCTTTGTTCCGGACGACGATTTGGTTTTCATCGGTCTTGTTCTTGAAAATCCACTTCGTTCCTATAACGATGTAGTTCTTCGATGGCAATGGAACAAGCTCCCAAACCGCATTCCTCTCGAATTGAATGAGTTCCTCCTCCATGGCTAAGATCCAAGCACCATCTTCGCACGCTTCGTTAATATTCTTTGGCTCTATCGAGGAGGCAAAGGCACAATGAGCGAAGTAGTTGACTTGAGATCTCGTCTTGACACTATCAAGGATATTGACAATGACTTGCTCATGAGGATGGTCACGAACGATATGAAGCCGTTTGGGAATTCCCTGATCACTAGGAACATTCTCAAAAGATTCATTAGTAGGGTTAGTAACATTAGAATCAATAGAATTAGAATTACCAATTGAATCACATAAGACATCCATGGAGTCATCATCATTAGTAATTCTAGTAGGGACAAAACCTTCACTAAATGAGACATGAAGAGATTCCTCGATCTTTGAGGTTCGTTTGTTGTATATCCGGTAGGCTTTGCTACGGGAGGAATATCCAACAAATATCCCCTCATCGGATCTTGGATCAAATTTGTCCAAACTACCATACGTGTTTTTAATAAAACATTTTGCGCCGAAAACTCGAAAATGTTTAACTTGAGGCAATCTACCAAACAACAATTCATAACAAGTTTGTTTGGTGCCGGGCCTCAAAAGTATTCTATTAAACACATAGCAAGCTGTATGTACCGCTTCTGCCCAAAATTGATGGCCAAGTTGGCTATCATCAAGCATAGTGCGAGCACATTCCACTAGCATCATATTCTTTCTCTCAACAACACCATTTTGAGGAGGTGCGCGAGGGAATGAAAAGGTGTGAGTAATACCAACCTTATCACAAAAGGTTGAGAAAGACTCATTCTCAAATTCCCCTCCAAGATCACTACGAATAGTGACAATGGTGGTTCCAATGAGATTTTGTACTTTCTTAACAAATATTGTGAAGTTTTCAAAAGCATCATTTTTATTACTTAAGGAAAATACCCAAGTAAATCTAGAAAAGTCATCAACGATGACAAGTCCATATCGTGCATTTCCTAGTTGGCCCAAAAAGATCTAGATGTAATAGCTCTAGAGGCCGCTTAGATGAAATGCTTTTCTTAGGTTTAAAAGACGATTTTGGAAGCTTGCCTCATTGACACGAGTCACAAAAGCTTTTCTTTTGAAAGACAAGCTTAGGGAAGCCTCTAATAGAATTTAACTTGGAAAGTTTAAAGAGTGTTCCAAAGTTCACATGACCAAAACGTCGATGCCATAAGTGTTGTTCACTTGTGTTGGCAATGAGACATTGTTCATCTGATCGTGGAAGATCTAGGATATATATATCCTTATGGCATGTGCCGGAAAACAATAAATCATTATTATCTTTTCTCAAAATATGGCACATTCCTTTCGCAAAGCTAACTTTGTAACCTTTGTCACAAAGTTGGCTTATTGAAATAAGATTGTGGTTTAATCCTTTAACAAGGTAAACATCACGTATTAGTGGTTTAGAAGGATTACCCACTTTTCCAACACCTATGATGGTTCCGATCTCGTTGCCTCCAAAGACTACCCGGTTTCCATTTGCAATGGGCACCACTCCGGAGAGCAATTGAGCGTCACCCGTCATGTGTTTTGAACACCCGCTATCGAGTATCCAATTATTCTTGGAGCTAAATTTGGATTTGTTGCTCCATTTCTTTTTCTTGAGTACCTAAAGATAGAAAATATTGTATCATGGTACCCAAGGTCATTGGGTCCTAAAAGATTAGACCTTTGTAAGCCAAGTCCAATTGGACTTAGACTTCCCCACATAATTATCATTATGCACAACATTCATGAAATAAGAATTCATGTAAACTTGTTTTTCATTCATGCTTGTGTCCTTTGGGCTCCAAATAGTGAAGATTTTGGGAGTCCTAATCCTATTGGGTGCATGCATGCGTTGTTGACTTCTACACGATGCATGTCGTGGATAGGCATAATGAACATGATGAAATGGTGCATGATGATAATTATTCAAATGATGATGTGGGTGAACATATGCATGTGGAGGAATACGTGCGTAAGGGTGTCTCACATGGTGTACATGTGCCCGTGGATGTGGTGCATAAAAATCATCATATGTGTGAGCATGTGTAGTAGGATGTGTGTTCCTATGTGGCATGGTATTGGTGTACATATAAGCATGACCCTTCTTTGGAGGTCCACCCAAAGTGGGTTTCTTTCCAACGAGGGTGTGTACGAGGAGGAAGCATTATTAGTAGATGAACTACCAATAGAGTGTTTGCTACCACTCGTTGAGGCATCGGAAGTTGGCCTAACAAAAGTAGTGGCCGATTTGGATAAATTTCCCATTTCATACCCCAAGCCAATGTGGTGATTGGCCGGAAGTAAGTCACTTAGGATTTTGTCCAAATGGTCCTTACCTTTATTGAATTTATTAATTCGGCCTAATGTGCACTCATATTTCTCGGTGACAGAACGCATAGAAGCATCCAAAGTGGACACTTGCGATGTGAGCACTTAAACACGAGATTTGAGATTCTCATTCTCAATACTCAAAGTCGAGTTTTGAGAAGTCAAATCCGCTATCTTGTGTTCCTCCGAATCCTCAATGTGAACATGCTCAAGTTGAGATTTGAGATTCACAATCTCATTTCTCAAGTCTTCAACAACGGTGTCATTGTTGATGACGATAGGCTTAGGCGAGGTTTGGATGCTAGCTAAATCATCTTTTACCTTAGTATATCTATTTACTAATTTAGTATATTTAGACCATATTTGGTCATTAGCATGTCTAAGGTCATCCATAGTTACCTCATCGTCGCCTTCATCCTCGCTATCATCGGAAGATGATCCTTGATCATGTTCTTCTCTTTCCATGAAGCACATGTGTGCTTGCTCCACTTGCTCATCATCCGACTCTCCACTAGAGGAACCCTCGGAGTCGGTGAATGTCCCGACAAGCCCTTTCTTGTACCCTTTCTTGTACTTCTTGGACTTGTCGAACTTTGGCGCCTTCCACTTCTCCTTTTGCTTATTTTGAGGACAATCCGCTTTCATGTGTCCTGGCTTGTTGCATTTGAAGCACAAAGGAGTGGAGGCGTTAGAAGAACTAAACTTAGATTTGTTCTTGAAATTACCTTTTCGGAAGAACCGGTTGAACTTCTTTTCCATGAGGGCAATGGATTCCAAGTCCAACTCTTCTTCCGATTCTTCATCATCGGTAGATGTGGATGTAGATGGAGCGGCCTTGAACGCACTCGCCTTTTTCTTTGGCTCGTCTTGCTTCAAGTAGGATTTCATCTTGTCCTGCAACTTAAGTTTGCTATCCTTGCGTACCTCATAAGACATCAAGGTACCCATTAGTTGAATGACGATAGACTTACTCATGTCATTACCTTCCTCGATGGTGAAGGTACGTTTCTCCCAACAAGAAGGAAGTCCGTCAATGATCTTGGAGACTTTCTCCTTTTAGGTGTAGGTCTTACCAAGAGCCTCCAACTCGTTTGTGATGTCGACGAAGCGAGCATAGTACTCCTTCATCTTCTCACCCTATTGCATATGAAATAATTCGTAATCTTTATTCACAACAACGAGTTTAGAGTCTCTTACCCTACTCGTTCCTTCATGCAAGATGAGGAGGGAGTTCCAGATTTGATATGCACTCTTACATGTGCATATCTTGTTGAAGTCCTCGGGCTCCAAAGCACATTGCAAGGCGTTCATTGCCTTGGCATTGCTTACCTCCGCGGTGACCTCCGCGGTAGTCCACTTCGTGAAATCTTCTTCGGCGGTCTCGACGTACTCCGTCAACATGGCTCTCCATAGTGAAGCACTCCAGAGGAAAGTTTCCATCTGGTATTTCCAGTACCCGTAGTTGGTATCGTTGAAGAAGGGAGGCCTCGTCGAGGAGTGTCCTTCCATCACCGAAGAAGCTCCTTCACGGTTCCTGAAGGTGCTGTAATCTGAAGGTGGACGAACGGTCTTGTTGTCGTTGGTAGACATAACTAGGTACTTGGCTCTGATACCAAATGTAATGCCCTACGTAGCTACTGCACAAGTACTTAAGGGGGGGTGAATAGTACTTTAAAATAATTAAGAAGATAATTCCTAATTATCTTGCAAACTCAACCAACAATGCGGAAATGCGGAAATGTAAATATTGACAACAAAGAAACAATCGCAAACAGACGATATTAACGGGTTCGGATCCACCCAAGTCTCTCCGACTTGTTCCCGGTGATCCTACGTCCCAACCACCCGGATCCCCTCCGGATACTTGAGTTAGAAACTTCTAACTCAAATTTGCACTATGAAATACTTGTAGAAAACCTCTACAAAGTCAAATCATACACAAATGTAATTGTGACTCCCACAACCCGGGATCACAAACAAACTCTCACAACCGAGAGTAAAACACTTACAATATGAAAGTAAATGAAATACGAACTTACCGACAAAATCTTATGCCTTGAGTAAAACTTACGATTTAGGGCAAAGACGGATTTTGGGGAAGATGAAGGCACCAAACCCTAGCTCCAAGATATTGACCAGCAATGGAGTCCTAGGAAGTTGTTGGTGACCTTGGATCAAGCTCTTGGCTTGGAAGGCTCACAATCAATGAATCTCTCTTTTGAAATAAGAGTGAGGGAGAGATTCTTGAATGAAATGAAAGAGCTTTGAATGAGGATTAAATGCTTTCTCTTTGATCTCTAAATATCAATTAATATCAGCCTTGAATGCTATTAATGCAGCACTCCAAGTATATATAGGATAGAGGAAAGAGAGAGCAAATTTCGTGGCATTTAATGCTCCAACGGCTCTATTCTGAAGCAGACTAGTCGGTCAAATAAGGATCACTGACCGACTAGTTCATCAACTAGTCGGTCGGTGATTCAACATGAACCGACTAAGAGGTGAACAGTGAATAGATGAAGTTCAGACTTAAAGAACTAGTCGGTCTAAGAAGACTTGCCAACCGACTAGTTTCACAACTAGTCGGTCGGTGAGTGTGCTTTGACCGACTAACAGAAGAAATAGAATAGTCTGAATACAAGTTGAGTTAGTCGGTCTAAGAGCAAATGCTGACCGACTAGTTTATCAACTAGTCGGTCGACAAATTTACATAGACCGACTAACGATAAACAGTAACTTAGGCTGTACAGTAGAAGCTCAACTAGTCGGTCTAAGAAGGATTCCTAACCGACTAGTTTCACAACTAGTCGGTCGGTTAACCTTCTTTGACCGACTAACTGTAAATAGTAAGTGAGCTAGAATTGAAGGAGGCAAACTAGTCGGTTCAAGAAGCTTTACCGACCGACTAGATTGCCATCTAGTCGGTTGGTTATTCTTCTTGAACCAACTAACATGAACAAGAAGTCGTGAATCGAAGCGTGAAGCTTCGGGAAAGTTTGTATGGACTTCTACTAAGATCCTAGCTCTAAGATATGAGCGTTATGAAGATTAAAACGTAAGACCTACTCAAGGCTTAACATTCTACGGAACGAAGCTAAAAGACTATAAATAAAACTTGATGAACCGTCTTTGAAAGCTTCAATTCGAATCTTCATGACTTCAATAAAGGTCCTTGAGCTTCAACGAAGCTTTAGGCACACGTTCACGCGCTTTGAGAAGTCTTGAGACGTCGCTTTTGATGTTCATAGAAATTTTGCGACGATCTCCATAACTGCGCTCACAACAAGTTAGTTCACGATATTTATGTTTGTTCATCATCCAAAACCAAATCCGGGGAATCAATACTCAACAATAGCTCCCCCAGTCAGCCGACCGACACATCGACTGTTAGGCGAGGGGCAACTCCCCTAGCAGATCGATATCGCACGACCGTCAGGCTACAGGCAACTCCCCCAGCAGATCAACATCGCATTGACCATAAGGCTGGGGGAAACTCCTCCAGAAGGCTGGTCCTAAACCGACCATAAGGCTAGGGGCCACTCCCCAATCAGGTCGGTCCTAAACCGACTATAAGGCTGGGGGCACTCCCCCAGTAGGCTAGACCTGATCCGACCATAAGGCTGAGGGGCAACCCCCCCAGCAAGCCGGACCTGATCTGACCATAAGGCTGGGGGCAGCTCCCCTGCAGGCTGGACCTGATCCGACCATAATGCTGGGGCAGCTCCCCCCAGCAGGCCGGACCTGATCCGACCATAATGCTGGGGCCAATCCCCCAGCATGTAATGCCCTAAAAGCTACTGCACAAGTACTAGAGGGGTGTGAATAGTACTTTAAAATAATCAAGAGTATAATTCCTAATTATTTTGCAAACACACACAACTAAGCGGAATTAATAAGACCAACAAGAGAATCACAACGCAAACAAACGATGTAATGGGTTTGGATCCACCCAAGTCTCCTCGACTTGTTCCCGGTGATACTACGTCCCACACACCCAGATCCCTTCCGGCTACTTGAGTTAAAATCCACTAACTCATGGTTCCACTAAACAACTTCTTGTAGAAACTACTACAAGATCAAACAATACAACAATTCGAATTGTGACTCCCACAAACCTGGATCACGAATTTCTCTCACAAACCGAGAGATAAACTCAATAAATAAATTTAATGAAATTGAAAACGCTTACCACAAAATCCTATGCCTTGAGGAATACTTACGGATTTAGGGCAAGGAAAGATTGTGAGAAAGGATGATCTCAAAAACCCTAGCAACAACACGATGAGCAGTTGGAGATGGCTAGGTTGAAGATCTTGATCGTGATTCAATCATATGATCACTCAAGATCTGAAAATCTCCTTGAGAAACTAGGTCACAAATGAGAGAGGGAGATTTTCTTGAGAGAGCGAGCCTTTCAAAAAAATGAAAATCGAATGATTGAAAAATTAGATCCGAATCCATTCTCATATTAGAGAAATTTTCATGTTTGAAACGAGTCAAACAGATATGGAAAGAATCAAAACAGATCAAGAAAAATCGTGGAAATAAAATCTCCAACGGCTGGAAAATTAAAGCAGCTTAATCGGTCTAAGAAGGATCACTGACCGATTAGTTTGAGAACTAGTCGGTCGGTGAACCTTCCTGGACTGACTAGATGGTCGACAGAGAATTTAGTGAAATAAGGAGGGTAAACTAGTCGGTCTAAGAAGAAACACTAACCGACTTGTTTGACAACTATTCGTTCGGTGAACCTTCTTGGACCGACTAATTGGTCAACAGACAACTAGTCGGTTCAAGAAGAATTTCCAACCGATTAGATTGTCATCTAGTCGGTTGGTTCTTCTACTTGAAACAACTAAGATGCACAGAAAACCATGAAACGAAGCGATAAGCTAAGGAACACATCCTAATGGCTTCTAAGGCAATCCTAGAGATAAGATATGATAGACATGAGGATTACTAGGCAAGTACTACTCAAGGCTTAACATTCTATGAGATAAAGCTAGAAGACAATATAAATAACATGACAAACCGTCTTCAAAGCTTCAATCATGAAGAGTCTGAATCCATTGCCTTCATTAATACTCTTTGAGCTTCAAAGAAGCTTCAGGCACAACGATCACGCGCTCTAAAGAAGTCTTGGGACGTCGCTTGAGATCTACAAAGTGATTTGGCGATGATCTCCATAATTGCGCTCAAAGAGAATTAGTACCCGATATTTATGTTTGTTCATCATCAAAACCAAATCAGGGGAATCAATACTCAACATTCTCTCCCTTTTTGGTGATGACAAACCAACATAAATATAAATCAATAATAATAAGATAAATGAAATTTACGGGCTCCCCCTGCATTGATGACTCGTTAGTTCCATATTAAAAAATAAATATAACCATCAAGCAGATGAGAAAAGTATAAAACATGATCCAACTATTGAAATATAGGCTCGGAATCCATAAATTTTTATATCTTCACTCCCCCTGAATCTAATATATGAAATTAGATTCACGGTAATTGTTTAAATTATCATTTAGCACCAAGTCATTATTAGTCATTATTAATTCTATCCCCCTTTGGCATTATCCAAAAAGAGCGGGAGGAAGACAACGGCAACAACTATGGCTAAAAGAAAATATAAACAAGAGAGTCGAAGACTATGACAACGGTCCAAATGACACCAAGGAAAATATCGAAGAAAACAAGGTGTGTCAACTAGACCATAGTCGAAAAGCGAAAAGAGAAATCATCAAAACACCATCAAATCATATGATTGATTAAAGTAACATACTCTCCAATATCAACATTTTTAGCGAATTGAGTGCATGGAAAACAATTCATGTTTTCATACAAACAGAGCTATATAACCAACATAGTCGATGAGCGACGAATTAAACAACAGAGGCAAAGTACAATGTGCACAAAAATACTAACTGCAACAGGATGTATATACATATATAGATACAGCAAAAATGATACATCCAGTCAACAAAAAATATCGAACATCAGCAGATAGAAGTATACGGTGCACAACATGTATCAATCCAACATACAACAAAATGTATCACAAAACACAAAACAACCACCCATCTATCCTAACCCCACTCTCTCACAACTAGATGGATCATCCAAAGTGCTCAAAAAGAGAGTCCTCCAAGGTAGGCTCAGGAGGCAGGGGCAGGATCTGCACCAGCGGCAGGCTGTGCAGACGAAGTGGCAGACTCGGGTGCAACGGAAGTATCCACCGAAGGGATGGTGGCAGCAGGAGTGCTCTCAGGAGCACGAACAAGAGAAGCAGCAGCAGAAGTACCCTCGGGGGCACGAACCGGAGAAGCAGTAGCATGCTCCTCATCCTCAGCAGCATTTATGGCCTCCTCATCAGAGACTGTCGGATGAACCTCAACACCCAAATGATCACAGATGCGAGCTAGCATCTCCTCACATCACGTGATACGAGCTTCCTGACGGCTCAAGGAAGCTGAAGAGGCAGCGCGAGACGACGGAGGAGGAACAGAAGGGGTGCGGCGGTTTAGGGTTTTAGGAGGAAGGGGCGCACCGATTAGAATGAATTCTAATCGGTGTGGAGAGGGTTTAGTCGATTTAAGTAGGGCCAAAGACGGATTTGCCCTCGCACATCTAGTAGATCTGAGTTCAAGAGCTGACCGATTAAAACGCATTCTAGTCGGTCAGCAAATGAACTTGGACCGACTAAATGGTAGACAGCAAGAGAGGTCAAAAATAGGGCACGAACTAGTCGGTCTGAGATCAATGTCTAACCGACTAGAAGAAGAACTAGTCGGTCTGGAGATGAACTAGGACCGACTAAGTGATTCCAAAAATTTGAGAATTCAAAATTTTGAGTTCTCTCCAAAGAACACTTGGACAACCCATCTAAACACTCTCATACGCAATTATTCTACCGCATAAATCCAGAAAACCATAAATACGAAGCGCAATTCGAAAAACCAATCATAACTGCAGCATAAATTGAGAATATCACATCAAATCCAATAAGAGCTTATGAAAATCATTATCACGCAACATTATACAAAAAATATGAATCCGAAATCTCGGATTCACCCATAATCCCCAATTCTCAACGTAACCGCACAAAGGTATCTTCCTTGAGTGGTTTCGTGAAAATATCGATGATTTGCTTCTGGGTTTCAACGTACACTAGAATGATGTTCTTTTTAGCTACATAATTATCTAGAAAATGGTGACGAACATCTATGTGTTTGGTACGGGAGTGGTGTACCCGATTCTTAGAGAGACATATTACACTTAGGTTGTCCATCATGATAGGGCAAGTATCACAGTTTATACCGAAGTCTTTAAGTGTATGTCTCATCCAAAGAACCTGTGCACATGCAGCACCGGCGGCGATATATTTCGCCTCAGTGGTTGAAAGTGATACAGAATTTTGCTTCTTGGAAAACCAAGAGACAAGAGAATTTCCTATAAAATGGCAAGTGCCACTAGTACTTTTCCTGTTGGATTTACATCCAGCATAATCTGCGTCACTATATGAGAGTAACTCATATGTGCTTGACTTTGGATAGAATAATCCGTAGTCGAGTGTGTGACTTAAATAACGGAAAATACGTTTAACCGCTATTAAGTGTGATTCCTTAGGTTGTGACTGATACCTAGACAGACACATACGACAAGCATTATATCTGGCCTACTAGCAGTAAGATATAATAAACTACCTATCATACCTCGATATAGACGAATGTCTACATCTTTGCTGCCCGTATCTTTATCGAGATGTGTAGTGGTGCTCATCGGTGTCTTCTTGCTAGAAGCATTCTCCATTCCAAATCGCTTTAGCAGCTCCTTCGTGTACTTGGTTTGGTCGATGAAGATTCCATCGTTCATTTGGCGAATTTGGAGTCCTAAGAAATATTTGAGCTCACCCATGTGGCTCATCTCAAACTGATCCTTCATGACATTAGAAAACTCTTCGCAAAGAGTGAAGTTAGTCGCACCGAAAATGATAACATCTACGTAAATTTGAACTAAGATAATATCATGATTAGCATACTTAACAAAAAGCGTTGAATCAACCTCACCCATTTTGAAACCCAAATCCAAAAGAAAGTTCTTTAGGCGGTCATACCATGCTCTAGGAGCTTGTCTCAAACCATAAAGTCCTTTCTTTAATTTGAAAACATGATTCGGAAATTTATAAAACCCGGAGGTTGAGAAACATATACTTCCTCAACGACATCTCCGTTTAAAAACGCACTTTTTACGTCCATTTGAAAAGGTTTGAAATCTTTATGGCATGCAAATGACAATAATAGCCTAATAGATTCTAATCTAGCTATAGGTGCAAAAGATTCCTCGAAATCAATACATTCCTCTTGCCTGTAGCCTTGAGAAACTAACCGAGCTTTGTTCCGGATGACATTTTGGTTCTCGTCTGTCTTGTTCTTGAAAATCCACTTCGTTCCTATAACGTTGTGGTTCTTCGAAGGCAACAGAACTAGCTCCCAGACCTCATTCCTCTCAAAGTGAATGAGCTCCTCTTCCATGGCTAGGATCCAAGAACTATCTTCGCACGCCTCAATGATATTCTTTGGCTCCACGGAAGACACAAAAGCACACTGAGCGAAGAAATTAACTTGAGATCTTGTTCTGACGACATCTTCCATGTTGCCAATAACTTGCTCGTATGGATGGTCACGAACTGTTAGAAGCTTTCTGGGAACACCCTGGTCACTAGGAACATTCTCAAGAGATTCATTAGTAGGGTTAGTTTCAACAGAATCAATATCATTAGATTTATCAACAGAATCACTAACTACTTCCATAGAATCATCGTCATCGATAATTCTAGGAGGGACAAAATCTTCATTAAATGAAACATGAAGTGATTCCTCGATCGTTGAGCTTCTTTTGTTGTATATCCGGTAGGCTTTGCTACGGGAGGAATATCCAACAAATATCCCCTCATCGGATCTTGGATCAAATTTTTCCAAACTACCATACGTGTTCTTGATAAAATATTTTGCACCAAAAACTCTACAATATTTAACTAGAGGTAACTACGAAACAACAATTCATAACAAGTTTGTTTAGTGTCGGGCCTCAAGAGAATCCTATTAAACACATAGCAAGCGGCATGTACCGCTTCTGCCCAAAATTGATGGCCAAGGTGGTGGCTATCATCAAGCATAGTGTGAGCACATTCCACTAGCGTCCTATTCTTTCTCTCAACAACACCATTTTGAGGGGTTGCGCGAGGAAAAGAAAAGGTGTGAGTAATACCAACTTCATCACAGAAGTTTGAGAAAGACTCGTTCTCAAATTCCCCTCCATGATCACAACGAATAGTGACAATGGTGATTACAATGAGATTTTGTACTTTCTTAACAAATTATAACGACTGGTTTTCATGTATCTGAATTTATTATATTATAATATATGTCTTGGTGGATTTTCTCCTTATGTGTGGTTTCCGTCTCCGTAACTTTCATTTTTGATCGTTTCGTCGTGTTTTCTCGTTTCTTCCTTAGGATCTTCGATTTCGAAGTATGTCATTCGTGACGGGCTTCATAACGGTCGTATCTTACAATTAGATCAAGCCTAGGAGTCTTAAGAATCGATCCCGGAGCTCCGCGCTCCGTATCGGAACTTTTGGTGCTTATTAGCCGGTGTAAGAAGGGGCACCGACCGACTAGATGATGATCCAGTCGGTCGGCAATCCTTCTTGGACCGACTAGTTGGCTTTCTAAATTATTCAGGAGTTACTGTTTATCGTTAGTCGGTCTAAGAACGTTGGTTGACCGACTAGGTTGCAAACTAGTCGGTCGGCAATGCTTCCTTAACCGACTAACTCTTCAACTTATTTTTGGTATCAATACTGTTCACTCTTAGTCGGTCTAAGAACGTTCATCGACCGACTAGATGTCAAACTAGTCGGTCAGTAGTTGTTCATCGACCGACTAAATCCAAATCCTATTTTCGTTCAAAAGTTACTGTTTACACTTCGTCGGTCTGCGTTGGTCGACCGACCGACTAGTTGCCAAACTAGTCGGTCAGTGGTTGCTCTTTGACCGACTAATCTGTGTTAAATTCCTAATTTCTGGGCAGCCACCAGCCCATCCTATTTAAACCCCTCCCAAACGTTTTCTTCTTCCTCCACTCGACCCAAAACCCTAGTTTCTCCCCCATTGAGCCCCCATCTTCCTCCAACCCTTATTCCTCCATTCCAAGCTCATCCTCCATCATCCAAACCATCCCTCAACACATTCTACCCCTCATCCTCCCCAAAATCTCATCAAATCCCCAAAATCCCCCAAAACCCCTAGTTCTCCAAACTTCTCCATTCGTTTCCAGATCTGGTCCTTAGGTTCTCCGGAGTGTTTCTTCCGCTTCCTCACGGTAAGAAATCGATCTCTTGATGTTTTCATAACTTATTTGTATTTTTATGAAACCCTAATGAATGAATGTTGTTTTGATGATTGTTTCCTCATAGCAGCGATTTCCCCGTAGATTAGCATCCGCGAGACGAACCTTCGTGATCGTCATCCCCGGTGCTAGGCAAGTGAAACTTGCCACTTAGGGTTTAGGCCATGTTTTAGGCCATTTTGCTTGTTGTAGGCGTAAAAGAGGCTAGGCGTCGAAATGATACTCGCCTAAGCGCAAATTGGGGAACTAGCTTGACAATGAAGCTAGTTCTGACATATATCATGTTGCACAATTACCATGTCATGTTTAATTTCTATTAACGGTACGCAAATTAATTGTCATGTCATTGCATTCTTAAAGTGTTTCCGTGAATGCGTAGCTTCGCTACAATGTTTGTGTTCCTGGCTCGTGTTCCAGAAGCGGGCCATGTGTTGGTTGATAGCCAATGCCCGAATTGCTTGTTTCCAGCTAGGTGCACCCCTACGCCAATTGTTTATGAATCGTGAACTAGAATGCGAGCTCATGTGCGGGGCAACCCCGGCTCATTTACTGAGCTCGTGTGCGGGGACCATGGCTCGATTACATGTGGGTATTGGGGGTAAGAGTTAAGCGGCCAATCAACTGGGAGTCTGCCCGATCAGCAACTGCAGTGGTAAGGCGTAAACTCTGGGTTTTGGGGTAGTGTTAAGCGGCCAATCAGCGTGAATGTTATACCATTCAGCTGTAAGGCGTAAACATCTACAAACAACAGTGAATCGTGAATAGTGAATTGATTGAGATTGTTAGTAGCTTGGCTACTCTTGTCTTGTCCCGAAAATTGTTCTATTGTACTTATTGTTCACCATGTCTTGCTTGTGCACTCATGTTATAACTGCCATGTCATGCATACTAAAACTGCTAGGTTGTTAGTTGCCTTACTTTCAGTTTCCTTGCCCAAGTCTTTTAGACTTGCTGACATGTGCCCCTTTACTCTTTTGGGTGACACATGTTAGATCCCGAGCCTGAGTACCTTGTTGAGGACGAGGTGTTTGCTGACGCCGAGCCCGAGCTTGTGTTTGACGGGGAGTACGTGGACACTGGGGACCAGTCCTAGTGTTTTCGTTGTGTTTTCCTTTTGTTTAGACTGCTGTTTTGTTGTCGATGCGTAGCACCTATACTTTGTTATGTTGTTGGTTTTGTTGGCCTTGTTCTGGGCCTTTAGACTCTTTCTTTTAGCCTGGTGGCTTTTCTGGATGTTGGACTTATTTTCATGTTGGACAATTTATGAGATATGAGATTTTATTTCAGTCTCTCCTTGTGTTATTATTGTCGTTCCGTTGTGGTTACAGGGACCTGCTTATGTTTTATTGACGCTTATCGGGTTTGGGGCTTCACAGCTCCACTCTCGTGCGGACCTTTTCACGTCTCGCCTCCATTTTAGGGAAGCGGGGCGTGACAGGTTTTGTTGGTGGCCCATGCAGGTCCTTCTGTAACTGCGATTATCGGAATAGCGATAATAATATCAGAATGCCCAATAAACTAAGTTCGACGTCCGAGTCATAAGCTATGAGTCTAATCTGATTCGTTTTTTGTGTCATTAGATGGCATGAAGGCGATTCACCCGTGGTGGAGGTAGTGGTGCGCTCCCTCATAATGAGGAGCCTGAGCGGGAACCCACCAATGGGGAGATGATGCGGATGATGCTCTAGATGATGCAAGTGCAGCAGGGCGTGCTCCTGCAAGTCCAGAATGCTCCACTTGCTCGAGCTGCCCGGGCTCTTCCGGATGCCCCTCGCTCTGAGTCGGGAGCGATGCAATTTCGGGAGCTGGGTCACGCATATTTTGATGGGTCTGAGGGTCCTCTGGCTGCCGATGAGTGGATTCGGAACATAGAGGATAATTTGAAGATGGCCAAGATCACCCCGGCTGGATGGGTTGATTTGGCGAAGAGGCAACTCAAGGATAATGCTCGGAACTGGTGGGATGCGGAAGAGAAGATGTTGGTGGAGCCGATAGCTTGGGCTACCTTTAAGTCCAGGTTTGATGAGGAATTCTTTCCGAAGGCTGCGAAGAAGGAGATGCTGCAGCGCTTCATTGATCTGAAGCAAGGGAGCTTGACGGTGGACCCATACCACCAAGAGTTCACCAGGCTGAGTCGGTTCGCACCGAAGATGGTGCAGGATGCTGATGAGAGGGCTCAGAGGTTCCGGCAGGGACTTGCTTTGGAGCTCCAGAGTTTTGTGTCTTCCTCCGATCTGGACTCTTATCAGAAGGTTCTGGTCGCTGCGAGGAGGCAGGAGCTGAACCTGAGTCAGAGGAGGGGGTCTGTTGTTGGTGCTGGGAAGAGGCCTATGGAGCAGGCCAGAGCGGTGGTTAGGCCTGGTTTCAAGCCTAATCAGCCAGCTCAGTTTAAGAGGCCAGGAGGGCCTATTTTGAGGACTTGCCATTTCTGCGGCAAGCCTGGCCACATTAAGGATCAGTGTCGGAAGTTTTTGGGCCAGTGTCTGGTTTGCGGTGATGCTTCCCATGTCGCGAAGGATTGTCGGCATGCGAATCAGCTGCGGAGGGCACCTGTTGCAGCTCAGCCGTTGCAGCAGCGAGCGTCTGTTCCTGCTGGTCGTGGAGCAGCTCTTGTTCTGCAGAGGCGGGCTTTTAAGCAGGCTGTTCCGCCGAGGAGGCAGGCTTTTCTGATGACCGCTGTGGAGAGCGAGGCTGTGGATGAGGTTATCGCAAGTAATCCTCAATCTAGCTGCTACTTTCCTAGCTGGTTTAGATGTTAGATTGTGTTGTTTGCTTGAACATGGTTGTTTGCTAGACTAGGGTTTGATTGTTAATTGCTTGTTAGGTGTGGTTTTGGTGTGCACATTTCCTGCACGAGTCTTCTTTGACTCTGGTGCATCGATGTGCATTATTTCTCGGAGCTTCGTGGAGAGGCATTCCTTGTCGACGTCCCCTCTTCCCAAGAGTTGGAATATCGTTACAGGGAATGGCGTGGTCTCGGTGCATCGTGGTTGCAATTCTTGCTCGTTGGTGGTCTGTGGACATGAGCTTTTCGCTGATTTCATTGTCCACGACATCATCAACTATGATGCAGTTCTTGGGATGGACTGGCTTGCGAGCTTCTATGCTACGATCGACTGTCGGAGGAAGAAGGTGGTGTTCGAGATTCCCGGACATCCAGTATTTGAGTTCAGTCGTGGTAGCAGCTCGCTTGGTCCTGTCAGATTTCGGGCCAGGCCGGTGGAGGTTGTGGCTATGCAGATGGAGCTGGAGTGGCCAGCTGTGGTGCGAGATTTTGGCGACGTCTTCCCCGAGTTGATGTCTGGTTTGCCACCTGATCGAGCTCTAGAATTTTCTATTGATCTTATTCCAGGTGCGCAGCCGATTTCGAAGGCGCCGTATCGTATGGCACCCGCTGAGTTGGAGGAGTTGCGGAAGCAGCTGGATGAGCTTTTGCAGAAGGGTTATATTAATCCTAGTGTGTCTCCGTGGGGAGCACCGGTGCTGCTGGTGAAGAAGAAGGATGGTTCGCGTCGCATGTGCGTGGACTATCGGGAGTTGAATGCGGTGACCATCAAGAATAAATACATGTTGCCTCGCATCGATGATATTTTTGATCAGCTTGGAGGTTTGAGGGTGTTTTCTAAATTGGATTTGAGGAGTGGTTACCATCCGTTGAAGGTGAAGAAGGGAGATGTTCCGAAGACAGCGTTCAGGACGAAGTATGGACACTATGAGTTCGTGGTTATGCCTTTCGGTGTAACTAACGCGCCCGCAGTTTTCATGAATCTGATGAACCTGATTTTCTACGACTTTTTGGATAAGTTTGTCGTTATCTTTATTGACGACATTCTGATCTATTCGAAGTCGGAGGAAGAGCATGCCTCACACTTCAGGACGGTGTTGGAGATCTTGAGGAAGCATCGTTTGTATGCTAAGTTTTCGAAGTGCGAGTTTTGGCTGGATAGAGTTGCTTTTCTGGGGCATGTGGTGACTGGAGATGGAATTTCAGTGGATCCCGAGAAGATTAGGGCCATCAGAGAGTGGCATGTTCCATCGTCTGCGTCTGAGATTCGGAGTTTCCTTAGACTTGCTGGTTACTATCGGCGATTCATTAAGGACTTTTCCTGTATTGCTGAGCCGATGACCAGGTTGACGCGGAAGGATGTTGCTTTTGTTTGGTCGGGTGATTGTGAGAATGCTTTTGGCGTTCTGAAGGAGAGGTTGACGACTGCCCCTATTCTTGTTGTGCCTGATCGCAGCGGTGGATTTGAGATCTTTTGCGATGCTTCTGGCAAGGGTCTCGGTTGTGTGTTGCATCAGCACGGACATGTTGTGGCGTATGCGTCTCGTCAGCTTAAGGTTCATGAGAAGAATTACCCGACGCATGATTTGGAGTTGGCTGCCGTTGTGTTTGCTCTTAAGATTTGGAGGCACTTCCTGCTGAGTGAGAAAGTGAAGATTTTCACCGATCACAAAAGCTTGAAGTATATTTTTACTCAGAAGGAGCTCAACATGCGACAGCGTCGATGGTTGGAGCTTATGGCGGATTATGAGATTGATTTGCAGTTTCACCCTGGCAAGGTGAATGTGGTTCCCGATGCACTGAGTAGGCTTCCCGCGGTGATAATTTTGACCTCGCAGTGGAGATTGCAGCAGGATTTCTGCGAGTCTGGCGTGGAGATTGTTCTTCCTGGGGAGACTTCATCGTTGATGTACATGCAGGTACAGTCGACGATCATGGATCGGATTAAGACTGGCCAGGCTGAGGATCCGAAGCTGGTGAAGATTCGGGAGCAGGTGGAAGCCGGTCTGCGGACTGACTTTTTGGTTCATAAGGATGGCTCGCTGAGGTTTGGAGCCAGGTTGTGTGTGCCAGCTGGGGATATTAGAGAGGAGTTGATGGTGGAGGCACACAGTTCGCCGTATTCTGTGCATCCTGGTGGCACCAAGATGTACCAGGATCTTCGTCTGAATTATTGGTAGCATGGTATGAAGAGGAGTGTGGCTCGGAGTGTAGCCAAGTGCTTGGTTTGCCAGCAAGTGAAGGCGGAGCATCAACATACGGCCGGGTTGCTACAACCGCTTCCGATTCCGGAGTGGAAATGGCAACACATCACTATGGATTTCGTGACTGGACTACCTCGGAGTCCGAAGCAGAATGACGCGATTTGGGTGATCGTAGATCGATTGACCAAATCCGCGCACTTTATTCCATTCCGAGTGGGACAGTCCACTGAGGCGCTGGCGAGGAGATATATGGAGGTAAATTCTTTTACTCTCCGTTTTATTTCATTTTTCTAGTTTGGATAGTGATGTAACGTGAATCGTGCAGGAGGTTGTGCGACTTCATGGAGTCCCCGTGAGTATCGTGTCGGACAGAGACACGAGGTTCACATCTCAGTTCTGGCAGAGTTTGCAGAAGAGCTTGGGTACGCGTCTGAGTTTCAGCACGGCGTACCATCCGCAGACGGATGGCCAGTCCGAGAGGACGATTCAGATTTTGGAAGACATGCTGAGGGCGTGCATGTTGGATTTCAAGGGTTCGTGGGAGGACCATCTACACTTGGTGGAGTTCTCTTACAACAACAGCTTCCAGGCGAGTATTGGCATGGCGCCTTTCGCCGCTCTTTATGGGAGGAAATGTCGATCGCCGTTGAGTTGGGATGACGTTGGTGATCGGGAGCTGTTGGGACCTGAGATGATCGTGGAGGCCGTGGATATCGTCAGGAATATTCGGGAGAGGTTGAGGATTGCTCAGGACCGTTTTAAGCATTGGGCGGATGCTAAACGCCGTCCTTTGGAGTTTCAGCCTGGAGACCATGTGTTCTTGAAGATTTCCCCGAATCGTGGTGTGATTTGTTTTGGGAAGCGAGGGAAGTTGAGCCCGCGATACATTGGACCGTTTGACATTTTGGAGAGGGTTGGCGAGGTAGCTTATCGCTTGGCCTTGCCGCCATCTTTGGAAGGAGTTCACAATGTTTTCCATGTGTCGCAGCTTCATCGATACATTAGCGATCCATCTCATGCTGTGGATTTTTCGGAGATTACCGTTCGCCCCGATATGACGTATGACCAGCATCCAGTGCAGATTCTGGACAGGCGTCAGAAATCGCTTCGGAACAAGATTGTCAATCTTGTGAGGGTGATGTGGCGACACGGCTCACCTGGAGAGTCTACTTGGGAGAATGAGGATGAGATGCGAGAGCGTTTCCCACTTTTGTTTCCGGACACGTGAGTGTTTGGAAATTCCGAGGACGGAATTTTTCTTAAGTTGGGGAGGATGTAACGACTGGTTTTCATGTATCTGGATTTATTATATTATAATATATGTCTTGGTGGATTTTCTCCTTATGCGCGGTTTCCGTCTCCGTAACTTTCATTTTCGATCGTTTCGTCGTGTTTTCTCGTTTCTTCCTTAGGATCGTCGATTTCGAAGTATGTCATTCGTGACGGGCTTCATAACGGTCGTATCTTACTATTAGATCAAGCCTAGGAGTCTTAGGAATCGATCCCGGAGCTCCGCGCTCCGTATCGGAACTTTTGGTGCTTATTAGCCGGTGTAAGAAGGGGCACCGACCGACTAGATGACGATCCAGTCGGTCGGCAATCCTTCTTGGACCGACTAGTTGGCTTTCTAAATTATTCAGGAGTTACTGTTTATCGTTAGTCGGTCTAAGAACGTTGGTTGACCGACTAGGTTGCAAACTAGTCGGTCGGCAATGCTTCCTTAACCGACTAACTCTTCAACTTATTTTTGGTATCAATACTGTTCACTCTTAGTCGGTCTAAGAACGTTCATCGACCGACTAGATGTCAAACTAGTCGGTCAGTAGTTGTTCATCGACTGACTAAATCCAAATCCTATTTTCGTTCAGAAGTTACTGTTTACACTTAGTCGGTCTGCGTTGGTCGACCGACCGACTAGTTGCCAAACTAGTCGGTCAGTGGTTGCTCTTTGACCGACTAATCTGTGTTAAAACCCTAATTTCTGGGCAGTCGCCAGCCCATCCTATTTAAACCCCTCCCAAACGTTTTCTTCTTCCTCCACTCGACCCAAAACCCTAGTTTCTCCCCCATTGAGCCCCCATCTTCCTCCAATCCTTATTCCTCCATTCCAAGCTCATCATCCATCATCCAAACAATCCCTCAACACATTCTACCCCTCATCCTCCCAAAAATCTCATCAAATCCCCAAAATCCCCCAAAAACCCTAGTTCTCCAAACTTCTCCATTCATTTCCAGATCTGGTCCCTAGGTTCGCCGGAGTGTTTCTTCCGCTTCCTCACGGTAAGAAATCGATCTCTTGATGTTTTCATAACTTATTTGTATTTTTATGAAACCCTAATGAATGAATGTTGTTTTGATGATTGTTTCCCCATAGCAGCGATTTCCCCGTAGATTAGCATCCGCGAGACGAACCTTCGTGATCGTCATCCCCGGTGCTAGGCAAGTGAAACTTGCCACTTAGGGTTTAGGCCATGTTTTAGGCCATTTTGCTTGTTGTAGGCGTAAAAGAGGCTAGGCGTCGAAATGATACTCGCCTAGGCGCAAATTGGGGAACTAGCTTGACAATGAAGCTAGTTCCGACATATATCATGTTGCACAATTACCATGTCATGTTTAATTTCTATTAACGGTACGCAAATTAATTGTCATGTCATTGCATTCTTAAAGTGTTTCCGTGAATGCGTAGCTTCGCTACAATGTTTGTGTTCCTGGCTCGTGTTCCAGAAGCGGGCCATGTGTTGGTTGATAGCCAATGCCCGAATTGCTTGTTTCCGGCTAGGTGCACCCCTACGCCAATTGTTTATGAATCGTGAACTAGAATGCGAGCTCATGTGCGGGGCAACCCCGGCTCATTTACTGAGCTCGTGTGCGGGGACCATGGCTCGATTACATGTGGGTATTGGGGGTAAGAGTTAAGCGGCCAATCAACTGGGAGTCTGCCCGATCAGCAACTGCAGTGGTAAGGCATAAACTCTGGGTTTTGGGGTAGTGTTAAGCGGCCAATCAGCGTGAATGTTATACCATTCAGCTGTAAGGCGTAAACATCTACAAACAACAGTGAATCGTGAATAGTGAATTGATTGAGATTGTTAGTAGCTTGGCTACTCTTGTCTTGTCCCGAAAATTGTTCTATTGTACTTATTGTTCACCATGTCTTGCTTGTGCACTCATGTTATAACTGCCATGTCATGCATACTAAAACTGCTAGGTTGTTAGTTGCCTTACTTTCAGTTTCCTTGCCCAAGTCTTTTAGACTTGCTGACATGTGCCCCTTTACTCTTTTGGGTGACACATGTTAGATCCCGAGCCTGAGTACCTTGTTGAGGACGAGGTGTTTGCTGACGCCGAGCCCGAGCTTGTGTTTGACGGGGAGTACGTGGACACTGGGGACCAGTCCTAGTGTTTTCGTTATGTTTTCCTTTTGTTTAGACTGCTGTTTTGTTGTCGGTGCATAGCACCTATACTTTGTTATGTTGTTGGTTTTGTTGGCCTTGTTCTGGGCCTTTAGACTCTTTCTTTTAGCCTGGTGGCTTTTCTGGATGTTGGACTTATTTTCATGTTGGACAATTTATGAGATATGAGATTTTATTTCAGTCTCTCCTTGTGTTATTATTGTTGTTCCGTTGTGGTTACAGGGACCTGCTTATGTTTTATTGACGCTTATCGGGTTTGGGGCTTCACAGCTCCACTCTCGTGCGGACCTTTTCACGTCTCGCCTCCATTTTAGGGAAGCGGGGCGTGACACAAATACTGTGAAATTTTCAAAAGCATCATTTTTATTAATTAAAGTAAATACTCAAGTAAATCTAGAAAATTCATCAATGATGACAAGTCCATATCGAGCATTCCATAATGAAGCAACTCTAGTTGGCCCAAAAAGATCTAGATGTAAAAGCTCTAGAGGCCGTTTAGAGGATATGATTTTCTTAGGTTTGATTGACGATTTTGGAAGTTTGCATCGTTGACACGAGTCGCAAAAGCTTTTCTTTTGAAATGAAATCTTAGGGAATCCTTTGATAGAATTTAGCTTGGATAGTTTGAAAAGTGTTCCGAAATTTGCATGACCAAAACGTCGATGCCATAAGTGTTGCTCACTTGTGTTGGCAATAAGACATTGTTCATGGGAATTTGGAATATCTAAGATATATAGGTCCTTATGGCGTGTGCCAGAGAACAACACATTATTATTATCAATTCTTAAAATATGGCACATTCCTTTCTCAAAGCTAACTTTGTAACCCTTGTCACAAAGTTGACTTATAGAGATTAGATTGTGACTTAAACCTTAACAAGGTAAACATCATTTATAAGGGGTTTAGAAGGGTTACCAACTTTACCAACACCGATGATGGTTCCGCTCTCGTTGTCTCCAAAGACCACTCGGTTTCCATTCTCAATGTGTACCACTTCGGATAGCAACTGAGCTTTACCAGTCATGTGTTTTGAGCACCTGCTATCAAGTATACACCCGTTCTTGGAGCCAAATTTGGATTTGTTGCTCCTTTTCTTTTTCTTGAGTACATGAAGATAAAAACATCGTATCATGGTACCCAAGGTCATTGGGTCTTAAAGGATTAGACCTTTGGAAGCCAAGTCCAATTGGACTTAGACTTCCCAATGTAATCATCATTGTGCACAACATCCATAAAATATGAGTTTATGTTGGCTTGTTTCTCATGCATGCTAGTGTCCTTCGGGCCCCAAATAGTGAATGTCTTGGGAGCCCTATTCCTATTGGGAACATGCACATTTTTTTGATTTCTACGTGGTGCATGTGTTCTACGAGGAAGTGGCCTAGTGTATACATGACTTGGATAAACATGCGGCACATGATGAAATGGTGGTGGCAACATATCATACGGTGCATGATGGTAATCATTCATGTAGTAATGATGTGGGTGAACATATGCATGTAGGGGAACACGTGCGTGAGTGTGTCTCACTTGGTGTGCACATGCTCGTGGAAGTGGAGCATAAAAATCATCCTGAGTGTGAACTTGTGGACTAGGAGGTGTGTTCCTACGTGGCATAGTATTTGTGTACAAAAAGGCATGACCCTTCTTTGGAGGTCCACCCAAAGTAGGTTTCTTTCCAAAGGGGGATGTGTACTTAGTGGAAGTATCATTGGTAGATGAACTACCCATGGGGTGTTTACTCCCACTAGTTGAGGCATCGGAGGATGGCCTTACAAAGGTGGTGGAGGATTTGGATGAATTTTCCTTCTTATACCCCAAGCCAATGTCATGATTGGCCAGAAGTAAGTCATTCAGAATATTATCCAAATGATCCTTGCCTTTTTTGAATTTTTCAATCCGGCCTAATGTGGACTCATATTTCTCAGTAAGAGAAAGTATTTTAGTATCCAAAGTGGACACTTGCGTTGTGAGTTCACAAACATGTGACTTGAGATTCTCATTCTCAATACTCAAAGTTGAGTTTCGAGAGATCAAATCCGCTATCACATGTTCATCCGAATCCTCAATGTTAACATGTTCAAGTTGAGATTTGAGATTTACAATCTCGGTTCTCAAGGATTCAACAACGGTGTCGTTGTTGGTGATGACAGGTTGAGGTGTGGTTTGAAGACTAGTTAGCTTATCTTTGATTTTAGTATATCTATTTACTAACTTAGAATACTTAGACCAAATTTGTTCGTTAGCTAATCTAAGGTCATCCATAGTTACCTCTTCACATTCATTCTCGCTTTCATCTGAAGCGCTCTCTTGATCATATTGCTCTCTTGCCATGAAGCACATGTGTGCTTTCTCCACTTGTTCTTCATCTGACTCTCCACTTGAAGAATCCTCTTCCGAGGCAGTGAATGTACCGATAAGTCCTTTCTTGTACTCCTTCTTGTACTTTCTTGACTTGTCGAACTTGGGTGCCTTCCACTTCTCCTTTTGTTTGTTGAGAGGACAATCGACCTTGATGTGTCCTGGCTTATTGCATTTGAAACACAAAGGAGCAGAGGCATTAGTAGAACCAACTTTAGATTTGTTCTTGAAATTACCTTTTCGGAAGAACTTGTTGAACTTCTTTGCCATGAGGGCCAAAGACTCCATGTCCAACTCATCTTTCGATTCTTCACTATCGGTAGGAGTGGTAGGGGCGGCCTTGAAAGAAATCGCCTTTTTCTTCGGCTCTTCTTGCTTCAAGAACGCCTTCATCTTGTCATGCATCTTGATCTTGCTGTCCTTTCGTACCTCATAGGACATTAAGGTACCCATTAGTTGAACAACAGTATATTTGGACATGTCATTAACTTCCTCGATAGCGTAAGTTCGTTTTTCCCAACTCGAAGGAAGTCCATCAATGATCTTTGCGACTTTCTCTTCTTGGGTATAAGTCTTCCCAAGAGCTTCCAATTCGTTGGTTAGGTTCACGAAGCGAGCATAGTACTCCTTGATTCTTTCACCCTGTTCTATGTGAAATAACTCGAATTCTTTGTTAGCAACCGTAAGTTTAGAGTGTTTTACCATGTCCGTTCCTTCGTGTAAGATTAGGAGTTGGTTCCAAATCTGATATGCACTCTTACAGGTGCATATCATGTTGAAGTCTTCAGGCTACAGTGCACATTGTAAGGCATTCATTGCCTTGCCATTGCTCACCTCTGCGGCAGTCCACTGTGTGAAGTCTTCTTCAGTGGGCTCAACGTAATCCGTTAATGTGGCTCTCCAAAGTGACGCGCTCCGGAGGAAGGTCTCCATCCGGCATTTCCAGTACCCATAGTTGGTACCGTTGAAATGAGGAGGCATGGTTGAGGAGTATCCTTCGACCACGGAAGAGGCTCCTTCACGATTATTGTAGGAGCTGTAGTAGGGTGGTGGTCGTACGGCCTTGTTGTCGTTGTTTGTCATAGCTATGAACTTAGCTCTGATACCAAATGTAATGCCCTGAAAGCTACTGCACAAGTACTAGAGGAGGGGTGAATAGTACTTTAAAATAATCAAGAGTATAATTCCTAATTATTTTGCAAACACACACAACTAAGCGGAATTAATAAGACCAACAAGAGAATCACAACGCAAACAAACGATGTAATGGGTTCGGATCCACCCAAGTCTCCCCGACTTGTTCCCGATGATCATACGTCCCAGACACCCGGATCCCTTTCGGCTACTTGAGTTAGAATCCGCTAACTCAAGGTTCCACTAAACAACTTCTTGTAGAAACTACTACAAGATCAAACAATACAACAATTCGAATCGTGACTCCCACAAACCTGGATCACGAATTTCTCTCACAAACCGAGAGATAAACTCAATTAATAAATTTAATGAAATAGAAAACGCTTACCACAAAATCCTATGCCTTGAGGAATACTTACGGATTTAGAGCAAGGAAAGATTGTGAGAAAGGATGATCTCGAAAACCCTAGCAACAACACGATGAGCAGTTGGAGATGGCTAGGTTGAAGATCTTGATCGTGATTCAATCATATGATCACTCAAGATCTGAAAGTGTCCTAGAGAAATTAGGTCATAAATGAGACAGGGAGATTTCGTGAGAGAGCGAGCCTTTCAAAAAATGATAATCGAATGATTGAAAAATTAGATCTGAATCCATTCTCATATTAGAGAAATTTCCATGTTTGAAACGAGTCAAACAGATATGGAAAGAATCAAAACAGATCAAGAAAAATCGTGGAAATAAAATCTCCAACGGCTGGAAAATTAAAGCAGCTTAATCGGTCTAAGAAGGATCACTGACCGATTAGTTTGAGAACTAGTCGGTCGGCGACCCTTCTTGGACCGACTAGATGGTCGACAGAGAATTTAGTGAAATAAGGAGGGTAAACTAGTCTGTCTAAGAAGAAACACTAACCGACTAGTTTGACAACTAGTCGGTCGGTGAACCTTCTTGGACCGACTAATTGGTCAACAGTAAATAGGCCAAGATTCATAAGGACAACTAGTCGGTTCAAGAAGAATTTCTAACCGATTAGATTGACATCTAGTCGGTTGGTTCTTCTACTTGAACCAACTAAGATGCATAGAAAACCATGAAACGAAGCGATAAGCTAAGGAACACATCCTAATGGCTTCTAAGGCAATCCTAGAGATAAGATATGATAGACATGAGGATTACTAGGCAAGTACTACTCAAGGCTAAACATTCTATGAGATGAAGCTAGAAGAAAATATAAATAGCATGACAACCCGTCTTTAAAGCTTCAATCATGAAGAGTCTGAATTTCTTGGCTTCATTAATACTCCTTGAGCTTCAACGAAGCTTCAGGCACAACGATCATGCACTCTAAAGAAGTCTTGGGACGTCGCTTGAGATCTACAAAGTGATTTGGTGATGATCTCCATAACTGCGCTCAAAGAGAATTAGTACCCGATATTTATGTTTATTCATAATCAAAACCAAATCAGGGGAATCGATACTCAACACAGCAGACCGGACCTTATCCGACCTTAAGGCTGGGAGCAACTCCCCTAGTAGGCCAGACCTGATCTGACCGTGAGGCTGAGGGGCAACCCCCCAGCAAGTCGGTCCCAAACCAAGGCTATGGGAAACTTCCCCAGTGGAGCGATCATGGACCGCCACGAAGGACTGGGAACAATCCCCTCAATGAATACCTCCCTCAGGTCAAATTAGCGAACGACCCCAACTTGAGCTGCGAGAGGGGGACAGAATTAAACCAGATCAAAGACAATTCAGAGAACACAAACAAGGTGGTGAAACAGAAAAGGAGAAAATTTCATTTCAACAAAAATATTTCTTCTTATAGTTTGATAACAAAAAAAGAGAAAAACAAGAAGGGTCCGATCCACCTATGATGAAGGAGCTCGCGAAGAGGCGTCCACGGGTGCTTCGTCTTCTCCCGAACCAGTGGGATGCGCATGGGCAACCAGAGGACGGGGAAACATTCTTCGGACCCACTCCTTGAATGCTAGGAACCCTTCCCAGAAGGACCTCGCAATCTTTGGAGCTAAAATGCCCTCGTATGCCCGGAATCCCTCCCAGAGGGACTCCACGATCCTCTGAGCCAGGACATCCTCATAACCCCTCTGGACCTCATCGACAAGCCGAACGGGGTCCAATTGCCGCAGGGCACCCAGCTCGGACCAAAGGTCGGCTTTCTCCTTCCTGTGCACCTCCTGGGCAAGGTACAACGACTTCTCAACCTTCTTGGCCGATCTCTCGACGACCACCCAGGAAGCCTCAGCGACCGCCCAAGCCTCCTTCAGGCTTCCCACCCCCAAGGTGAGCTCTGCAACCCTACGTTGGGATTGGTGGGCCTCCCTACGGGCCTCCTCGGCTGCTTGCTCGACCGCGTCAGCCCTCAGGAGCTCCTGCGCAAGAGCCGCCTCGAGCCCATCAACCCACTTCGAGTGCCTTCGCGCCTCTACAGCTAGTGAAGACATCTGCGAGACAAAGGGAATGAAGATCATTCAAAGACACAACAGGAATGATGGAAGAAGAAAACATACCTGATGGATCTGCCATACCATGCAATCTGCCAGGGTTGTGGAGCGGACCCCCTCAAGGAGGGAGCTGTCCCCCGGAAGGGCAGAATCCCATGCTAGCCAGACAGCCACGTCGTAGTCTGTGAAGACCGACCCCCAGACAAAACCACTGGGCCGATCCCGAACGCAGACAAGACCCATTCTGCCCCAACAGGGGTACGCTCTGCTTGATGGATAGGCTCACCCCAGAGATAACCGGTGAATCGTGTGCCACCGTCGGACCCCTTTCCCCCTTCTTCTTCTTCCCCTCGGGCCCTTTAGACCCCGAGTGGGAGAGCCTCTTCCGCTCCCCCTGATTCCCGGTCAGCACGTTGGGACCCTGCTCGACGGCCACCGTCGCCCTCTCTCCTGTGACGAGACTGGCGGGAGAATCAAGTGGATCTGCATCGACGATAGGAGGTTTGGCTGTAACCAAAGGCAGGGGAGGGGAACACCCGCCGGCCTCAGCGTCCCAATCGGTGGGTCAGCCGCACGATTCTCCTCCTCCACAGTGCGACGCGACGCGTGGCCAGAGGAACTCCCCTGAGCGCCCGGAGCCCCTCGACGGATGAGTTGGTGCATGTCACGGCAGAACTACTGACCCGTCATCTCTGCAAAAGAGAGGGAAATCAGGGTAAGCAAGGGAGTAAAACAAAATCTTAAAGGTGCCTTTACCAGGGTAAGCAGGTGTCGCACTTCGCCAGAAAGAGGTCTATGTGATGATTTGGGGTCTCATGTGGGTGCCCATGAAAGGGGTCTTGCTGCATCAGGTTGATCAACCCAGTTTTTAGTTCAAAGTGTCATGCGCCAGCTACGGCCTCAAGATGGAAGACGTACTATAAAAGTTTGGCTTCATGTGGTCCCGAATGGACCTGGTACGTGGAGGAGTAACATGACCCTCTGCCATTGGATCAATAAATGTCTGACTCCTCTTTTCTGCTATGAGTCTTCTTGCGGTCTTTTTGAGCTCGGGGTCAAAAAGTAATTCTTCGTCAAGACCACTGAGGCGAGTGTTCATGCACAACAAAAACTCAGAGAAATACCGTCAGTAGCAAAGTAATAAAAGAGAGTAAAAATGTGGAAAGATAAGATATGGTAAGATTTGCTAACAAATTCGTCAATAAATAAATAACCCAAGCAACGACCGTTACTTCCCCGACAACAGCGCCAAAAACTTGATGCTCCCGAAACCAACACTTAAGACCCACCTAGCAAAGGCACGAATGCCGAGGGCTAGATGTAGGGGAGAGCACGGTCTCAAACCGGCGGTTTAGGATCTAAACCGAACCAGACCATATAAGTAGCAGTTTCTCACAGGCCAGACCAAACCAGACCGCCAGACCGACGGTTTCTGAGCCGACGAAAACCGCTTGGAGCGGTTTGGTTCGGTTTGGAACCACGATTCAGACATATGATGACTGAAGATCCCCTTGTATACCCAATTTTAATAAATATAAACTTTGTCTTTAAAATAATTTCATAACATGGCTTCATTAAACCCCAACCAGCAGATCTGTGATTCAAATCAGCAGCTTAAACGACGCATTACCTCAGTTCCTCGTTCCCCCAGCGAACCCACTGCGACCACCGAAGACGGGTTGCGTGACTGTGTCGGACAGCTTCTCAACGCCGGCGTCGGACTGCTTCTCAACTGAAAGAGAATAATAAATAAGAAGATGAATACGAAGAAAAACAACAAGAAGAAGAAAATATAAGAACGAGGAGGAGGGGTTTACCTGGTCCTGGTGTTGGCGATGGCCGATGGGCTGACCGCTGATGGAGAATTAGCGATGCTCAAACGGGAAAAAACGAATGCAGTCTGAACTCTGAAGAGTGAAGACTGGAGATTGAAGAAGGCAGATAGCCAAATAGGGCCGACACGGCGCCGCTCAGTCTAAAGGCCTTAGGCTAGGGTTCCTAGGGACTAGGGTTAAAATCACAACAGATTTTCGGCACAATATATAATATATGTTAGGAGTCGGTTTGGTTCAGTTTAAGCGGTTTCGACAGGGTGAAACCAAACCAGACCATATAAGTGTCGGTTTCCAACGATTGAGACCAAACCGGACCGATGGAGAGCGGTTCGGTTCGGTTTTTGGCTTGGTCTAGTTCGTCCGGTTCGGTTCGGGCGGTTTGAGCAAACCGTTCTCACCCCTAGCTAGATGTATCCCAAGTGCAAATTCCAGGTACCTAACGCAAGCGTACGGTGTCAAGTAATAGTATAAAAGATACCGATCCCACATGGAGGTAAGTGATGTTATTGTCTTGGTGATTTATAGATCTTAGAATAAAGCTAGCAGTCGGTTTCAAAAGATTATTTGTTGGAAGATTGTAATCAATAATAAAAAGACTATGGCATTAAGACTAACCACTAGGATCGTCGGATGTCGATGCTAAGCTATGACTCTTACGTTTCATTAGCTTTATTAGAGATTGTCGCATTTAAGACGTAGAACTCGTGACTCTAAGCGCCATGAATCTAACGTATCACATACTATACCCCGCTTTTGCGATAGGCGCACACGATCAGTGCATTAAGAATCAACAATGTTCATGTCACTCTCATGGATAGAATGATCTCAACTCACGCCACTCTCGTAGATTAGAGCTTCGATGTGTTTTGGTGGCTCTTATTGATGCAATTATGGTAGCCGTCAATTAGTAATATAGGACGTCGGTGGATCCCGTCAAGGCACGTGTGATCTCCCCGCTCTCGTGATAGGCGGCACATGCCCTAATTGAACTCACTAACTCCCTAATTAAAACCATAGGATACTCCTTAAGCTAATCTCTTCCACCGACCGTGGTCAAGATCTCAGTACGAGATCTCCTACAAATTTGGCTAGATCGACCAAAACACGTCCCTTTAATACCAATGCAACCTAAAAATCCTAACTTTACATCTAAATCCTAAGATCCTAAGGCTAATCCATTAGTCCTAGATAGAACTACTCAAGCATCATAGCAAAAGCAATAAAAGATTCATTGGACACAAAGGAATTCATCTTAGCAATAGAAAACATCAAAAACAATAGAAAGTTTAGAGAATTGTACCAACGCGTCGTAGAGCAATAGCAAACCAAAGAGAATTAAGAATATAAATTCCACACAATAAAGATCACTAAAAATCCAAGCTTTAGTCTCTACAAATTAGCGACGGCACACAAATTCTCTAGATCTAAAAACTCTAATTAAAACTAAGGAAAATATTAAAAGTCTAGTCTTCCCTGCAAATAGGGTAAAAATTGTACTTATATACAAGGAGAATGGACCCCAAAAAATCTTAGAAAATCTGGGCGCTTGGGCCCAGCAACTTCACTGGTCGCGTCGCCCTATCGGTCGAGTAGCGACGCCTGCTCGATCGAGCTGATATAAGGCTGACACTTGCTTCCGCTTCTGCTCTGGCTGATACGGGCTACTTGGTCGAGTAGCCCATCCACTCGGTCGAGCTACAGTAGGTCTGAAGCTTCTCCAAAATGATGATGTCTGATGACGACTCGGGTTGAGTAGGTGGACTGCTCAATCGAGCTACAATGCCTTGGAGAATGGCCCAAAATAGTCGCTCTATCTGATACAGCTCAGGTCGAGCTGGCTGTCTGCTCGGTCGAGTGTGGCATGGCCGTTTCCTTGCGAATTCTATGTGTCAGCTCGCCCGAGTAGCTGTTGCTACTCGGTCGAGTCGCCTGGAAAACTGAAGATAAAGCGTCCATCTCTCGCTCTCTTCTCCTCCTCTCCTCCAATATCCTTCCTTGCCTAGGCGAACTCTCATGGAGCCTTGCCAATTACGTCCCAAACGTACCGGGTGTGTCCATGTCCCAAAATAGCTCCAATTCGCTCCAAAATTCATGAAAGTCCATAAAGCTTTACAAAACTCGAATATGGCGTTAGAAGCACGATAATATATGAAAATGTGGATTTTGAAGGCGAATATGACATGCAATGATGCAATAAATATATGTAAACTATGGACATATCAGCCGTAAGGCTGGTGGCCACTCCCCCAGCAAGCCGACCAAACCCGGATCAGTTGTAAGGCTGGGGCAACTCCCCCAGCAGGTCTATCATTCGATCGACCATAAGGCTGGGGACAACTCCCCCAGTAGGCCAATCATTCGGTCGACCATAAGACTGGGGTGGCTCCCCCAGTTGGCCTACCGATTCGCCAGCTATAAGGCTAGGAGCAACTCTCCCAGCAGGCCGACCATATATCGACCGTAGGGCTGGGGCAACTCTCCCAGCAGGTCGATCATTTGATCGACCATAAGACTGGGGGTAGCTCCCCTCGCTGGCCGATCGACCTGTCGACCGTAAGGCTGGGGGCAACTCCCCCAGCAGGCTGACCAGTCGACCGTAAGGCTAGGGGCAACTCCCCTAACAGGCCGATCATTCGATTGACCGTAAGACTAGGAGTAGCTCCCCCTGCAGGCCGATCGACTTGTCGATCGTAAGGCTGGGGCAAACCCCCCAGCAGGCCGACCTGTCGACCGTAAGGCTGGGGCAACTCCCCCAGCAGGCCGATCAATCGATCGACTATAAGACAGGGGATAGCTCCCCCAGTAGGCCAATCGACCTGTCGATCGTAAGGCTGGGGCAACTCCCCCAGCAGACCGACCACATCGACCGTAAGGCTACGTGCAACTCCCCCAGTAGGCCGATCACTCGATCGACCGTAAGGCTGGGGCAACCCCCAACAGGCCAATCATACAGTCGACCGTAAGGCTGGGGTAACTCCCCCAGCAGGCTGACCACCCGTCGACCGTAAGCCTGGGGCAACTCTCCCAACAGGCCGACCAACCTGTCGACCGTAAGGCTGTGACAACTCCCCCAACAGGCCGACCCGTCCGGTTTGTCGTAAGGCTGTGGGCCACTCCCCCAGCAGGCCAACATCTCCTCGTCGGTCGTAAGTCGAGGGGCCACTCCCCTCGCAACCAAATGAATCTCGGATCGACCAATTATTGTCGCCAGTCAACTTTGCAAGTCGAACCAATTTTACAAAAGAAGCCACTCCTCCCCTAATACTACATCTCCCGACCTCAACCTCAACAATGGTAGAGCTCGGAATATGGGGGAAATTGATACAAACATTTTGACCGGGCCCAGAGGAACCAAGTCAACCACGACTAGTCAACCAAAGCACTACGGCCTTGGGCTTTGGTCCAATGACCTCACGGACGGGTCGTGCTTCTCCACCCAAGACGAAGGCCCAAAAGACCGCACACTTTCCATAGTGGAGGAAATCGCTCACTAACCCGATGGAGCACTCGCCAATTATGGCAACCACTCAAAGCCATCACTCCAGCAATCATGGCCCACTTTCATGCATTCATTCGCTCATCAAACTGGTACAATTATGGGGTCAACATTTTTCTAATTAGCGCGTCCCCATGAATGACGGCAATATGGTCTCATCATTGCCCATTACACCAGAGGGGGATGACTCGCCTATATGAGGGGGAGAGGGGCATCATCGCCAGGGGGGATCGACAACGGAGGTATAACAATACATCTCTCACACCTTCTTCCACCAAGAACATTTCGCCTCCATAGCTCGGCTCGAGGATTTGAGCTTGGTCTTTCCGTGAACCAAGTTCGATCCCACCGGGCATCCTTCAGACTAGATCTGACTTTGGCATCGGAGGTGTCACGCCCTGCTTCCCAAGTACGGGAGACGAGACACGAAGAGGTCTGCTCAGACTGAAGCTGTGAAGCCCCAGTCTGATAAGCGTCTGTGTGTTCATCCATTTGCAGATTATTGCATTGCATAAAGAAACAACAACAATAATAATAGTAATTGAAGCAGTTAAAGATTAACCAACATTCAACAACATCCAATTTAGATTCAAAACCTCCCGATAGTCATAAAAGAAAAGGACAAGAGTCTGAAAGAGGGCCCAAGCATGGCCGAAACTAAAACAGCATAAGGTGCTACGCACCGAACAACCAACAACACCTACTAATAACCAACAGCAACAAAGAGGAAGTCACCCGTTGAGACTAGGGTAGAACTCCGGTAACCACGAATTGAACGTCAGCAAACTAGTCGTCCTTAGCAACTAACTCAGGCTCAAAACCTGACATGTGACACCCAAAGAGAGAAGCGCACATTGATTGAACCAAAAACCGCGCGAAGGCACGCCTTCCACTCCCAAGCGTAAGAGCGTCAATGCAATATATTTGTAAATAACCGGTGAGTACTGGGTCGGATCATATGGACAAGTCGTTCTACGTTCACAAGTTTGATCGGCAAAGCAAAATAAAGCGTGATGCAACCAACTCGCTAAGTGGATGGAAGTGGAAATAAAAATGTGGTAAATCAACAAATCTATCCGAAGTGGGTAGGGTTAGAGAACCAAATAGGAAGTTAGGATAGCTAGGAGAGAAAGCATGGATTGTGGGTTCACTAAGATCAGTGTTAATTGTCACGCCCCACTTCCCTAATATGGAAGGCGAGACGTGAGGAGGTCCGCTTGGACGTGGAGCTGTGAAGCTGTTGTCTGATAAGCGTCTGTAAAAATTTCAAATAGTAGCATGTCCTTTGCATTGCGACGAAACAACAACAATGATAATGAAGCTGATAAAATAACATCCACCAACAAAACATCCAACAATTATTCCAACATCACAGAATAGTCACAAAAGTAAAAGTCTGAACGATAGGCCTAAAGCATGGCCGAAACAAAAGTAAAGAGATTCATTGGCTGAGACTAAGGTAGGACCGGAATCCTCGAACTGAACGTCAGCATCCTGTCGTCCTCTTCAACTAAGTCAGGCTCAAAACCTGACATGTGACACCCAAAGAGAAAAGGGCACATGTCAGCAAAAGTCTCCCAAAGAAAGCGGAGGACTTTTGTGCAAGGATACAAATAATAAAAGAGCGACTAGCAGTTTTAAATAATGAATTGATATGACATTTAAAGAATGCAACAATTTAAGATGACATGATGACATGCATGCACGTCGTAGCAGAGCTACAAAAAACACTGTTTCACGAGTCACGAACATTATCATTTCACAACATTATTATTTCACAATGTGCACTGGGTTTACTCCTTACAGCTGAAGAAGCGGATCATGCATCCTTCTACACTGCGTGACAGCTTAACCCTACCCCTCCACGTGTGTCTAGCCTTGGTTTCCCAAGTACGTGAGCTCGCTTCTGGATCACGAGTCCAGGAAGTGTTTCTCAGTATGGACTGGCGTCCATCTTCTGGATCACGAGCCAGGAAGTGTTTTGGCATAGGGTTGTGCCCGCAAAGCAGGTGCCTAGCCTCAATCATTACAATAAGTGTAGCGTGTGCTACGCAATCACGATGAAACATTGAATGCATGCAATGACATGGCAATGAGCAGTTAAATTGCATACCGTTAATTGAAATTAAACATGGCATGGTGTCATGAATGCAAGCATGATAAAGGTGTCGGATCTAGCTTTGTTGTCAAGCTAGATCAAGTAGGGTGTCGGATCTAGTTTCGTTGTCAAACTAGATCTAAAAGGGGCGTCTAGGCGACTATCATTTCACCGCCTAGTCTCTTTTACGCTACTGAACAAAATGGCCTAAGATGTGGCCTAAACAGAAAGGCAAGTATCACTTGCCTGAAAAACAACCAAGTCACGATTCTGCTCAATTAGTCCGAGTCTACCTACGTGCTCACAACGCAATCCAGTTTACAGTCCCAATTTTATTATTCTTGATTAGTGAGTTACAAAAAGATTAGCGAGTACAATTTTTAAGTTGATTAACATGCAAGGTGGGGATTCCTACGGAGAGAGACTTACCTCAACACGACGCGAGAGCAACTCTAACGTCGGGTAGCGACGTCAGGGGTTGGACTCCGGTAGCGTGAACGGTACGGAACGACGGATACTCTGTGATAAAACACATGCACAAATAAGTTTGTGACGACGGCTAGAATTAGTAGACAAAACCTAAACGTCTGATGACCCAATTTTAATTAAGTTTTCTATCCTAAGATGGGTGACACATCATTATTAATGAACGTTGCATTATTAACACATTAACTACATCAAGTTGCTAGTACAAACAAGCATACAACAATTTATCAAGCAACCTAGATTATCATTGGCCAGAAGTCGCATACACAATTTACCCCCTACAAATTATCCAGTTAACATCTATATTATTGTTACTAGCATGCAAACCCATTTTATTAAGTCCGATAATCATTTATAGTGGTCCAAAACTATAACAAACTGTTAATAACGAGTTCTAAGTGAAACCTACTAACCGATATGAAGAGATGATCCCTAACGGCAACCGGGTGATCGTCGCGAGATATCCACAGGTAGAGGGACATTGTCGCGTGTGGACAGCGACTAGGGAACTTGTAATGGCACGTGGGAAGTCGACAACAACCCGAAGAGCAAGCGCACGTCGTTGCCGTGCAAAGGGGGGTCGCTGCGCGCGAAGGGAGGCTGTCATTGGCGGTTAGGGGGCTGCTGTGAGGGCTAGACGCTGTCAGCGCAAGAGGGCGCCGCTGCAGAGCTAAGACAGCACTGTTACAGCGCGTGGGGGTCGAGCGGCGCCTGAGAACAGCGCCGACGGCGTGCTGTCGCGCTAGGGGGCGACGTTGCAGTGCCTGGGCGATTGGCGGAGCATGGGGCGGTGCCTCCGGGTCTTGGTCGGAGTGAGATGCTCGACAGGGAGCGCTGTACGATGGCGTTGGGCGCTGTTGCGCGTCTGAGCGAAGCGTCGTGCACCTGGAGGTCAGACGGCCGTGGAAACATCGGTGCTGTGGAGTTTTCCGGTGAGGCTAGTTGACGGTGGGACATTCCGCCGTGGGTGATCGGAGCACAGGGTGGAGAGGCGTCGGGGTTTGAGTTCGAATGAAGAGGTTGATGGCGGCGCACAAAGGTTAGCGTGAGATGAAAATAAATGACATGTCTGCTGTTTTAAAATGCTAGGGTTTTTGCTATTTGGAGTGGACTTGGGGTGCACTTAAGAGGGTTGGGAGTGAGTGGAGATAAGTGGAGTGCAAGAAATTGGTGATGAATAGCCAAAATCACAATTTGTTGTGATACGTATGGGAGATTCCCATTTGCTACTCAACAATGGTATTTGGGTAGATTGAGGGTAAATGGGAGAGAGAATGTGAGAGGGCAGGGTTCAGTTAAGGGAAAAATAGGGTGAACGCTCGAAGAATTCATCTTGCTAAACTTAGGCTTAAACTTTGATTAATGATGAAAATAAAAAGGTCTCGCGACAAAAGTGAAAATCATGACGCCTCTTCAAACAAAGTCAAATTGTGGGGAAACGACCCGTGAAATGACGTTCCAAAATATTTCCATAAATAAATACTCTTCGAGAGGGTCACAACGGCATATAACATCATACGGTTTGGATACAAGAAAGGTCCAAAATAAATACGTGTACGAACAAGAGTACGTGCACGAAAAGCGTACGATCGAAAACAGATCGTGACATTAATCAAGCTCAAATTACCCACATATAACTCAATTAGGCCTCCGGCTATGACAAGCTTAATCGGAAAATTTAGCTTTCATGAACACGATAATTAGCAATAGGGATGGATGCATCATCATATCACTAATCAAATTTAAACATGGTCTCTTCTCAAAGAGTGCCCACTTGGGTCTTAGCCAATTAAATTGTGCCCTAATAAATATCCAACATTAACATTCAAAATGAGCAGGAGGAAATTAGAGCAAAGATTAACAACCAACCACAATGAATCACAACCCACGCCAATCACACTACTCAATCATACTAAATAAGATGAGATTCATAGACAAATTCATCCAAAGTTCAATACAAAAGAGATATATCAAAATACAAAGGGGGAGAGGACAGATTTCACCAAGATCTCCCCAGATGAGCCCTAGCCTCCTCCAATTTGCTCTTCTACCAAGCTTCCTAGCCTCCAATGGCCTCCAAGCCCTAGCCCTAGCTTTGGGAAAGAAGAAAGCCCCAAAATCTGTCAAAAAAACAAGAAAAAACGAACTGCTTCGCTGGAATATGCACAGGCCGAAAAAATAGTCTACCGGGTCGGGTTTTGGGGGCGGTCGCCTGTTGCCCGCCCCGAAAACAAGCTGCGCGCGCCTCAAGTCAGGCGGGCCGGGTTGGAACCCGGCCCGCGGAGCGGGGCCAAGCCCGCTTCAGAAAAATGGGCGGGCCCTTTTCGTTAGCCCGACTCAGATGATAACGGGCGCTAGGCGCACATTGGGATTTCGGGGGCACGCGCGGGTCGCGTGCCCCTGCCTCTATTCTCCATCGCCTAACAGTGTGCAGGGGGCAGCGGATCGCGCCACGTGGCGCCGTTGGATTGCGCCACGTGGCGCCGTTGGATTGCGCCACGTGGCGCCCAATAGCAATTCTTTCCCCCCTTTTAAATGCTTTTCTCCGTCATTTAAATCACCAAAAATACTTAGGAGTCTCAGAAAAATTCCAGAAAATTCTGGAAAATCTACAAGACTCACAGGAGTACCTGGAAAATAGTAGAGGGAGAAATTAGTCCATATGATGAGAAAATAAATAAAATGACTATTATAAATTAATATTGTAACGACCACTTTTCGTTGTACGTTGTTCGTGCACGTGTTTATTTTAGACTTTATTTGTTTGTGAACACTTTTGTGTGATATGCTGTTGTGAACGACTCTGAGAGTATTAAATAGTGGCACTAATTTGGAACGACGTTCCTCGAGTCGTTTTTCCACAATTTAATCTTATTCGATGAGACATGGCGACTTTCACTTTTGACGGGAGACGTTTCTATTTTTAGTTTCGTCGTCCGACGTCAAAATTGAGATCCGTCTTCTTAGTTAGCTCACATTCGTCATCACGATCACCCCGATATTTATTTTATAATTTTTGGAGTTTATTTGACCACTTTTATATTTTTAACAAGGTTTATAATATTTTTAATAATTTATTTTTAAATTAATTTCGGCCAAATAAAATTTATTTGAGTTTTAAACGTTTTAAAGAATTTTTGAGCCAATTTCCAGCTCATTTGGACCAAGTCAAACCCTTGGGTGAGTTGGAGAAGTTGAATTTCAAATTTTAAATTATTTTAAACTTCTAATCCTATTAGATTTAGCCCTAGACCAAGTCAACCCATCTATACTATATAAGCAACCCCTAGGAAGACCTATTTTCGCAAGAAATTAGCCCTAGCCTCTTCCAAAACCCAAATTGGACGTTGCGACGATTCGTCGCAACGTTGCGACGTTCAGCCACCGCACCGACCGAAGAAATCGTCCCCGTTCCCCCGCTCCGACCGCTAGCTGCTCCGCACCCAACCCCGCTCCGCATCGCTGCAGCAGCCGCCGCCCCGTTCCCCCGCTCTGACCGAGAGAGGCCCTCGGTCAGACCGAGAGCACCAACCCCACACAGCGCTCCGCACCAACCCCCGCTTGTCGCCCCGCTCCGCACCGCGCCCGACCGACCCGCTTCTCCGCACCGACCGGTGTTGCAAGCGTTGCAACGTTGCAACATTGCCCCGCCCCGCATCCAAGCGCCTGACCGAGCCTCTCTCCCGCACTGACCGAGAAGAAACCTCGCACCACAGCCACCCCGCAGCCGCTGCACACCCCAAACGTCGCAGCCCCGCATTCTCAGCGCACGACCGACGGATCTCCCCGCATTGGCTGGGTACGACCGAGAGCCACTCGTCGCAACCCCGCATCCATCGCACCACTTGCCTCCGTGGGCCCCCCAAGTTCTCCAGAGGTATTGTGGGTCCCCCAAAGGTCCCTAGGACTACTGTGGGCCCCACCTAGGTGCGTTCTCTTCGACGACTTGCCGCGTACGACGTCGTCGCACGTCGTAGCCCGTCGTCGCACGTGCTAGCTTTGGAATCTGGAATCGTCGCCCCGGTTGCTTGCTCTGAAATTTCCAGCGAGGAATCTAATTGGAATCTGGACTTGGAGCGCAATATTATTATTCCAACCCCCGGCGTCGCTACCCGACGCCGGTGTAGCTTTCGCGTCGTGTTGAGGTAACGCTTTGCACCCCTAGGACCCCCGACCCAATTGCATGCTAATCAAGACTAAAATCAGTATTTTAAAGTATTTTTAAATGTTTTAGAATTCACTAATCAAGATTAATAAAACGGATGTAGGCCAGTGGACTTGTGCACGTAGGATTATTGTGTTTTGGACTCGTTGGACGGTGTTGCTCAGACGTGATACTTGCAGGCAAGTGAAACTTGCCAACTCTTGTGTAGGGCCATGTTTTTAGGCCACTTCCTTACTTTTAGCGTAAAAGAGACTAGTCAGTGAAATGATAGCTGGCTAGACGCCTACTTGATCTAGTTTGACAACGAAACTAGATCCGTCACCTAAATGATCTAGCTTGACAACGAAGCTAGATCCAACCCTTTAAACTTGTTGTTCATGCATACTTAACTGTCACGTTTACTTTCTTTACCTGTACGCTTTACTACTTGCCATGTCATGTCATCCATGCATTGAATGTCGCATCCGTAGCACACGCTACATACTTGTACTTGCTTGTCCCGGGCTAGGTGCACCCCTACGCCATACTTGTTAAAAACACTTCCTGGCTCGTGATCCAGAAGCGAGCATTCCCGTTCGGGGGTAAGGCCCTGGCTCGATACACGTGGAGGGGTAGGGTTGAGCGACCAATCAGCGTAGAAGTGTGCCCGTACAGCCTCTTCAGCTGTAAGGCGTGAACTCTGTGCACGAGGTGCTCACTTTTCTTGTCTTGTACTAGTCTTGTGAATGATTCATGAAATACTTGTCATCCATGCCATGTTTAAATGCCATGCTCGTACTTTACTTTACTTTACCTTACTTTACTTGTTGCACTCATACTTTAAACTGCCATGTCATTGCATTCATGCTAGAACTGCTAGGTTGCTCTACCTACTTTCAGTTTCCTTACACAAGTCTCTTGTAGACTTGCTGACATGTGCCTCTTGCTCTTTTGGGTGTCACATGTTAGACCTGAGCCAGAGACCGTTGCTGAGTACGTGATGTGTTGCTGACACTGAGCCTGAGTCCATGTCTGCCTAGGAGGAGTTTTGTGGACACCGGAGATCTTCCTTGGTGACTTTACTGAGCTTTCTTTTGTTTTAGGTTTGTTGTTAGTTGTCGGTGCGTGTCACCTTTGTTTTGTATGTTGTACTTTTGTTGGCCATGTTTGGGCCTTTAGACTCTCTTTTATTTCAGCCTGGTGGCTTTTCTGCGATGTTGGAGTTTATATTTATGGATATTCTGAGATTATTCTTTTGTCTCATTTCCTTATTATTATCTTGTTTCGCTCGCGTTGCAAGGACCTGCAGTTTTAAATTTGATTGACGCTTATCGGACTTGCAGCTTGGTAGCTTCAAGTCTGAGCAGACCTTCTCACGCTTCGCCTCCATATTTTTGGGAAGCGGGGCGTGACAGGTTTTGTTGGTGGCCCATGCAGGTCCAGTCTTGCAATTGCGAATTAACGAAACAACGATAATAACGGAATATCCATTAAATAAATTGCAACAACCGAGTCAGAAGCCCTGAGTCTAGTCGTTTTCTTAGGACACTAGGTGATAAGAAGACTTAGTTAGACGTCTGTGCTTGCTATTTAGAGGCCCCTGATTGATAGTTAGACTCCTTGTCAGCAATTGATTCAATCGTCGTAGGAGTTACCTTAGTGGTCCTTGTTTACCCCTGACCATATTAGACTTCTAGAATTTCCTTTAGTCGCTCGCTTGGGTCCATCGATTTCGGACCAAGCTGAACGCATTTCTTTACCGTCTAACCTTTAGAAGTCTTAGAGCTTAGTTTTTAATCTTTAGTTGGTCGACCGTAGGAGTTCCCCGTAGACTCTTCTGATTCATATCCTAGGCGTACGAATGTTTTGATCCCCGACCAATTTCCTTGCCTCGATTCATGAGATCGCCTCATGACGATCGTCGTCCATTTTCGAACCTCTCCATTACGAACCTTGAAACTCTTGAAAGTATTTTTGACCCCCTCATTTCCGAAGTTTAACCTTGTCCCAAATCTTAATGTATATGTACTTATACTTCATCCTCCTTCGTTGATTTAAAATTTTAAAAACTTTTGTCGGAAATTTTGAACCCTAGCTTATAATATTTTTCCAGCTTATATCTTTCGTACTTATGTAAATGCGTTACCCCTTCATATATTAATTTTATTCTGGACCGTACTATTGCTTTGCCCAATTCGATTTATGATTTTCCTTCTTATTTGTGTTATACGAATGATGCGTCGTGTTTACTTTAATATACTTTCAAGACACATGGAATTTCAACTTTCAGCAAGTTGGCTTTGCTCGTCGTTTTCGCTACTTCAGATTTTTTTTCAAAATTACTATTTTCATAACCACTTCCTGATTTAGACCCTCCATGATTTGATTTTAAAGACTTGCTATTCGATTTCGATAATTCTACTACTAAGTAATATTATTTTTCCATGCACCATATATACTTTCAACTACTTTTATATCCGTGCCAGACTTGTTGTGCTCGTATATTAAGAACCTTATGTAAATCAGTTTCTCATTTCTGGCAAACCCTGGTTCGCTAAAAAGTAGTTTCAATGTTGGTTATTTTAAATTTTCCATAGCCTAAAAGTTTTGAAAGCATTTAACATGAGTTTAAATTCTTCCGTTACTTGATTTCATTCTTGACTCTCCAAAAACTTTTTGACAACATTATATTAAATTACTGACAGAAAGAATTTTCTAAACCATGTCCTTAATATTCGTGTAAATGATTTTACTTTCTTTTAAAAAATTTTAAACCAATAAACCATTTTCTTTTATTATGAATGTTCGACTCAAATTTATTTTGAACAACTCGTTTTATCGACCTCCAATATTTCTTTTCAGACTGGGATTTCAACTTTTGAAGAACGACAATTTTCAAAATCCACGTATTTTAGCTTATGCTATTCACCCTATTTTCTTTCTGTATCCTATTTAAGCATCACTACATCTCCATTTTTCCTCAACCTAAACATCACCATTGAGTCAATGTTTCGTCTAACCAAGCTGTCTCCTTGTATTCGTCCTATCTGAACTCGTGCTTATCGATCCTTCCCTCGTCACGCCTTCGACCTCCCTCTATTGCTTAGGCTTAAGTGCCCATCAATGTCTGTGTCAACTCTAAGTTATTAGTAGACCCTTGGACCTCTGTGAGGTGCCGTTGTGCACGTACCTAACTTGTGTACGTGGGCTTGAATGAGTGTACCCCCATAGTATATTGGTGTTTGCCTATTGTGTGATATATATATACTCGGAGTTATTCGTGATAGTATGAAGTTGTTGTGTGTTAGTAGTTATAGATTTTTGTGTGGATAGCTATACTATACTAAGGATGCCTGCGTATATAGGAGTTAGCGTTGAAATATCTAAGTTGTGTATGTAGTTAGAGATACTTATAATGGTTGAAATAATTTGATTTGGTGAAGCTATGTGTATGATAGGTGTGATAATAATTATGTACGTATAGATAAGTGAGTAGGCCTATTGAGTGACCTATATACTAGTACGTGTGAGTATGTGCTCGTAGGTAGATATATATTGTGCTTGGACGTAGGAAGTTATGTTTCGTTGCATGAGTATATAAGTGATATACATATGGTAGTAGGGTTACAATTTTGATTGGTATTGTTTGCTTTCGTGGGATGTTGCATGCGTGCATACCGTGAGGTATACACGACTATTGCGCATCTTAATTATGTATGTAGAGGTGTATTAGTATACTAATTATAGGTAGTAGGCTATGGTGTGGATATATATACATTACTTATGTGTGACTATACGGCGAATGTTTGTACTAGGGAGGGTATTATAAATATATGTGTGCTGATGTATGGTATATAAATTGGTTTAACTATGTGGGTGTTACCTGACTAAATATTAAGGGTGATTGACTTATGGAATGTATATGGTTGTAATGGTAGACGTATAAATATTGGAGTGGTATTGGTATAGGTATGAATGCCGTGTTACGTATATAGAATATTCTGATATGTGTATTGAGTCTCACTCAAGCTTGAGTGAGTATACTCTAAGTATATTGAATGAATGTTTGTAGTTTGAATATAGCAATGTTTGATGTATGTATAGTGATAGGAGTGTTTGTGCCTGGTTGTGCTACGCACATGATTGTGGGTCGCTACGCCAGTATATAGTTATAGGTGCTGGTCTTGTGGTATAGTTATTTACTAAGGACTTGTTGTGTGAACATATGTGTACTAGCTAAAACCAGGTGTGTATGTGTGCTAGTTATATAATGATATGATTGGTATACGTGAATGAAAAGTTAGCGTGTATGGGTGTGCACCATGCACGGGTAAGTATGTGCTTAGTTATAGTTATTGGTGACTATGGTATATGTGGCGTGTCGTAAATACAGTTATAGGACCGTACGTAATGTGAATGTATAGTGAAACATTTGAATGCATTTGAATGACTATATATATTATGAAGCTATAGTAGAGGTGAATATATATATATTAAATATAGTGGAACTTGATTTAAAATGGTATGGAGTGACTACATGTTTGAGATGTTTGGTATTGGATAAATATTATAGGGTAGTATACCCTTGATGTTTGTGCATAGGTAGCTATCTATACGTAGAGCAATGATTGTATTTGCTAGTATGAGATCATACCTATACAAGTATCTGAACTATTGTTTTGTGAGTAGCAGTTACATAAGGGATGTATGTGTATATACATGATTGAAATACATGTATGAAGTTGACTGTCTATGATAGGTATTAATGTATACGTACGTGAATATATATATATATATATATATATATATATATATATATATGTGTGTGTGTGTGTTGGTAGTATTAATGTTTGACTACCTATTGCATATATAAGCACTTGTAATGACTATACCTGGTTGAATTATTATATGACTTGATTGGGGTAGTTACTAGAGTGACTAGCTATATTAGAAAGTCCGAGGACGGACTTTATTCTAAGGTGGGGAGGATGTAACGACCACTTTTCGTTGTACGTTGTTCGTGCACGTGCTTTTGGCCGTGCACGTGTTTATTTTAGACTTTATTTGTTTGTGAACACTTTTGTGTGATATGCTGTTGTGAACGACTCTGAGAGTATTAAATAGTGGCACTAATTTGGAACGACGTTCCTCGAGTCGTTTTTCCACAATTTAATCTTATTCGATGAGACGTGGCGACTTTCACTTTTGACGGGAGACGTTTCTATTTTTAGTTTCGTCGTCCGACGTCGAAATTAAGATCCGTCTTCTTAGTTAGCTCACATTCGTCATCACGATCACCCCGATATTTATTTTATAATTTTTGGAGTTTATTTGACCACTTTTATATTTTTAACCAGGTTTATAATATTTTTAATAATTTATTTTTAAATTAATTTCGGCCAAATAAAATTTATTTGAGTTTTAAACGTTTTAAAGAATTTTTGAGCCAATTTCCAGCTCATTTGGACCAAGTCAAACCCTTGGGTGAGTTGGAGAAGTTGAATTTCAAATTTTAAATTATTTTAAACTTCTAATCCTATTAGATTTAGCCCTAGACCAAGTCAACCCATCTATACTATATAAGCAACCCCTAGGAAGACCTATTTTCGCAAGAAATTAGCCCTAGCCTCTTCCAAAACCCAAATTGGACGTTGCGACGATTCGTCGCAACGTTGCGACGTTCAGCCACCGCACCGACCGAAGAAATCGCCCCCGTTCCCCCGCTCCGACCGCTAGCCGCTCCGCACCCAACCCCACTCCGCATCGCTGCAGCAGCCGCCGCCCCGTTCCCCCGCTCTGACCGAGAGAGGCCCTCGGTCAGACCGAGAGCACCAACCCCACACAGCGCTCCGCACCAACCCCCGCTTGTCGCCCCGCTCCGCACCGCGCCCGACCGACCCGCTTCTCCGCACCGACCGGTGTTGCAAGCGTTGCAACGTTGCAACATCGCCCCGCCCCGCATCCAAGCGCCCGACCGAGCCTTTCTCCCGCACTGACCGAGAAGAAACCTCGCACCACAGCCACCCCGCAGCCGCTGCACACCCCAAACGTCGCAGCCCCGCATTCTCAGCGCACGACCGACGGATCTCCCCGCATTGGCTGGGTACGACCGAGAGCCACTCGTCGCAACCCCGCATCCGTCGCACCACTTGCCTCCGTGGGCCCCCCAAGTTCTCCAGAGGTATTGTGGGTCCCCCAAAGGTCCCTAGGACTACTGTGGGCCCCACCTAGGTGCGTTCTCTTCGACGACTTGCCGCGTACGACGTCGTCGCACGTCGTTGCCCGTCGTCGCACATGCTAGCTTTGGAATCTGGAATCGTCGCCCCGGTTGCTTGCTCTGAAATTTCCAGCGAGGAATCTAATTGGAATCTGGACTTGGAGCGCGATATTATTATTCCAACCCCCGGCGTCGCTACCCGACGCCGGTGTAGCTTTCGCGTCGTGTTGAGGTAACGCTTTGCACCCCTAGGACCCCCGACCCAATTGCATGCTAATCAAGACTAAAATCAGTATTTTAAAGTATTTTTAAATGTTTTAGAATTCACTAATCAAGATTAATAAAACGGATGTAGGCCAGTGGACTTGTGCACGTAGGATTATTGTGTTTTGGACTCGTTGGACGGTGTTGCTCAGACGTGATACTTGCAGGCAAGTGAAACTTGCCAACTCTTGTGTAGGGCCATGTTTTTAGGCCACTTCCTTGCTTTTAGCGTAAAAGAGACTAGTCAGTGAAATGATAGCTGGCTAGACGCCTACTTGATCTAGTTTGACAACGAAACTAGATCCGTCACCTAAATGATCTAGCTTGACAACGAAGCTAGATCCAACCCTTTAAACTTGTTGTTCATGCATACTTAATTGTCACGTTTACTTTCTTTACCTGTACGCTTTACTACTTGCCATGTCATGTCATCCATGCATTGAATGTCGCATCCGTAGCACACGCTACATACTTGTACTTGCTTGTCCCGGGCTAGGTGCACCCCTACGCCATACTTGTTAAAAACACTTCTTGGCTCGTGATCCAGAAGCGAGCATTCCCGTTCGGGGGTAAGGCCCTGGCTCGATACACGTGGAGGGGTAGGGTTGAGCGACCAATCAGCGTAGAAGTGTGCCCGTACAGCCTCTTCAGCTGTAAGGCGTGAACTCTGTGCACGAGGTGCTTACTTTTCTTGTCTTGTACTTGTCTTGTGAATGATTCATGAAATACTTGTCATCCATGCCATGTTTAAATGCCATGCTCGTACTTTATTTTACTTTACCTTACTTTACTTGTTGCACTCATACTTTAAACTGCCATGTCATTGCATTCATGCTAGAACTGCTAGGTTGCTTTACCTACTTTCAGTTTCCTTGCACAAGTCTCTTGTAGACTTGCGGACATGTGCCCCTTGCTCTTTTGGGTGTCACATGTTAGACCTGAGCCAGAGACCGTTGCTGAGTACGTGATGTGTTGCTGACACTGAGCCTGAGTCCATGTCTGCCTAGGAGGAGTTTTGTGGACACCGGAGATCTTCCTTGGTGACTTTGCTGAGCTTTCTTTTGTTTTAGGCTTGTTGTTAGTTGTCGGTGCGTGTCACCTTTGTTTTGTACGCTGTACTTTTGTTGGCCATGTTTGGGCCTTTAGACTCTCTTTTATTTCAGCCTGGTGGCTTTTCTGCGATGTTGGAGTTTATATTTATGGATATTCTGAGATTATTCTTTTGTCTCATTTCCTTATTATTATCTTGTTTCGCTCGCATTGCAAGGACCTGCAGTTTTAAATTTGATTGACGCTTATCGGACTTGCAGCTTGGTAGCTTCAAGTCTGAGCGGACCTTCTCACGCTTCGCCTCCATATTTTTGGGAAGCGGGGCGTGACAAATATTGACCTCCAATAATTCATATTAAATAGTCCAATGCTCAAATAATTCCCAAAAAATGTCAATTTGATTACAATAATAGCATGAGCATATGAAAAATGCCGTGAAGCCAATAAAGACGATAAAAGCAGTGTTTTGTGCAAAGAATGAGAATAAGCCCCTAAAAGTGTCATGAAGTGAAAATTTACGCAAAAGAGCAAGATTAATCCAAATCTTTAGCACAAAATGGGGGTAGTCAGGAGGTATAAATATACACTTTTCACTCCGAATCACACATGTCAGCAAAAATCTCCAAAAGGGGAAGGGAGATTTCTGTGCAAGGAAACATAAAAGCAAAAGAGTACAACTAGCAGTTCTAAAATAATAAAGATGATATGACATGTTATTTTAATGAATGCAGCAGTTTAAACATGAGCATGATATGACACGTCGTAGCAAGAGCTACTAAACAATATTTCATGAAAAGCAGTAAAACATGCATTCGTGTCGTGCACAGGGTTTACGCCTTACAGCTGAAGTTGCTGATCGGGCACACTTCTACGCTAAGTGGTTGCTTAACCCTACCCCTCTACGTGTGTATGGACCAGCGCCCATCTTCTGGATCACGAGTCAAGAAGTGTTTTTCATTTGGCATAGGGGTGCACTAGACTCATTACATGATTTAAGAGTCAAGATCCTACTCGCCGCAGCTTACATTTCAATAGTAGCGTGTGCTACACAATCACGACAAATATTCAATGCATGACATGACATGATATGCAACATGATAGCAGATATTGAATTGCGTACAGTTATATCCAAAATAAACATGACATGGGATGTGCATGAAATGACATAGTAAGGGTGTCGGATCTAGCTTCGTTGTCAAGCTAGACCTAGTATGGTGTCAGATCTAGCCTCGTTGTCAAGCTAAATCAAATATGGCGTCTAGGCGACTATCATTTCACTGCCTAGTCTCTTTTTACACAATTTAACAGAATGGCCTAAATATGGCCTAACAAACGACTGAGCAAGTTTCACTTGCCTGTAACAACGTCCACAAGTCTCTGATCAAAGGGTCCAGAAAACTCTTCATATGTGCTCAAACCATCGCCCAACTTACAGTCCCATATTATTAATCTTCAATTAGTTATTTAACCAACACAAAGGAACGTACCGGTTTTTATCCTTTAAACATACGGATGCGGGTTCCTACGGGTCAGGTATATCTTAACACGACACGAGAGCTACACTGAAGTCGGGTAGCGATGTCAAGGGTTGGATTCCGGTAGCGAGTAAGGTATAGTGTGTGCTTGCGGCGAAGATGGCCACGGGAGCGAACAACAGCACGACATCGATCAACATGGACGCCTGCGGTCGTACGGGGCAAGGGAGGCCCGGGCTGCTGCGGTCTAGGGAAGCTCGCGGCCTAGGAAAGGAGATGGGGCCTGGACTGTCGGCCTAAGGGGCAGCCGTGGGTTGATTGCGGCAGTTCATGGGTGGCAGTTTGTAGCTGGAGCAAGTGGGAGAGGGGATTCTTGACAAGGAGGCTGGGAGTTGCAAATGGAAGAGTGCGCAAAAGAGGAGAGGGGCGATGGCCGGAAGGATGGGAGGAGGGCCAGAGCAAGGGCTGCTACAAGGGGAGATGCGGAAAATAGTGGGGGTTCGGCAATGGGGAGGCCGGCAAGGGAAAGCCGCAGGCCAGGAGGTCTGTGCATGGGTTTTCGGCCCTGGGGGGTTCTGCAGGCTGTTTGAGAGGGGTGATGCAGTTCTTAGGGGAGCTCCGGCAGTTCCATGGTGGCCGGCAGCGGTTTTGGAAGTGGTGGTCGGCAGCGGTTTTGGAAGTGGTGGTCGGCAGCCATGATGTGGGGGTGCTGCCGTTCTTTTTAGTGGAAGAGGAGGCCGGATTTGAGGAGGAGGTCACAAAATAACGCGTACCAACAAGAAGGTACGCGCACGAAAAACATACGGTCGAAAAGCGACCGTGACACGACGGGACCCGGTCGGAACCAAGGTCCGACCCCATTGACGTGCTTCTCCGTTTTGCAGATCGAATGAGAAGTCACCACCGCCGAAGCTTCCCTTCGGCGTCCCGTCGCTTGGATTCGAGCGCCCTCTTGTCAAAGCTCGTTCGTCCGATTGATCTCGGAGGCCATCGTCCCATCGAAGCTACCCTTCGACACACCGTGCTTACCCTACGACGCACCGAAGCACGGATCCGCGTCTTCCAGCTCAAGTGAACGCACGGCTGACCGACTCCTAAGGTTATCACCGCCTCACGTGATAGCGACGACCTTCGGACCTCCAGACATCAACATGTGGTGAGAAAACACCATGAAACAATATCTAATTTTTCAATCACTTAAAATTTATGTTTGAAAAATTGAACCTTTCTTGCGGCCATCTCATGATAATTATCCTGGTAAAGGGTGTAACGGCCGGTATTTCTAGGCGTGTTGATTATGGTGTGCCCATACTTTGTTTTGATCGTCCGGAATGTTTTCGTGCGCGAGTTCTATTTTTCGCATCAATGCGTAGGCGTCTATGTTCTTAGTTTTTTCCTGTATCATAACTAATTACTATTAACTAAATTAAAATTATTAATTAACAGTTTCTTTTAACCTCAACCTCCCAACCGTGCCTACCTACCCTAATCAACCACTAACCCTACACCATTTCATCCCACCGAAATACCGGTGAGATCCGACACCGTCTTCACTTCTCCCCCCACATCCAGCCCATCTCTCATCAAGCTGTCCCCCCAACTTCACTGTTTTAACAACAACAGCAGCAGGCATCAACGGCAATTTCCAATTTCCTTATCCCTGCAATTCCAACCAATTCATCAAGCCAAAATCAAAAATCCAAACCAAAATCCAAATCAAACATCCACCAAATCAACGACCTAAATTGGAATTCAGCTCAAATCCAAACCGTTCACCAAATTTACAACCCAAATTCAGATTCAAACCAAAATCCAAATCCTTTCTCAAAACATACAGAATTTAGATCAGAAATTGAGAGGATTAGAGGATCAATTGGGATCTGAAATCAATTTCAGAACCAAAACCCAACCCAAGCATCTCCTCCCCCTCCTCACGGCCGCCCTCCCCCGATCCGCGCCGCCGTCGCCCTGATTTGCCACGCCGCCGCCGCCCCGATCCGCCAGGCCGCCGCCCTCGGAGCCCCAGGCCGCCGTGCGTCCACCCCGCAGTCGACGACCCTTGCCCTCCTGCCGTGAGTTCCCTACAAAAGAAAAAAAGAAAAAAAAAACAGAACAAATTGAGAAGAGGAAGAAAGAAAGAGGAGATTGAAAGCAGGTATACCTTGGGGTTATTATTATTGGGTTGGGTTTTAAAAGCTTATTGGGTTTGGGCATGGTAAATATTGTTTTTGGGTTTTTATGTTCTTATTGGGCTTAAAGTTGCTATTGTAGTTGGGTAATTATCTTATCGGGTTTATGTTTTGATATTAGGTATTTGGGTATATGCCTATTGGGTTTGAAATTATTGGGTTGTGGTATTATTGCCTATTGGTTATGAAACGAGTTTAAGTTTACTAAAAAAATAATAAGTTTAAAAATCTATTAGTATAAAATTGCAAGCTAAGTTAATGTTAGTTCTTGTTAATGTTATAAGTTATAAAGATAATATTAGCTATTAATATGTGATAGTTAGTTAGTAATATATATATGTTAGCAATGTGTTAGTTAGTATACGTAAACTAATACATGTTAGATTAATATGATGTTAGTAATAGGTTAGCAAGTTAATATTCATACCTTAATTGTTAATTTACGTAAGTAAGTATAAATACTCTAGTTTGTTAAAAGAGTTGTAATATTAATTGGTTAGTAATTGTTAGCTGCAAGTTAATATCAAAATTTAATAACGCAAATACGTCACATCTTTTTCTACCGTTGCTCGGATACCCAAAACTGCCCTAGTCAGGCAAGCGTGCATTTTCCTACATGTTGTTAATTATTACTTCATTTAAACTGCTTATTGCCATGCTACAAATTAACTGTTAGGGATGCATGCTAGATAATGAATTAACTTGATAATCACAGATGTTACATGTTGTTGGCTACCAGATGTTACATGCCGTTGGCTACTAGATCGTGCGGGTCAGATGTCGACTAGCCTGGCTGGTACCCAGTATTACGGTTGTTTAGCTGGTTTCTGGCTCGTGGCCCAGAAAATACACGTGGGTGGGGTTGTGTTCGCGGGCATTAGACGGAAGTAAACGGGTTACCTTCGGGAGCACTTGAAGGTAGATCACTTGCTTGCCGCCTAACGACGTGAACCTTAGACTTGCACTTAAACACTCTATTGAACAGACATCGAACATGTTAACTTTTTAGAACTGCTGTTGTTTCTCTTAGATAGTCTGTCGTGTTCAAACTATTAAATATAATTGCTACGTTTTCACTTTCACTAGAACTGACATGCTTTAACTTATAATTGAACTGCTATACTAGTGTAAATCTTTGTAATTACTTTTGTCATTATAAATGTTCTAACTACCATGAAAATGATTTTGAAAACCTTGCCAAGGACCCTTGCTGACATACATTTCTATGTTATTTGAAATGTATGTCAGGTCACGAGACATAGTACTTTGAGGACGAGCTGCTTGACCAGTCTGATCCATTAGACCAGGATTCTGCTGATCCTGAAGTCCTCCCTACCGTGGACTACCTGCTGAGTTTCACCGCTGCTGTTTATTTCTTTTCGACCGTTATTGTTTGTAGGGTGTGTACCCATTTTATCTGTGTAACGCTATCGTTGTAGGCCATGCTTGGGGCCCTTTTATTTATTGTGTAATCTATCTGGATGTTGGCTTTTATATTCATAGTATCTCTGTTGCCCTGAATTGCATGCAAGATCATGCGATAGGTGTTATTCATAGATGCTTATTGGGTTCGAGCTTCACCGCTCCAGCCCATGGGGACCCGCTCGCGTCATCTCGCCTAAGTATCATGGGAAGCGGGGCGTGACAAGGGAGAGGATGCAGTCAAGATCAGTCACCTTGATGATCTCCATCACCTGAAATCTCCATCGGAGGAACCATTTGAGTTTCTCGTCGTCGCGGATGAACTTGAGGATGAGGATGCGGTTGAAATGATCTTGCTGCTGTAGCCTTGCGATCTGATCTGAGGCAGTGGCGAGAAGCAAGGCAAGAGCATCCTGTAGCCTTGCGATTTGTTGTAGCCTTGCGATCCTTTGCGAAATCATGATCTTTTGCAAAATCTTTTGGTTGAAATGATATTGCTGTTCTCTTCTTATTTTGGGGAAGAGCAAGAGCCGATTTTGGGGAAGCTCTCCGCATGCAAATGCCTGTTGATCTCCTCCAAAAACACATCTTGATCTCACCCATGTCACGCAACCAGCAAAATAGGACCCACAATCAAATGAGGGGGATGTTTTCCAAGCAAAGATATCTCCAAAATACAAACCCTTCATCTCAAAGCTTTATCTAAACCGTTCATTCCCCAAGATTTAATTATGGACGTCTTTCTATCAACCCTTTTGTCCTAATCAGCTTGTCAATTCAAAAAAGTTGTCAAATGTAATATAGCCTAGTCATAACCCGTGCCCGCAGACACGGTTCATTTAAGATTTCCCCCCACGAAATCTTTATTCCCCAAAAAATATTTCCACAGCCAAAATTTAAAAGAACAACAAAGTCTCGTAAAAATATTTAGCGGTACGGACACCTTCAGCGTGGACGTCTTCGACGCAGAACAACAAATATGCCGTAAGCGCCTTCGGCGTGGAACAACAAATTCTGCGCGGAACAACAAATTCGGTGCAGGCGCCTTTGACGCGGAATAACAAATTCGGCGTAGAACAAAAAATTCGGCGTGTGCGCCTTTGGCGCAGAACAACGCGCGAGCGCCTTCGGCGCAGAACAACAAATACGGTGCGGACGCCTTCGATGCGGAACAACAAATCAGCGTAAAACAATTTAGTGGGGCGCCTTCGTCGCGGAACAACAAATATGGTGTGAGCGCCTTCGGAGCGGAACAAAAAATTCGGCGCGGAACAACAAATTCGGCGCGTGCGCTTTTGGTTAGGGGTGGCAATTCGGTCCGTCCCGGTCTTATCGGGCAGTGCCGGCCCGGTCCGGTTTTCTTAAAGGTCTGGGCCGGCCCGGCCCGATAAGACTTCGGGCCATTTCGGAGACGCACGGGCACGGTCCGATAAAAATTCGGGCCGCCCGGCCCGGTCCGATAGGGTTGAATAAATTATGTATTGTGACAATATTTTATCATATTTTTAAACACAAACTTGTCTCATATGCTTAAAGATGCATCGAAATGGAGCACAAAAGAAGAGGATTAAGTGGGTTGCATAAGGTGATGTGTCCTACATTGTTTTCATTTATTTGGCAAGATGAAGTAACATGTTTGGTGGTTCTTTGTCTCTTCTCGGAAACTGAGATCGACCCCAAAGATCCGAAGACATCAAAGTTGGCGCTGACAGGAAGTTGTTAAAATTTATGATATTTGGACCTTGATCTGATAAGATTCATGAAATTGGACTCAACACCATAAATGAATGCACATTACTGAAATCTGCTTTAGATTGGTGTGTGGTCAAATTGAAGTGAGGCGATCAAATGCTTTTCGTGCCGTGCCGTGCCACCCATGGGCTGAAAAGCTTGGCCCGGGTCCGGTCCGAAAATGAACCGGGCCGGGCCGGCCCGGTCCGATAAGGATTTTGGGCAAGAATTATTGGCCCAAGCACGGTCTTATCGTGCCGGGCCCGTGCCGGGCTATCGTGCCGGGCCGAAAATTGCCACCCCTACTTTCGGTACGAAACAAAAAATTCGGTGTAGAACAAAAAATTCGGAGTGTGCGCCTTTGGCGCGGAACACGCGTGTGCCTTCGACACAGAACAACAAATACGGCGCGGGCACCTTCGGCGCGAAACAACAAATTAGTGTAAAAAAATTTAGCGGGCGCCCTCGGCGCGGAACAACAAACCTCAGGGTATTTTTATTTTTTACGCTAATTTGTTATTCCGTTAAATTTTTTTACGCTGATTTTTTACTTTGTTTAATTTAATGGATTATATTTCTCCACAATCTTTCCCAAGACACTTTTTCCCCCAAATTTAATCTCAACAATCTTTCCCAAAACACTTTTAATTTTAAAGTTTTGGTTCCCAAGATATTCTCCCCCCCAAATTTAAGTTTTCCCACTAAAATTTTCACAAAATCCGATCTCAACCATTGATTTACCAAGATCAAATCTCAGCCACTCTTTATCTTGTCATAGTCAGCCCTATAATTCAAAAATCGCTGTCAAATATAATATAGATATAATTAAATTCGGTCCAGTTTCAAACCGAACCTATAACCGAACCAAACAGAAAGTACACCATCCAAAACCAACCGACTGATTTCGGTTGAAAAACTGAGCCGAAATGCTTGGTGCGACTCGGAATGTCGATCGATTCGGATTTATCAAGTCTTTTTGGGTAATTTTTAGATTTAGGATAATTTTTAGAAATAATATCAATTTTCGACCAAAAAAAAAATTTATTCACAAAAATCGACCAAGTTTCGACACGTCAGCGGCGAGGCGCGTGGCCGCGCGGTCTATGGTGGATAATACCGCACTTGCCAAGTGTGGCATTTTTGGCCGCACTTGCCAAGTGCGGCCAAAATGCTGAGGCCTATGCTTGCCAAAATATGTCAACTAAATCACTAAGGCAGTGGAAAAGCTTTTTTTGGCCGCACTTGCCAAGTGCGGCTAGGTTTTGGCCGCACTTGGCAAGTGCGGCCAAAAATGCCGCACTTGGCAAGTGCGGTATTGTCCAATCTGCGGCTCCTCGCCGCTGACGTGGCGAAACTTGGTCGATTTTTGAGAATAATTTTTTTTGGTCGAAAATTGATATTATTTCTAAAAATTACCCTAAATCTAAAAATTAACCATTCTTTTTTTGCTCACCCCTAATTAAAGCTAAAACCCTGGGTCGCGTTCCCTCCTCCTGGTATAAAACCCTAAAGCCCGTTCAGACAGTTTCCACCATCTCTTTCGCTGTCGGCCACTCCCCCCCTCCCCCGAAAAAAAATATTTCCATTTTCCCTCTCGGAACTTCAAACCAAAATACCCTTTTTTTCAGAGTAAAGCACATCCATGGCGGCGTGCGTGGATCAGGATCAGAAGTGGCTTATCGACTGCCTCAGCGCAACCCTCGACACCAGACGCGACGTCCGCTCCTTTGCCGAGACCTCTCTCCATCAGGCCTCTCTTCAACCAGGTGAAATTTACAGACTTGCGGGAAATTTGGCCGCTTGATCTTCGTTTTTCTTCCTTATTCGGGCCATTGGCAGTTCGTTGTCTTGAAATTTAGACACACTAATCGATTATGAATTTATTTACAATACTTATTTTTCCTTCTAAATTTAGAATGTGAGCAATTTTTTCTTGATTTGTTGTATTTATATATTATTCATCAAAAGGAGATGTAACATTTAATGAATTCTGCAATACCTTTACGTTTGAGTTTCTACTATTATGCTAATTAACACATTGTTGTGTTCTACTGTATGTGGCTAAGGATTTGGGACTGCTCTCGCGAAGGTTACAGTCAACAAGGAGGTTCCTTTTGGGCTGCGCCAAATATCCTTAACCCCTAGTGATGCATATTTACTTATTTTTTGGTTGATTCAATGAGTGCGATTGTTTTAGGATGTGAGAATCTATTGTGGCTGTTAGGACTTAACATTCATCACCTCTCAGCTGTTTTGCTAAAACAGTTTATAAAGCAGCACTGGCAGGAAGGCGAAGAAAATTTCATACATCCTGCTGTCACGCTGGGAGAAAAGGTATCAAGCTTACATCACATGCATTAGGGTGTTACTGCATTATGATGGTTATGGATCCTTCTTGGTCATTTAGCAATTATGCCTTGTTACCTTGTCAGTTAAGCAACCTCCACATGTGTTTTATACATGCCATTAGCTCGCCACTTGATTTTCACAGCTGAAGTTTAACCGTGATGCATTATGACCGCATTGCATTTTTAATTCTTTTATATAGAGGATGCCAAGTCAGTTGAAAATTGTAATCAATTTTAGCGGCCCAACTGATCATTTATTACATTTAATCCGTTTTATTAGATTAAAGAGTGTGTGGCCTAACTGATTAATCATTCATTGCCACATTATAGTGTGCTGTCTCTTGTTGGATCCTTCTCATCCCTTATCATGTAGCTTGCTGATGTAGTGCTGATTGCTAGTGATATTCGTATGCAATTACTGCTCCATCAGTGCTTCTTTAGATACTGCTGATTTTCTAGAAAAGAGATGCCATGAGCTCTGATATCAACTGTTTTATATTTTTCTTCTCTCGTTCATGTATTACAGCTTTTTCTCCACAGGAAATAATACGCCAACTTCTGCTTCCCTCACTTGATGACTCTTATGGGAAAATCCGCACTGCTATTGGCATGGCAGTAGCATCCATTGCTCAATATGATTGGCCGGAGGAATGGCCTGAATTGTTGCCCTTTCTTTTGAAGCTGATTAGTGACCAGAGCAATAAAGATGGAGGTATTGCTTGACCATGGTCTCAGCTCATCTCACAGTAGATATAAAACTTCAAGGTCATTGTGAGATGCACACTGTACCGCAGTCACAAGCGAAGCAATATAGATTTTTTCATTTTCTTACATATTGTTATGTTATTCTTAGCAGTTCGTGGAGCGTTGAGGTGTTTGGCTCTTCTCTCAGACGATTTGGATGATACATTGGTGCCAAAATTAGTTCCCAACCTGTTCCCACACTTGCACACAATTATATCATCCCCCCATGTGAGTTATTAAATTTCCAATGCATTATCACCTTTGAGCATAACAATATCAAAGGCCTAAACCTTCCTTTGCTTGCTACTCCTTTGTTTCCACTCACTTATATTACTTCTGTTTTTGTGTAAGTAACATGTAAATTAGCTCCCATGCATTTTTAAAGTAATATAAAGATATTAATGGGCATCATGTGATAACTAAATATTTTTTTTCTTAATTGCAGCTGACTGGTAGCTTATCATTGTTTGAAGCAAAAGGAAGTATATGTGATGAACTTTACTTTCCTTTTGTTCTATCCAATAAGAGGCCATTATGTCAGCTGAAATTAAGAAAAATCTTTAGTTGCCACATGATACCCATTAATATCTTATATAAATTGTGTGTGTGTTCTACTTAATTATATACATTTTCTTGCAGCTCTACGAAAAATCCCTTCGTGCAAAAGCTCTTTCTATTGTTCACTCCTGCTTTTCCATTCTGGGGTCAATGAGCGGTGTATATAAGGTATCTCTTACATAGTACTCATGGTTTGTTATTAGGTATATCTCAGTGAGGCTTTGTGCTCTCATAACTTAGGGTTGATGAAATTGGAACTGACCTCAGAGGTACAATGCTTTAGACAGAAACCGTTGCATTGATGATGCCGATGGCTAATTCGTTGATGGAACATTTCTCCGCAGTCCTGCAACCTCCGATTCAGTCAGGAGATTGTGATGACTGGAGCATTAGAATGGAGGTACAATATTTGTTTGAGGATGGACTCTTGCTAGTGTGTAATGTATTTGATACTGTCTTTCAAAATCAGTTGATATAAACTTTTGTCTGCTGAAAATTTGATTATATCTCTAGCATCTTTGTATTTCATGTTATACTATCTTTCAAAATCAGGTATTGAAATGTTTGCTCCAGTTCATTCAGAATTTTCCAAGTCTCATAGATTCACAAGTTTCAGGTAAGTACCATCTAGTTCAACAATAACATCCGTCATCTTTTATCTCTTTTCTGATGCGTGTATTCCTTCCAAATTTTTTTGTTCAGTCATTATGGCACCACTGTGGCAGACCTTTGTTTCATCGTTAGAAATATATCAGCTATCATCAATCCAAGGCTGTGAGGATTCCTGTTCTGGGATATTTGATTCTGATGGTGGTGAAAAAAGTCTTGACACTTTTGTTATTCAGGTACTAGAATGCATGGCAATGTCAAAGTGCCTTTTAAATGATTTTTCTGTCACAGATCCCTATTAATTAAAAAAATGAATAGTTATGATATCTGCATTTGAATATCTCCCATAATCACAAAACTTAAACATGTCTCTATTCTCATGTTCTTGGGTTAAAAGGCTTGTTTGGTAGCCTCATCGAATGATTTGAGTTCCAATTGACTTTGCAGACTGATAATTTCTACGCTATTCATATGATTAGGTACCTTGTTAATAACAAAAAGCAGATGCATGGACACGTGATTTTTATTTCTAGATGCTTATCAATGAATTCTTATGCAATGGTAGGCACAAAATACACAAGCTTGTCTTGGATTTGATACTACAAAACAACAAAAGGTGAGGTCTTCCATGTGCTAAATCTTCTCTATCACTCTATCTTTTGCTAAGAACAACCACCAAACGATGGTAAACGATGGGGAGCTTGACAGCACATCAAGTAAACCTAAAATCCAAAAAAACATGAAAATTCGAGCCTGTTCTTTAGTGGTTTGGGAAGCATTCCGAAAATAGATTTTCTATGTTATAAAACATTAAAATGTCACACACAGCCCAAAATACATAATGCATGCAATGTGCTTAATCAGAGTCAAATGGTCTGTTTCATATAATCAATACCCTTTTAGGATTTCCTCGATTAATCCACGATTTCCCCTTAATTATTCATAATATATCCTTATCCAATAAGAATATCAAGACAAGTCTTGGTAGGAATGTCATGAAAACATAGTTTAGATTTGCCACATCAGCCATACACATATTGTCACCACAAAAGTCGTAAGCAAAAGATCCTCCATGAAGAACATTACAGAAAGTCGACATGAAGGGCATAATCAAACGGACGCCACAAAGGGCATAAACAGAAAGTCGTCATGATTTATTCCACTTGCAATTTAATGATTCTAACCACATAACACCTAAAGTGATTGAAATACCATTGCCATAACTTTTTGTCGTGTATCGAAATGTCCATCGTCAAAATCAATGGTCCAAACAGTTGTCATTTATATTAAGCTGAACATAACGTAAACCACTTATAAACTGAACATTATTCATATATTAAACCGAAGCATAATACATCATGAAGGATAGAAAGCAAGGCCTACAATGTCAATTGTTTCATAAACTTCAATCAAAAGAACTAGTCACAAGTCAATGTGGCCAAAACTTTATGAAATAAGCACGCGCGTGCGCATGCACACACACTCATCACAAGAGTCTCAATTGCCAAAAAGGTGTTATAGCTCCATCATGGCCACGAAGGCTTGCAATTCTAATCACATTGAAAACAAAACCAACACATTCTTTTATATGAATTCTTTTACAAATATAAGTGACTTAAACACCTGAGGATTATAAGTTAGGAATTTCTACGGGTGGGTATGCTTCGTGGTGTCACTTGCTTCGAGCGCTTTCTGTTATTTCCTTATCATTCAACTTCCTTGAGCGTGATAACATAAAGCATGTAAGCACCGGCCTCATTACATACACATACTCTATAATTGTCTGATCTACGTTTTAGCAAATTCCATCACCTGAGCATGTTTTAGTTTTTTCCGATGGCTTGAGATTAACTCTAATCAATCATTGATTGGCTTTCTCACAATCTCTAGACATTTATACCCATACTAACAGTATGATTTAAGAGGCAACCATGTTAACATTTGAAAACTAATCTTTGCATCAAATTACATAAAGGGTCAATCTATAATGGGGTTGTTTACAACACAATCTTATGGATTCAACTGGAAACTAGTTCTTTTATGCCCAAAATTTGCCTAATAACAATCCAGTTTTCATCTTTCTAAATTAAGTTGGTATGATCTCATTTTTCATGTTGTTTAATATGAAACCTTTTAGATATCAAAGAATCTTTCATATTTGTAACCTAATCAAGTTCTAAAAAGCTGTGGACATGTGAAAGCTTCCATCTCTGTGACCATGGTCAAAAATCCAAGTCAAAATATTTATTTTACAAACTTTATTGTCAATTTCCTTCACAAAATCTCATCTGTTTAATTTTTGAATAACTGTATGCTTAGATCCATGGGATTGAGAGGTTACCTTTGCAGAAATCAAGTTGAAACCATAGCTTACACTTCCCAAAGCCAAGCTTCCACAAATGGGGGTTGGTTTCTTCTCTTGGCTGAGCAACCCAAAATGAGGTGGCAATGGGGGTTAGGTTCCTCCCTTGGACGAGCAGCAATAAGGAGGTGGGTTTTTTGTTTTTTTTGTTTTTGTTTTTGTGTGTGTGTTTTTTGGTTGGGGGGGGGGGGGGGGGTGGCGGGTGGGTGTGTGTTATGGTTCCTCTCTTGACCAAGTAAGGCAAGGATGAGGTGGTGGGGGAGGGGGATGAGGAGACGAAGGGAAAGAGAAAAATGAACAGGAAAATTATGGTTTAGGAAGTTCGCTCAGGGGCTATATATCTCCCACTTCCCAGCTATTTTCATCGTAACTTTTAAAATAAGGAACATTGATGGGGTGGCTATCTTAGAAATTCCAGTTCATTTTATTTTCTCCCCTCTCTTTTCAAGTATACATGGATACATCTTATTTGACAAATTTTGTGTGATATTCTTTGGTCTCAAACATTTTAGCCAATGTCGATTGCGTCCTGATCATTCTGGATGACATTGTCTTGGTTTACTTATGTTTTATTGGGGTTAATATTTAATGGCTAGTACATCTACCATTTGACAGGTTGCTTTCTAGTTTCATGACCCTGATCTATATGACCAGTAGCGGGAGTTCTATCAACTATTGTTATTTAAGTTCTATGGAAAGTGATTTCTATGACTTTAATTTGATTTTTATCGGGTTTTTAGAGTGCGGCCTATCATCGCGATATCATACTTTTTGACTTGCCTTTTTGGATTGTATTTGCCTTCTTTATCATGAACAGATTGCTATTGTGATCGGAAAAGATTAGCATTAGAGATTGAGCTGGAGCATACATTTAAATCTGTTCTGTAATAGTTTTGAAAATGAATTCTATGTAACTTGCATTTCATGAGGATATTGATGGACACGTTGAAACAGGAAAGAACAGAGGGGAAGGGGTACGTGTGTTATCAATTTGAACTGAGAATATGACAAATCCAAAATAATGACACCTTAACTGCAATCTCTTTATCGAATATTTGGTATTTCATGCCAAATTTATCATTCATATTAAATGTATTATCTTTTGAGATCATGTTCAAATATGTTGATTGAATTAAGCTAAGCTTACAAAACATTCATACTTATTTAGACCTGTTTACGTAGTTGATTGGGATCCAATTCCAATTTGGATTCAAGTTGGTATTTAATATTTGATTCTTTATTATTTGAGTTTATTTGATTCATTTTATAATTTTTAAAAAAGAATTTGAGTATTCTAGAGTTTCTTTTTATAAAGGGATTTGAGCCTGTCTAAAGTTTCATATTTTGAGGAACTCTTTTATTTTATTTAAGAGTTTAAATACAAGTTAAATTAGTTTTTGAATTAGCATATAAATATGAATTTATATTCAACTTTTTGATTATGAATGAGTTATTGAATAAAACTTGAGAAAAATCGGTGCAAATTTTTTTTGTTTGCTAAAGTAAATTTTTTAGCATTTGAGTGTGAGAGTGGACTTGTTTGCCTGGGCATGAAGTTTAACAAATCTCCGCGTGCGAGGCATATGAGTAGGTGATCGTCAGATCTCCAGTGTACGAGGCCCAAAACGTTATCAAATTCTTAAATTTTCCTCCAAATTTTCCCACCACAATCTCCTTTCTCTTTTGTCCTGCTCAAGCTACGGTAGGGTTTGTGGTATAGGTACAGATACACGTTATGTTACTTTAAGCGACGTGGTATGTGAGGGTAAAGGTGAGTAAGCTCGTTCATGTTGCGGTATGCTCAGATCGTCATTGCATACATCCATGTTTATGCTTGTACATGGATATACATGTATGTACATTCATGCTCATCTATCTCATGCAAAAGGGGAAAGGCTTCACGAGTTGCAAATTGATTGGCGGCACGACATGTTGTCTTTTTTTAAATGGTGGTATGCCCATGGGGAGGCTAGGAAGTCAAATTTTCTGGCGCGTTAGATAATTGTGGCGAATGTGTAGATGTCCAGCTAGCAAAGGAAAAAGACTATCCATGCGAGTGCTGCATGTGTATCGACGCTCACATGGGTTCATGTCTTTTAACATGGCCTTAATATTTATTATAGTTGACCTGGCTTCAAATAAATGGGTTGGTGTCTATCAAATAAATGGGCCCAACGTGTGGCACCTTAGATTTGTAATTTAATTCTAATCAAATCATTAGTAAGATCATTGATTTATATATTGGTCGATACAGCCGATATATCGGTATCTGACCTAATCCGGTCCGATACCGATATAAATGTATATCAGTCGATATATCGGTAACTGACCTAATCCGGTCTGATACCTATATAAATGACCCTTTGTTAAGATAAATCCAATATGTCAATTTTTCGACCGATACAGCCGATATATCAGTCCGATATTGATGCTGATACGGCCGAAATGGGTCGATACTATTCATTACTGGAATTTTTTAAAATTTAAATGGGTTTGGATCCAAACCCGTTTCTTTATATTATTTTGCAAATGTCGCTCGTCCCCACCCCTCAGTCTCTCATCGAACCGATGAAAAAGCACTTTGTTTGTGCAGTAAAATTAGGATTTGGGGTTTTAATTCTTTGGAAAATTGACGGAAATTGGAGATAATTTGAGCAAAAATGTAATTGTTTTTTATTTTTCTACTTAATTCTAGATTTTTTCCATATATTTTGACGTGTGTAGACTTGTCTTGTTACATAATGTGGGGGGTAAGTAAGTCACTCTTTCTAGAAATCTTTTAATTCATTTTCTATTCATACAGTATTTTAAGTTCTAATATTTTGTTAATTTGTAGACTTGTAGTATTAATGTATTATATACTCGTATGTTAGTGTTAGCGGTTACTGAATACATTTATTGTAACTTTATGCGATCCTATTAATGATATTGTGATAATATGAACAATCATGGATATTTATGATATTATAACGGTATATTTATCCTTCCCGATATGACCAACCCGATATTTGCTCGTATCCCCGATTTATCCCTCGATTCGATATCGATATCCGATACGGCCAATCTGATACGATACCGATATCCGATATTTAAAACCTTGAGCAAGAATAGATATGTTTATATCTGTATGGCTCATAGTTTTATACCCATGTACATATCATTATTTTATATTAAACCATTCAAAACTTTTTTTAAACATGTTAGAAAAACTTGGAGTAAAATTAAATATTTCTACTGAACAGAAAACATAAATTTAAATGCTTGCTTGGAAAAACAATAATGCTTTTGTGTATGTAAAGTATTAATCTAACTGTAACAATCTAAATACTAAATAATTTGGCCTCTAATTTACAAATACACGTGTGATTATTCTTCATAAAACTTTTGCGGATTTTAATGCTTTTTAAAAGTTTAAGTACATATGTGCCTCTAAACCTTGAAAGTAAATTTTAACACAGCCGTGCTTAAAAATGTTCATTTGCAGGCACCCTCTAGTATTTAAATATGCACCAATCTCGACAGAAAATGTTTATTATTAGTCGTTATCTTTGCAAACGTCTGGTCTATATATTTTATTTTTACATATAATGTCGTCAATTAAAAAATTTAAATATTTAGAAAACTTTCAACAAAACACGCATACAGACTTTTTAGAATGAAAAAGAATGTAAAAACATCATGTGCATGAGATTGAAACATATCTTTTGCATTTATGTGCACATATTCTTTTACACATACAAATTTTCAATTTTGTGAAATTCTTCTGGAAAATAAATAGTGGCTGAATAATTAATTAAGGTCTTCTAAAGAAAGCGCACGACAAACTATTTACCAGTGATTCAAGTGGTCAATAAAAAAGGAAAGTGAAAAGGAAGAGATGGGAAAAAAGAATGCATGCAAGATACATTTTGATCAGTTTATACCATAACATTATGTTTATTGATTTAATTTTTCTGAGCACATGCAAATAGACAGGTATATGTATGTATATATGATCAAGACAGATCCATGTTCAATATGTTTATATACGCGTGCGTGCGTTCAACATGTTCCATGTTCAATATGAATATGTTTCTCTCTCTCTCTGTGTGTGTTGTGTGTGTAAAGAGGTTAATGGGTCAGGTGTCCAAGGAGGTTAATGTGTGGGTGTGTTTAAAGAGGTAAATGGGAGTCTGGTGGCCAAGGAGGTTAATGTGTGTGTGTAAAGAGGTTAATGGGGTCAGGTGGCCATGGAGGGGATTTCCTCCTTGGCCACAATCTAGGCCGCCCACACCCCCCCAACAACCCCATGTGGGGGTGTGGGCCTAAAGAGGTTAATGGGGTCAGGTGGCCGGGGGGGGGGGGGGGATTTTCTCCTTGGCCACAATCTAGGCCGTCCACACCCCCAAACATCCCATGTGTGGGTGTGGGCCCACACCCAAACATGGGGGTGTTGGGGGGGTGTGGGCGGCCTAGAATGTGGCCAAGGCGGGAGGAAATCACCTCCTTGGCCAACTGATACTCATTTTTCAAATATATAAATTCATATGACTGAAAATAATAAATAATCATTTAGTAACTATCCAACCTTTTCGTCTCAAAGTTTTAATATTTATGATTTATTGCATGTTAGTGGATTTTGATCTTCTTTCTTCCTTGTATATATGCGTGTACGAATTTGCATAAATGAGAATAATGAGTATCATATGACATATGAGGTTAAGCCTTATATATGCCTCAAAAACTCCATCCGATCAGAACCGGTCACTTTGATCTACATATTTTAAAATACCAAAACACCTAATATCTGATGAACTGAAGGGATTTTAACCTATTGATCGACCGGTCACAACTTAACGATTTGGCCTAAAAAGAACTTTTATGACGGGTGGATGAATTGGTAAAACCTCTGGGTTCACACGATGTTCCGTGTTTTGAGGTTTTAGAATATGAAGATCAAAATGATGAATGGTTCTGATTGTCTAAAAAATAAGAGAATGTAGACTTTTCGAGGCCACATATAAGGCCTTAGCTTATATGTTATATGATACCCATTATTCTCTTGCATATATATAATTATACATATACACACACATAGAATAATGAGTAGTATATGGTATATGAGCACTTATGTCATAAGATAGTCGTATAGTCCATCCCCCGAACTATTGACGAGTTGGTACCATTGATCATGATCTTGATATTTTAAGACCTAAGTACACCAAAGATATAGTGAATCCAAAATGTTTTACATGTTGATCTAAATGTGACAAAAGTTTTATTATTTAAAAATAGTTAATTTTCTATCCGTTAGATCAATATGAAAAAGCTTTGGGTTTATTAGATCTTTGGTGTATTATTTAAGTTTTAGAATTTGAAGATAAAAATTTATGGCGACGATTGTTCAAAAAATTATGGAGTATGGATTTTTTAACTTATTGTATGACATACGTGCTTAGATATCATACAATACCAATTATTCTTATACTCACACATACATGTATGCATGTATATGAATGCATCTACATGCATACACATGTATACATATGTATGTACATTGTAGGATATCCTGCACGCTAAGCAACACTAGAGGGGGGTGAATAATGTATATTCAATTAAAATGCTAACTAAAACTAATTAAGCAATGCGGAATATAATTGCACACAATCACAAAACAAAGAGACAATGCAAACATAAACACAGAATATTTATGCTGGTTCGGATCCCTACACCAGCGATCCTAATCCATACCCATCCTCCTAAACTGAAGCGATGACCACTGGTGCTCCCTAAACTGGGACACACATGATCACTCTTCACGAGTACAATCCATAAACCGGGATATGGAGAGAAACTCTCCAAGTGGAGTAAACCCCCATTATGTACTCACAACCCGAGTACTAAGTTTCGTAACAAGAAGAAACGAAAAAGAACAATCTTATCTACGTCTTGATAGATTTTACCATGTGTGTGAAGGCATGAAGATTGAAAACACCACGTGCTTGATGTAGAAGATGATGTACTTGGATGTAACATCCCGCTCCCCGGGGCGTGACTGTTTTCCACATGTGATGCAGGTCCTGCTAGGTACCAGTGAAAACAATATAGGCTACGAGCAGAGATATACCAATATACTCATATGGAATTTCTCATGAAAATAAACAGGAAATTGTAAATACTTACAATTTGACGTGTCCTTGCTAAAACTGGGTCCTCATATTAACTCTGAATCAATACACGGTGGTACAACAAAAGAAGACTCACCTAGGTAAATCACAATGATTCTAAAAATTTGGGAATTTAAAATATGTGACCATGGAAAACACTGACTAGGAAATGAGAACTGGAAACAGATTACACATTAAGAAATATTTCATTTCAGGCATGCATTGGAATTTAAGACAAACATGTGATTTATTTGATAATTAAAAGCAATGCTAATATTGTCCTATCACTTTATTAATATTTCACAATTGCATTGGTATTTAAGACAAACATGCAACTCAGTTAGCAATTAAAAGTGACACTATCATGGTTCTATCATTTTATGCCAAACCTAGGCTGTGAATCATATTGGAGAGTACATAAACAACCAAGGAGTCCACCTCAGTATCCAGGGGGCGCTCACCTAGGCCAGGCCCAAAACAGGGACGGTAGGGGCCATGAGTCAACAGTGTGGAACTCAGTAATTAAGTCCGACAGTACAATAGGGGTCAGATCCTGATTCAATGATGGGACCCAGGTCGGAACTACCTGATGCGGTTCAGTCAATAGGAGCGTGGCTCCAGTCGTTTCCGCACTCTCACTAATATGATTTACCCCAAAACCCGTGAGTCTGAAGTGCCAAGTGTAAGTCAGTTGTGCAGCTTTTTGTGCCTCAGTGCAACAGTACATGTGTTGATCTATATTGATGTCATTTCATAACATGATTTCTTCAAATAAGACATGAATTAAATTTAAGGCCACATTGGAATTTATATATATATGACGGCGTGCTATGTCATTCCAGTTTCAATCATACTTACTTTCAATTCTATCAATTGTATTTCAATGGTACAGTAACAACACATGTTTCAATTTCATTTTGGTTTCCATAGCGCACACTACATATTAATTATTCCCAATGTCAGGGGCCAGTGTGCCTCATTATACTATCCAAAAACATATAACATTAATAACGTGGAACAATGAAACAATTTAGCATGCTTTAGATCTGTATTATCTTTTAACATCTAATCATGGTGTATTTCAACAAGGCTGTCAATAAATAAAATATTCTAACATGCTGGGTAGTCTACACTGGAGAATAAAAATAACATGCTAAACAGACTATCGCTACAAGATATATAATTTTTAGCATGCTAGGTAAACTAAAGTTGAAAGATAAATCTTCGCTAACCTGCAAGTAAAGGCGACGATCAAAGTCATACTCTTAGAATCATGGGGGGAGGGACAACATGGTGATCTCAGATAATGTTTCATCATCGGTCGTTTCGGAACTTAACCATTTGTTCATGGTTTTTATATGATCCTTCAGGCAGCGTTTTATGCAGTGTTTTATGATTCTATGGGCAGTAAACTTAGATCCTTCAGGCAAGGTTTCCCGTATTTTCCAACGGCCTTTAAGCCCTCATTTTCAATCATTGGGCAATTTCCTAAGCCAACTCCGAAATGTGGGGGAAACACCCAAGGTCATCATATCAACCCATAATCACCAAGCCTGGCTAATCACCAAATTATCAGTTATAGCCAACAATCAACACTAAAACAACCACAACAAGGGATAAACCCTTTTGATCAGTCACACACTAGGGCATGGTGCCCAGTTTCAGTCTTAGATGACCATGAAAGGGCACTATGAGGCCTAAGGAGAGGCCGTAGGTCACGGCAGGGGGAGATGAAGCCGATCAGATTCACGGCAAAGGGGGTCAAAACACAAAGACAGCCCGCAGGCAAGTGGAAGGGCTCTAATGGTTATGGTTAAAGATGGAAAATCCCTTAGACAGTCATTTCAAGAGCCAATAGGGCTGCAGGGAGGTTCGCCGCCACGCCCGGTGCTCAGATACATCATCGCAGAAACTAGAGGGACAAAATCCACAATTTTAAAAATCCAAAATTCAGAGAATCAAAGTGATTTTACCTCAAATCGTGGACTGTGGAAAGAACCAACGAGGAATCCGAACCCCAAAGCCTAAACCGAAACCAGATCCAGCGAAAAACCCTATCTTTTCTTTGAAAAAATTCACCTTTACAGAAAACCGAAATCTTAGGGCTCAAATCAAGCTTAAATAGAAGAAAAAGGGACCTGAGAAGCTTAGAGGGAACGCCACGAAGTCGAAATCGTGCCGAACCCTAGTTTTTAGGGCACTGTGGAGGCGCAAGGGCACGCCACGCGTCAGCGAGGTGGCAAGAGGAGAGGGGAGCCCCGTGGGTTGCTTCGACCTGAAGGAACGAAAGAGAGAGATGTCGGCGATAGAGAGAGCAGGGCGGGATTTTTCTCTCGCCGCCGTTGCTTCAACGAATCGAGAGAGAGTGTGATAGAGAGAAAGAGGGACGCGTGCACACGTGGGGAAGGAAATGAAATAATGGGCTGAGGTTTTGTTTTTTTAAAAGGGCTAAAAGGGCTTAATGAAATGGGCCTTTACATTGGAAAACTCCCTTGATGCAATCTCAATGCATGAACAATTTTAAGCAAAGTGAAAAAGAAAATGAGAGAGACGAAAATGCTCGTAGTTTTTGGCTCTAAATGAGTTCAATATCAGTGAGCATTAATGCCAAAAACTGCCTCCAAACCGAGCTTAGATAAGATCTCAAATTTGCACTAAAGACAAGAAAACGGCTTCTTGAAAACACACCCAACGATTATAAACGGGCAGATTTAGAGTCGTCCAGACGTCTGGAGAAGGGTTCCCAGGCGCCTGATCAACTGCTCAGACTACTGGGAACACAACTCCAGACGGCTGTCAGAATGAGATAGGCAGATGAAAAAGAATGAAGTCAAATCTCTAAGCGATAGATGTTTGATGAACACTGTGTAGACGTCTGGTAAGCCTTCTTCAAACGGCTGCAATTTAGGGTCTAAAAGACAGCGAGATCAGAAAATTTGGCTCAACTGATTAGGCGCCTGAAGTTCATGTACCGGGCGTCTGGACCATTGTTCAGACACCTGGTCATAGACCAACAGGCGACTGCCCTTGGCTGTGTCAGCAGATCAAGAAATCTGACACACTAGGCGTCTGGTGAGCCTTCATTAGGCGCATGTCCAGCTCCAAAAAGCACACCCAAGTGTGTTTTGAGCAATGGACCAAATGGGATGGGTTCAACATGAATCTAAGGAACCATATGACGGTAAAAATGCATAATGAGTGTGTGTTGTGCATCTATTCAATGCAACATATGTTCTATTAAAGAAAAATAAGATTACAAGAAGAATAAAATGAAAATACAATAACGTCCAATATCTTCATGAATTCCCTTGCTCTATAGCCTTGATCCATCATCCCACACCTATTGTTTTGTCTGCGCATCAAAATAAATATTATATAAATTTGAGACTAAAACAATGAGAGTCATTAACAACTACATAATTTGGTGATCATCAAAACAAAAGTGGGCTAATTGACCAATACCCAACAACTATGTATGCATGTGCATGCATAGAAACATACATACATACATATGCGTACATATGTACATACACACATGCATGTATATACATATATATGTGTGCGCGTCTGTGTATAAATCGGTCGCAATATCGGAAATTAGACATGTGTGATATGATATAGGACGATAAATTTCGTTTTTCGATTTTTCGCTGATAACGACTGCAATATCGGTTGCGGTGTTCGGCCAGTTTTTGGTTTTTTATTTTTTTGGTTAGTGGGTCAGGTGGCGGGTCTGGTTTGTAATTCATTATCCAACCTACCTGATCCCCGCAAATAAATGGGTAAAGTCGTGAGAGGTGTAAGGACCTATATACCTTGTAATACTAACAACAAACATTCTAAAGGGGGGTGAATAGAGTAATGGCAAGATTGTGTAATTAAACTTTAAACTTGCAAATACGGAATTATAAATGCAAGAGGAAGATAATTCACACAATCAAGCAAACACAAACACAAGAGATTTTACACTGGTTCCCTAACTTGGGTACATCCAGTCACACCTATATTCACCATGATCCTACACAAAGTAGTGAATACAATCCCTACATAAGGGATACCTTACACAAGGGATTTGTCCGACTCAACCTATCCTACACAAGGGTCTGACTTCTACACATGGAGAAACTAACTCCCACACAGCAAATGAGGGTTTACAAAGGACACAATCACCCTTGCACAAGGGTTAAACTCCCACAAAGATAGTAACTAACTCCCACAAAGATAGTAACTAATTTCCACAAAGAGATTTAGGGGTTCAAGTAAAAGATGAAACAAATAGACTCTTATCTATGACGACTTGATGAGATGAACTTACTCAATAATGGATGCAAGGCATGGAAGAGGATCTTCAAGTGTTGAGATGAGATTGATTGCACTTGGAGGATTTCCCTTGAGCTAGCTTTAATGCATGAAGAGGAATATGCTCATGAGAGGGAAATGAGAGGAAGCGAGTGGCTTAATGAATTTCTATGATATTCAATATGAATCAAGAGTTCTAATAAAACCGAGGTATCTCTTATATATAGGAAGCCACTAAAACACCATAAAACCAAGCAAAAAGCCAAAGAGAAGAATTCTGCAACGGCTAGATTTTGACATTTTACGGGTCGGACATGCGCCCGATGAACAACGGACATACGACTGATCAACTGTCAGATTATTCCCAACGGCTATAATCTGAGCCAGGACAGACGACTGTAGAAGACTACACAGACGCCTGTACACTGTGCAGGTGTCTAAATAGACTTCAGCAGGCGACTGTCATGAGGGATGGAAAGGAGTTGAGAAATGTCAACTTTTGCACTTGTGCATTCAGGCGACTGGAGAACATTGTCCAGGCGCCTAAAGGATGACATGCGACTAACAATTGAACTTTAGTTGACTGACCCACAAGATGGAATTGAGCTCAAAATTGATAAGTTACGCATTTTGGCACTCATTCGACTTCTGAACAATCGTCAGGCGCCTGATGGTTGACAAACGCTTGTCTTTTGTACTTCAGTCGCATGTACCAAAAGCCCAAGATAAAGTCAAGAAATATTGACTTGAGTTGTGCACAACAGCCACCTGAAGAAGGCTGGCCAGGCGCCTGGTGATCACCAGTCGCTTGTCCTTCCTTCAGCAGGCGACCGTTAGAAGGACATGAACTCCAAGTGAGTTCATGGCATGTGGAACCTATTGGATATGGATTCTACAAAGATCCTAAGGTTCACTAAGATGGTTAATGCATATGCATGAATGTGTATGAACATCTTTTCAGGCATTATAAAGTCCTAGACTCAAAAAGAGAAAAGCAAGTAATAAGAATTACATGGATTACAATTTGCTTATCCTAGTCTAAGTCTTCAAGCATGGGCAGCCTTGATCTCCCCATCAACTTTCAAATTTTGGCACCTTTTGATGAGCTTACATTCATCAAGCTCCAAACTTTGGCAATGCTCCACTTGATGTCCATCCTTGCACCAAGCATTTTAGTCTCCAAAATGAAATGCTTCAATTGTTAAACATGAGACTAAAATATTGTGTCATTATCAACAATATAATGTTGTGATCATCATCGAAACAATATTGGTCTAAAACACCAATACCTAATAAGAGGGAGGGCCAAAAGCCCTGATTTTCTCTCTCACTTTGATTTTTTCCACTCTTCCTCTCTTTTCGACCAACGGTTTCGCCGCTTTCCCTCTCTCTTCGACCGATGACGATGCTCTCACTCTCTTCAACCGACGTCGCAACTCTCTCTTCGATCGACAACACATCTCTCCATATCTCTTTGATCGACGACGCAGCTCTCTCTTCGACCGACAACACAGCTCTCTCTCTTCGACAATTCGAGCAACGACGCAGCTCTCACTCTCTCTTCGACTGATCATGCAGCTCTCTCTCTCTCTCTTCAACCTAAGTCCAAGGGGGAGAATTAGTTGGCTTCAGTTTGCAGTCTTCGCATAAGATTGATCTGCTTCTTTTCTCAATTTTTTGTTGATATTTATTTGCTTCAATTTGCAGTCACTACTCTTTTGTTTATTTGCTTCAGCCTTCAGTTTGCAATTGATGCATCAGTGAATCAGTCGACATCTTCTTTTCTCTCTTCCATTGTTCAACGCTTTCACGCTCTTTCGCTCTCAAATCTGCTGGTAATTTTAATTGTCTGAAAAATTGATAGATGATATATGCTAGCAAACAATGTTATGTCTTGGTGAAATAAATTTTGTGGATAAATGTCTAGGTAAAAATAGCTTGCTTATTTTTCCTAACTTTACAATTTTCAATTGATTTTATAGCTCTATTATGATATTATCTCACTGCCAGCTAATCAATAATTGCCATCCCACGATTCCCATTAATGTAATATAAACATGAGTTTTGTGTAATAGCTGTTAAAGTGTTAATTAATTTTTGCTTAATAGTGAACAACATAGTTATGTTATCAAAATGATATCATCTTAATTAATGTAATATGAAATCAAATTTGTAGGGTATAATACTCGTTTGGTTTGTGAGTACTTAAAAGAAATATTCCACCAAGTGAATGGCCGATATTCACGTTTAATGAGATAAGTATACCCAAAACATACTTTTATTTGAGTTTGTATAGTTTATATCTTCTTAAAATCATTTATGCTGGAATATGACATCAATTTTTAGCCTCCATTATGACAATCCGATATTTAGTTAATATCCTCGATATACCTCCGATATCCGCAATTCGATATCAAAAATTTCAAGCCGATACTCGACCCGATATTTTGAGCACTGCCGTGTATATGTATGTATGTGTGGACATACATACATAACATTCGAGACTCGATTTTATTTCATACAATGGTTTAAAACATCTCATTTCATAGTTAAAATCAAGTTTCAAAATATTGACACATGATCGAATGACTTAAGAAAAAGAAAATAGTGCCATACATACAGTGTTATCAAATGGCGCCGCCACGGCCGCCATGGTGGAATGGCGTGGCCCCTTTTGGCCTAATCGCAATTCGCCATCCATTTGGCCTAATCGCAAATGGCGCCGCCACGGCTGCCATGGCGGAATGGAATTGCCCCTTTATGGCAGATTTTTGGCTCGCCGCTATAGGCCGCCATTCACCATTGATAACATTACCTACATAACAGAAATGATCTATAGATAAATGAAACTCATTGAAGATGACGATCCATGTGTAATCAAATGACTACATTGAGCTAAAGTAACCGATACATACAGTTCGATACTTTCGATATATATCACATCGATGCTCTAAATCACTCGCCAATGCCAAGATCAGAACCAAGATTTCTAACATTGACACATCTTTTATACAATTAATTGATGTTTTTGAATGTGGTTGCTGACTAGGACAAAAATGTGGGTAGAAAGACGAGAATTAATGGTTAGGATGAGATTTTGCAAAAACCATAAATTTTTGGGGGTAATTTTTTTGGAGGAGAAACCCAATTTTTTGGGCGTAAACTAAATCTGGAGGGAAATAAACTTTAGGTGACTGAAATTTTAAATTTTGGGGGAACTAAATCGGGAGGGAATTAAATTTTGGGGGGAACTGGAATTTTTGAGTAGAACTAAATTCACAGAGGGAACTAATGTTTAATTTAAAATTTTGGGAGGAATTAAATCTGAATGGAACTAAAATTTTAAATTTTGAGGAACTAAATCTGAAATTTTGGAGGAACAAATTTTTTTCGGGGGAACTAAATTCTTTGGGAGAATTAAATTTTAATTTGAATGTGGTTAAAATTTTATGTTGGGAGGATTATTTTGAAGGTGGCCGCAAATTTCTTTGTGGGTTGATTTTGAAGAGGATGTAAATTTTTTTACGGGAAGAAGATTGTGAATGGTTTGAAATTTTTTTGGAAGAATATTTTGAATGATCCTTGACCTATGGACACATGCTGTGTTCTAAAATAAGTTATATGCGGCCGCATATAAGGAGGCGGCCTTTGGCCGCATGAAAAATTTAATGTGCGGCCGAATTATTCGGTCGGCCGCATAATCGGCGGCATAATCGGTATGCGCCCGCATATGTAAATATGTACGCACATGATCGGCAACTAAAAATCCCAACCCGTTAAGAAACCCCAACCGTCAAGCTTAAAAATCAGTTTTTTAAATTTCAAAGTACTTGTGTTTGAAATACTTTTGATTTGGACGTAAAACTAAATATTTATGTTTTGTGTATTCATTAGACTTCAGTTATTTTATGTATTGATCGTCTTGATGGTGATGATGTTTTAGTATGAGTTAATCCATATTTTTTAAAGTTGATATGATTTTGTCCTTGTTTCTATCTTTTAAGATTTTTTTTAATTTAATATACACAAACATACACATAAATTTATTGCTTATTTATTTACTAACATATTCATTTTCGCATAATCCGCATAATCTGCCGCATAATTCGCTTATGCGCTATGCCCTCCTAGACCGTGCATAATGAAACCGCCCTTTATAACACTGAGGTTACGACTAGTATACATACATGTATACATATATGTATTTATGTATGTATAAATATACACACATATTTGTGTGTGTATTTATATGCATGTACACATATACATGTGTACCTGCATCTGTATATACGTGTGTGTGCGCGCGTGTAGACAACCTGGATTGCTGCTTTATGCGATCTGGATCGTGAATGATCCATAAATCGGTTGCATGATCCAGATTGTGGACCATGCGGTGGTGGTGGTGGTGGTGGTGGTTGGGTAACTGTAATATAGACGCTTTCCACTCAAATTATTCTCTTCCCAGCCGGATCATAATCTGTTGTTGTGGAAGATGAACAATTGTAATTCTGCATGTTCTAGCACATGAGCTGTGTAATGTCATGGGGCACCCGGAATGTCATAATGTCACATATTGGTCATTGGCAACTTAACCAATCATATGTTACTGCTAAATTGAAGCACGAGCAAAGAGTAGCATGAAAAATTACGAGATTATCTAATCCGACTGGGCGGACACCTGAGAAATCTTTTACTATGATTAATATTCTGTTTATCTCTAGTTGACAATTAGATAAGCCTACATATCAAATTGATTTCTCTCAAGGCTCGGTACTTTCTTTATTTTGACCCCATTAAATGTCCATATTCTGATGCTATCCAAACTACATATGGTAGTGGGCATATATTTGGATTGTGAGGGCAGTGCGTGAAAGCTTTGGAGTTGCTTGGCATATAAGTATTAGAGTGACTATATGTTGCAGTGTGTATATATGCATACTGTCAAGCGGGTTTGAAGGTGATTGTGTTATCCAGGGGTATAGCCACTGGTATATACAATGTGCAGTGATTCTAGAACAACCTCTTGAGAAAAAACCTTACACCATAGTATAAGCATAACCTATGGTAATCTAATTTATGGCTAAATAGAAGAAACTAATTCTCTATTTTAAAATTATAAATTAGAAATCTGGTTTCATCTATTAGCATTATATATTAAAGCTGCTGGGTGTTTCAAAAGGCATGTACTCTATATTGTCTACACTCCAATGACATGGTAAATTCTTCCGAGTGAAGAATTTCTGATGCCGCACTGGATTGCTGTTTGAATGAGAGTGAAAAAGGGTCTATTTCTTTGTACTTCTAAATTGACAAACCTTGAACCGACCCATATGCAGTGATTAGTATGTGGTTAAGCATCCCTTGCATTGATTAGCTTAAAAATGGTGTATATAAAAATAAATGGAATATTTTGCAACATGGAATGCTCATCATCAACTTTGAATGGAAACAATTTGTCTTCAGTGATGATGAAAGGAGCAAGTGTTCCAGGAAGGAAATTAGGGAGCAACAAAGAGCACACGACATCACATGAACACAAGCTAAAAGCCCTAAAGGAAGGTAAAAGGGAAGTAAACCGGCACATGTCAGCCCCAAGAGACAACCGGCCTCAAAAGAAAACCCTAACAGAGATCAATTAGAAGCAACAGCTCCAAGAGGTACAAAGAAACTTGATGGAAACAAAACAGCCAGGAAATGGGCATAACCAAACCCAACAAAGACAAACAACCCCAAATCACCAACCAAATTTAACCAAAATGTAAGAATAAAAATTATATTAAATAATTAAGGAACATACCTGATGATCGGGGAAACAAGATGGACAAAGGGGTGGTCAGATGCTTCATTTCTCTCGCCGTTCGCTTCAGTTGCAACTGTTACTTTTGGTCTTGCTGTGCTGATTAGTGGGAGGGAGATAGATCTGAGAGAGATAGATCTGAGCAGTGATAGAGATGAGATCTGGTTTGATTTGGCTAGGGGGTTTTAAGAGAAAAGGAGAAGGGATTACGGGAGTGGATTAAGAGAAAAGGAGAAGGGATTACGGGAGTGAATGGTGTAAATAAAGAGGTGAAGGATGTAGGAGAGTGTGGTCGTGGAGGAGAGGGAAAGATAGCGGGGGAGCCTAAGGGGCGTGCATGAGGGAGGGGGTTGAGGGGCGTGATCCGCAGGGGAGAAGAAACAGAAGGGGAGAGGGTGTCGAGCTCGGGCTGAGGGAGATGAGAGAGATGAGCAATTAGAATATGCTTTATGTTAGTTGTTATATATATGAACATGGATTAAACAGGCCGGATTCAGGTTGGTGTGTTTATAGGTTTCAGTTTTTCGTTTTTGGCTAAAGCACCTCAGAAAAATGAGAAAAAAGTATATAAAAATCTAAATAATTTTATTAGAATTATTTTTGAATAAAATGACAGAGGGTTACACCAAAAGCAGGGTCATTACAACACCTCACACGAACGCATGCTATGCGTGTGTGGCGGGCTTGTGGCTCATGCATGTGCTGCTCCTTTGGCTGCCGATAATCGGCAAAAAATGTTGCTGGCTTGCGAAAAATTTGCGAGCTTCTAGGCTTCGAAAAATCATGATGTGTGGGCGGCCGAAAAATGACCAAAAAATTCCTGAAAATCCTAGATAAATCATTGGATGAAATCTGAGTTATTTTAGGTGCTTTGTATTACAAAATTCAACACCAAGTCTATCTCATTTTATTAAACATAATAAAGTTGATTGACGCAATTTTATTTCATTGAGATATGGCTTGGATTTACATTTTCATCATCAATTCCCTAAAGAAAAGAAGCATATCTCTCATAAATGCTATTATTTTGATATATGTTGACAAGTTTTGTAGGTTTCATATGAAAATAAAATACGTCATTACCTGAATACGTGTCATGCATATAGAGACAAGTCTAAGAAGTTTGAATTTGCATTCATGAGAGTAATAAACTAAAATATGCGAGGAAATCAAGGTTACATACAAGAATTAACTAACAAATCTTCCAAGAGTATCCAGAAATGTTACTGGATATGTTTTTGACATGGATAAAGCTTCATAGAAGTTTTCGTGTCATGACTATTATATTGTATCCAATTTCAAACATTCAAATTGTTGACCAGGTTGTTGCCTAGTGCCATGACAAAGATAAATTTAAATAACAAAAAGAGCACATAGTTTGGAAAAGAATTTCATTAATCTTATTTAACCAATCAGCACACCAACATTCCTTGAAACAGACATAAAAAACTCTTAAGGAATCTCCTAAAATACCACTAGATACCTCACATTTTTCTCAAAACTCACGGGCACGGAAAAAGCCAAGAACCCTTATCCATATTATGCTAAAGACTCCTAGATGAAATAAAATAACTATTCAAAATTTAAAGAAACTTGGAGTCCAAATCAATATCGGATTCACACAAAAGAAAATACCCCAAAAAAAGTTAAAAAGGAAAAGGAAAAATTAGGACTCAAATGAAGTTTCGAATAAAATCCAAACACCTAGAAATCTATGTTTGATTAGGCCCTGCTAGGTGTGAAAAGGGTGCAAGGTTTTGATTAAATCATGAACAACTCTAATGAGATTCAAGAAATTTGAGCACATGGTAAGCCAGAAACCGAGGCTATGGATTTTTATGGTTTGGATGTAGGTACATGATATTGATGTTTACTTATATATACCAGTACTTTAATATTTTCAGAGAAATGATAAGTTTTAGGCTTTAAGTCAATCTTGGTTTGGTTTAGGTTTTAGGTAAATATAGGTTCTTCTACATGCATGTATATACTGTGTGCACATATATGTACACGTCCACTTGCGCTCGCCCACATAGATACCATACCCAACTTGCATATGTAGAAAATTGGTTGAGTTATGCAAATTTTGCTCAATATAGCAACTTGATACAATTTCACTTGCAATGCTGTTCTTCCAGGCTTCCAGCTCAGCAATTTTCTATGTCTTATAATAAATATAGTCTAAAATAATCCGTATGTGTTTCATGCAGAATGATTATTATTTTACTTGCAGCGCTGTTTTCCCAGTGCATCAAATTTTTATATATTGTCGCACATATAATCCAAAATATTTGTCTGCGACTCATGCAGAATGATTATTGGCATCTTTTGTTTCAAAATAATTGTGACTTATTTTCTGCAAAGTTCACATAGCATGTCCAATTACCTCATATTTTTTGCTCTTTTGGCTATTTTCTGCAAAGTTCACATAGCATGTCCAATTACCTCATATTTATTGCTCTTTTGGCTATTAATATGTCAAAGCATTCAGCATCTGTAATTCATTTTTGTCATGCTGTCATTGATTCTAGTTTTTAATATCATAATATGTTTAAACATTCAGTGTCTGTAATTCATCTTTGACATGTTTTCATTGTTTCTAGTTATTTGAGTTCTTACTGACCATGGTGGGGAACCCAAGACTGGCGAAGGTACACTGCTACACTTCGTTTTTTGTTATGATAAGCATTCTCAATATGTTATGATGTATGCTTTCATGCTTGTCAGAATGGACCGATTTGTGGAGATTTGTTGTTGTAGGTCATTTCGGAGAGCATCAAAGAGCTAGTGTACTATACCATAGCTTTCTTGCAGATGACTGAGGACCAGGTATGTTAATCTTTTTGTACAATGTGTACCTTCATATCGATATTGATATACACATTTTAAAGCTAATTGTGAATGGTTGAACCCCTCCCCCTTGTGCAACCGCTGATGGGGTGCATTGAACAATTTGGAAGGCCCAGCCGCTGAGCTAAGCTGCTTTGGGATGTGTGCCCGTAGATAGATAGAGAGATTGATAGGATCCATTCGTGTGGATCAAATATGCAGTTAAAATTAGGTAACCGAAATAGAATGCGATCTGGCATGTTTAAACTGCATATAGAAAAATTCAAATAATTTGGCTTTGTTTTACCTATCCAAAATGTGGTTGCAAAATCAACATTTTAGGATGGTTATAAAATCGACTAATTTGTCGCCACATGAGGCATGGGTGATACATGCTCAAATCATTTAAAATTTTGTTTGTAGGTAGGTTAGACATGTTATATCACACACAACGAGAGTTTCCAGTTAAGTTACCTAATTTTAAATCCGAGTTTGTTGAATCTATATGTTTGGTTTATTCGAATGGATCCTAGTTGATCTTTTCTCTATCTACACATACACAGCACCCTCACATGTGTGGAGTTAGGCTATGAAATTTTTATTTAGTTTTTGACTAAATGCTTAACATTTATGTAGACATTGATATTACTTTGAGATTTGTGCAAAAGTTGATCTAGCTACAAGACAAAAGTCATCATGTCTCTTATACATTAATGTGCATAAATCTCATAGCAGCATCAATGGTTACAAACACGTTAAGTATATAATTGAAAACTAAATGGAGATATTGTAGTCCAGCTCATGTGCGCACATGTCAAGGATGCACCATTAACAAAATTCCACCGCAGTTGCTTTCATATATTTCGAAGGGCTTTCAAGTTTGATTAGTTACTTTTGAGAGAGAGAGAGAGAGAGAGAGAGAGAGAGAGAGAGAGAGAGAGAGAGAGAGAGAGATGCCATTGACAAAATTCTACTCTCCCCTCCCCTATTTCGACTTCTCCCAAATCCACTCATCTCTGACCACCCCAACTCCCCAAATCTCATACCCTTCGACCGAAATCATCTCCTACATCTCCCCACACCTCCAATACCCTCTCCACCATCATCTTCTCCGTCAACTCAACTGCACCCAACCCCAAAACCCTGATCGTTTGGGTTTTGCTAGGGATTTGTAGCGCCGCAACAACATCCACAGCTTGGGGACCATCAGTTGGAGCTAGGAGCATCATCACCATTGCGAGGAGCATCATCATCGATTGGGTAAACTCGTTCCTCAACTTAATTTTCATAATTTTTACCCAAATTTCTCAATTGATCGCTGTTTGTTGCTAATTGCGCGGGTGTTGATCATTTGCACACTTATTGGTCGTCGTATACACTTCACTGCATCCACGTTCACGGCATCACCATGCCTCCATGAAATTGCTCAAAGCGTGCCGCGGCGCTCCCACGACAATCATGCGTATGGAACACACATGCACGCATTGCCGATGATGAGCCTTCAACATCTGCTGCACCATCACCCATCCCGCCCCACAGATTGACACCATATGGATCACATTCATTGATGAGTGTCAACGCGACACTTTCACATCCCTACCTCGATGAACCATCATTCCCACAAAATTCCCGAGCGTTCCTGCTCTTAGTTCTTTGGGACTAGTCGAGGGTGTCCAGACCCTGCTTCATAACATAGGGTGTGGTGATTTTCTGGCGTGTGAGGCCTACACATATAGGAGACTCACTTTGTAATTTCTCAGTTCACTTAGGCACCAACATTCTTGATTTTCATTTCGCCTAATGAACATGGATTACTCCATGTCCACCGACTCCTTAAACACTCTCTTTCGATGGCCCACCGCCCAAACCCTTGATTCCATTAAGCAAAATAGCCCATTTTCCGATGCATTTGATCTCGATACCTTTTGGGAGCAGATTACTGGCCTTACCCTTTCCTATCACCAGAGCGAAGGCATATTCTATTATCCATTCATGCCTCCGCCTGGCACATCGTATCATTACCAATTCCATCTTTTATAGGGAGTAGACATGCCAGGTCTCACAAAATGAGCTATTCTTCTTGTGGGCCATGACCCAACCCTGCAACATTCACGAGGTTCACCACGTTATCTTATCCATGCGTGTTCTTGGTTGGGTCATAGGCTATTTCACACTCTTAACAGCCCCTCTGCTAAGATCTGCTGCAGAGGGTTTATCACGATCATAGTAAGCTCCCTCATATTTCTCTCCAGATCCCCGACACCATGCTTCCCATTCATGTCCCCACATCCCTCGACATCTCCGTCCGCACAAATATGCATATGATCAAATCTATTGCGGATGGGAGATTTTTTTGTCTTCATGGTCCTCACCACACCCATTACACCACATCGCCTAGCCCCGATCGTTTTCGTATTGAGGGGGCCGTGCAGTGGGCATTCCCACCTGATTCAGCTTTGCCCCCACCTGCACATGCACATCCCATCCCCGCTCAGGATCCAGTTATTCATGTAGCCGCATAGGGAGGCCCCATCAGACCACCACCCATATGTCATTTCTCATGGAGACCTCATCCACATGTCGAGGGTACTAGCCATTCTAGTCCCTCCACCACCACATCCTTCTACCGATGAGCGTCTTACCCGAGTGGAGGGGCTATTCTTGATCTTCAGTTCTCCATGGATGGCGTCAGGTCCATAGTTACTACCTTATAGTCACAGTTTGACGCTGTCTATCGTTGGTATTATTCTCAGGCCCATTACCCCGAGGCTAGACCATCTCTCCTCCTCATGCCACCATCATCCACATTTGCACCACCACCACCACCTGACGGTAGCACCTCGTGAGGAGATTTCCCATACACTCTCCCCCTATTTGCACATAGCCCTCACTATCCGTTCCTTATTATTTTCCGGGTATATCTTTGTCCTAGCTTGGGGGAGATTCACTACCACCTCTTTCCCCACACCTAGTTCCTCACACTTTCACAGACTATATCACATTGAGGACAATGTTCATCTCCAGTTTGGGGGGAGGAGCATTTCATGCTTTCCTTTTTATTTTTCCACCCACATTCTCATATTCTTCATCCATGTGTATATTCTTCTCTTTTCATTCTCTTTTTCCATTTTTCTTTTATGCATCACTTCTTTCTCTTTTATGTGCATTCCCAAAAAAAATGAAAAACAAAGAACAAAAACACCATGCATTTGTATCATGCATCCATATGTATATATGTGTGTTTTGAGAATTTTTTCGAAATCGAGATCTTATATGTGTGGTTATTGAATGAAATTGTCAGATCCTATCTTTTACACTCGATCTCTCGATATCGATTAGAATATATGATTAGGATATGTTTTTAGTTTCAGATCTCACCTAATATGCTCATTATGCCCATGCTCATAGCCCTTAGGATAGTAGTACTCGAAACTGACCTAGGTTGAATTTTTCTTAGGAATTCACTTTAAACATAGACCGTAGAAATGATAGTTGAGAACAATGTGTTATAATCCTTGGAGACTTGTATAACGACATGCCCACATAGTACTGATGATTGATTTTGCTTAACCTGTTCATGATTTCAAAAAAAGAGAAGAAAAAATATACGTGTGGATAAAAAAGACTAAAATATGCATCATTCTCCCAGCTACACTAAGTAGTCGGATCCCTGTGCATCAAGAAACATTTGGGCCTCGCGCCTAGAGGTTTAGCTTGGGAGAGTGCATATGAATAAAGATTATGATTGGTTTGAGCTAGTAGGTTTGAGGGGTCCTTCATGGCCTGATGCCCTAAGATCATCTGATCTTGGAGTCATCGACCCAACGCTCCTTACACAAACTAATTAGAATCCCAAATGAAAAAAATGAAAAAATGATGAAAATAAAAGCATGAATAAACCTAACAATTTCACGAATCAAGGAATGTTGGTGTGCTGTGAGAGCCACTTCCTCGATAGACACATAAACCATTATCCGATACTTATCTTTCCCTCAATCATTGCATAATTTTGATTCCTATTCTTTCTACCTAAGGGCGTTTAAGAGGAAATATTTTAGGACTTGAGCATGATCATAGTTGAGTATATTGTTTGATGATTCGTGCTAGAAACGACGTTCTAGGATTATGTTTTAATCGAGGGAAAGAATTTTGCGTGTTTATAATTCTATGAGTTTGAACTTCTCATTCACCCATGTATATATGGCTGATATCGTGAGATTCTCAAAATCATGCCATCATCAGCATGCTTGCATGCATACCTTCAATCTTTACTCTTTCATGTCTTCCTTGAGGACAAGGAAGAGTTTAGCTTGGGGGATTTTGATGTTTGTTTATTATGTATATATTTTATGTTTGTTTATTATGTATATATTTTAGCTTGGGGCATTTCATACCATTTCATCCCCCGTTCCATACCATTTCTCCCGGTTTTGGTTTTTTTTACTTTTGGGTCCCTTGTGTGTATTGTAGGTGCAAATGAAGGATATCGGGACCCTGGAGCGCGGAAAAAGTGATAAAGAGCTAAACGAGAGGCGAACATGAGTTCGAATGCACAAGGGGACGTGAAGAAAACAATGATGCACACGACCGCATGGTTTATCCACGCAGCCACGTCACCAGGACAGCCCAAGAGCATCTGAAGACCAAGCGACATAGTCACGTGAAGAAGCCGAAACGACTGCGTCATCACAGAGCTGAAGAGAATGAAATTCCCAACGACGCTGTCGTTTGGCTGACGACGCGACCACGACGATTCGAGATTCCGCTGAAGCCAAACGGTCGTCCAAACGACCGTTTATATCAAGAAACCGAAGAACCAACGCGCCAAACGACGTGGCCGCATGGATCGTGATGCGGTCGCGTCGATTGAGGAGAAAATTTCCCAACTTACGCAATTAGGCGACGCGACCGCGTCGATCCCGATGCGACCGTGTTAAATAGGGGTTTTGAGGGTTTTCTGGGCGTCAAGGGCAGTTTTGGGATTTTTCTGTAATTTTAAGGGGTATTTATATTTTTATTTCTCCTCTGAGTGGAGGACGCCTTTTTGCAGACTTTTTGAGGGTTTTATCGGAATTTTCTGAGGTGTACTTGTTTTTAATTCTCTGCAACTTTATTAGTTCTCTTTGCTTTATTTGAATTTTGTTCTCTCGATTGCAATAGAATTTGTTTTCTTTAATTCCTTGCATTGTGGATTGTTGGATTATATATTTCTATTCATTCTACATTGCCATTGTTATTCAATTCATGATTTTGTTTGCATATCTCTCAATGGATCGTGAGTAGTCGCCCATCTAGGGCCATGGGTTGAACCCCGTTGGATTTGGCCATGGATTGATGAGATTTGATTAATTGTTGAATAATTGAAGATTAGAGGTATGCTAGGATGATTATGATCGATGCACATTGATCTCCCCCTTGTGGATAGATAGGTTAGTCGATGGTGGGAGCTGGGGCCAATCTAGGGGGTTCAATGCCAACACCTATTCATACTATCCATGCGGTTGACGAGGGAGTCAGGCATGGATTAGAGCACTCCTAGCATAGACCCGGATCCTAATCCACAGAAATGACGTGGAGGAAGATTCAGGACATTTGTCGGACGTAATGCACCTATCACATATCGATGCATCAATGAGAGTTGGCTTTGATATGGGATAGGTAGTCCTATCATGGCTTCATGAGGGTGGGGGTAGGGATAACATAAGTGAATATCCTATCATTGCATTACGGAGGTGGGGGTAAGAGAATGCACTTAGGTTAGACAACCTCTCACTAACCCATAAATTTAACAACCGATTAATTCAATTTAATCCTAGATTTAATTCAATGGTGGGGATACCTAGGTCCTAGAGCTCTTCCACCTTGATATTTCTTCTTAGTTTATACATCTCCTCAGCCACCTATCGATCGCGTAGCTAATAACCGTTAAAGAAAACGGTACTCAACAACTGCCTCCGAGTGGACAACCCGTATAACGCTACAACTACACCGTGTGCTTGCGGTATATATTTTGAGGACAACAAGATGTGATAGGAAAATTTATGTGATGTCTATGTGTTCTACTCCCCATGCAAACGTTGCTAAAAAATCAACGTTGTAGAATTTTCATGGGATCGATTAATTCAGTGCCATTTGATGCATGGGTAAAAAGCACATGGAAATCATTTGATGTTTTATTTGGAGGTGGTATAGATGTGCTGAGTCACATCCAACAGAACGAGCTTTTGATGGCCAAAAGCACATATCCAAGAGTTTCTAAATCCTCAATTGCCATATAACTCAAACTCCAAGGTTGAGTTAAGATTAAATGTTCCAGCATTTGACACGTATCAGATATGGGTATCCTAGTATCAAATTCGAATCAGATGTGTATGTCACCTTGATTGAATTACCCACGCAACACAAGTTTTAAAACAGGCAAACATGGTACTTGTGTGGATGTACAATTTCCACCATCACTTTGGCACACTACTTAAAGCAGTAGCATGGTTTTTGTGAAAATCTATGACTCGCGCAAATGAAGTTTGCATGGGCTTGGCTCTAACAAAATTTCAGCTTCTTAGTGTTTTTTGTTTTCAAAATATAATAGCTGCTGATGGTTCTCTTATCCATTGCTAGGATGAATTCATTTACTGGGGTAAGAATGACAATTGCCTTGTTTGTTTTGCATTATAGTAATTTGCAAACCTTACTTTCTATGAGCCTTGGAATTTTTGGGATATTATTGGCATCTTCTATTTACCTAAAAATATGTTCATCTATATTTGTGACTAATATTCTTAAGATTTGTTCTTCTCTAAACCTCTGACTTTATTTAGGTTCACACCTGGTCTCTGGATGCAAATCAATACGTAGCTGATGAAGATGATGTGACATATAGTTGTCGTGTATCAGGTACAAAGCCGTAATATCATTGCATTTTCCTGATGGATTCCATGATCATGCAGGGTTTGTCATGGCAAAAATCTTGTAGCTAATAACGTATTTTGCATGTTTCCTTGACTCAGTTTTATACATTGTTCATGCCATCATACTATTACAACATTAAGCATACTATCACAACATTAATAATTCTTCTCTTTTATTTTCTTTGTTTATTGTTCATCTTGCTTTCCATACTGTATATGTGTGCTGTACCGATGCTATTTTTAATATTTAATAGTATCAAGTAACATAAATTGTACTTTCTAAGAACATAGAGAATACATCCATTGTAGATGTGCTAATCTCATCAAAGAATTATATAGAATAAACCCATGATGTTGTTAAAACCCTGTGAAACATCAAGCAAGTGTATGGCCCACAGAGCATTGTTGTTGTTATGGCTATAGTACACTGTCCTGACTCCGAGCTTTCGCCCATGATAGATATATCTCCTGCTGAGCATGATTTGTTCTATAAAATATAGTTCCAGTTTGCTCTTTGGTGAGGAGCAAATACAAAAATCACCTTGACATTCCACAACTTTAATATCATGACAAACATCCTAGATACTACCATTGTTGTAAAAGACCAACAAAGCCTGCTTAAGCACCCGCTTATGCTTTCCACTTTTGGGAGCACACTACAAGATTTTGAACATGTTTTATTTTATGAATTATCTTCTTATGTTGATTTACTGGTATCAATTATATAAGTCGATACTATGACTCATGAATATGATATTAGTATAATTTCCCTCCATCTATTACATTTTTTGGTCCATTGTTTTTTATGTTATAATTTTTGGCCCCTTTTGTTTCTGCTTTTTTGTTGGCATTTTTTTTCTCTTTTTTCAACTTAAGCTCCGCTCATGCATTGCACCAAAATGCCGCTTTTGTCCACGGCTGCTTTCAACAACTTTGCTTACTGCACAAAACATGTCTTGAAAGCCCACCTTTACATTTACCCCGAATTTTGCTAGGCTTTCAGAGTTTGTAAAGCCAAAACCATAGCTGTATCATTTGTTAGCACCTATGTACATTGGTGTTGGTGCAAGATACAGATACAACACGTTAAGGTATTCAGATAAGGAAAATTCTGAAACTCAGCATACAAATATGACATACATAGGAAAGTAATAACACTTTCTCTCCATATATCCCCTCTTATTTAATTGATTTGTATGGCCATTACGATAAAATAATAATAATAATTCAAGTTTTATAAAATATTATGTTGTAAGCACAGACATTACCATCTATGTGGCACATGTACTGCTAATCGTACACGTATTGGACATATAAACACCAATATCGGACATCGACACTTCTTGGACACGTGTTACATACTTTTTGGTACTTTCCAGGGACGTGTTCGAGACGAATACTTCTATATTTGTATTTTTGGCAGGGTCTGAGTGTATTTCTGTGGGGGCAAATATGTAATCTCATGGGTTGTGTGATTTTGTGCATGCATAAGGCCACTAGAAAATATGACAAGATGAAATGAAGAACTTTTATAAATTATGTGTTAAAAAATTATATTATTTGATGTCACCTTTTATATTTTGGTTGTTGCAAACATGAATATCTTTATATAAAATATTATAGTGTAATAACGGTATCCTTGTACATTACTTCTTACAAATCTATCGAGTCATGTACCTGTATCCATGCTCGTACTAGTGCCCCTTCCCATGTCTATGCATCATTGGTTACCAAAAAATTTAAATTTTTTATGTTAAGATCATTTACAAACTATATAATGCTTCTGCAAAAGAAATGGTATTGTGGCTTATCATTGATAAATTGGATTTAAAAGTTCTTATCCTTTGATAAGTCCTTGTAACACATCGTTGATATGCTTGAAATACAAATTTTTGGATACACAAGAGAGTAAGCAACATATATCCATTAAGTATCGAAGTATCAGAATATTGGATATGTTTTAGATGTGACTATGCATCCTTGATTGAAGTATCCATGCGGCATAGTTCAACTAAAAAGACTATTGTACATTATTAACTGTATATCGCTTCCCATCTTTATTTTTGAGTTCGAATTATTAAGTCTTGTATTCGTAGACCAGTTGGTGAATTATTTCGTGTGCTACCTAGTTCATGCATGTCATAACCCTAAATTTCCAAATTACATACAATACAAAGTTAAATAATGATATTGTGCAAATAACGAATTTAAAGGGTTGAAAAAGGAAAATAATTCTATTTTTAATTAAAATGTAAACTGCTATAATTGTTGGTTAATTGGTAAAAATCATAACTAATTAAGCTTAAGATTTATAACTGCGAGCTAGTCATGATAGTTGCAGCCAATACTCTTAAAAAAAGGAATACTATTATTTCAGCAATTTTGAAGAAAGGAGGAGAAGGGAATACTATTTTTCAAAGGATATCTTGAGCAATCATTTCAGCAGCTTATGAGACACCATTAGGTGATATTTGGAATATTGAGAGGTAAGTAACATATCTGATAAAATATATTATTTATATTGGATAATGTTATTTGTGTAAAGCTAAGTTATAATCTCTCTCTATATAATAAAGTATCTATGTGGGAGAGATTAACTAACCCTTTCAACCTTTTACACTTCTAGCTTTGTCATGGTACCAGAGCCTTAAACCCTAACCCTAATCGTGATCTTAATCCTAATTTCATTTTCCACCACAATAATCCTAATCGTAGCGCTAATCTTAACCTTAACCTCTCTAATTTATTATGATTAGACATCTTCTCAATGACAACAATAATCAATGTCTTCGTTGCTTTCTTCTTTATGACAAACGACAATTGACATCCATTGCTACTGCCTCAAGGCTTATATCCAAAGAACCCTGAACTTTGACGAGCTTCGACAGACATCAAATCTTGGATCCGATGAGCCCTGAACTCTGACAAGCTCCAACAACTTCGCTGAATATCCCCACGATCAGATACAACCAAAGCCACCTTCGCTTGCACATCTCTGACCATCATTAGCTTCAGATCGCTTTTGTTTTCATGAGTATGGAATAGAAATGGTTTCATGTAAGGGGTAAAGATGAAAGTTGTTATTCTTTGTTTGAGATGAACGGTATCAGTCATATTTGCTCATTTAACCCCCACACTTCTTTGGCCACTGCTGTTCTCGAATTCGTTTTTGCTCATCTCGTCTTATCTCTTTCTTCATCTTCATCTATTGTTTCATTCCTGAAACAATAACAAAACTGTAAAAAAGATGCATTATACTTTAATAATAAAGTACAATATATTTTAATAAAAAACTGTAGTCTTATATGTTTCTTACATTATGGTACTAGTCTATAACCCGTGCCCTCGGGGCACGGTTCAATTTAGATATTTCACCCTCAAAATCTTAGTTCCCCTGAAATTGTGTACATGATTCATTTTAGAAATCCCCCGCAAAATCGTAGTTCCCCAATCAAAATCTTAGTTCCCCAAAATTTAGGTCACCTCAAGAGATTTTAGTTCTCACATTGTTTAATTACTCATAAAATTTTAACTTGGTTGTACTTGGGTGCTTTATGTGAGAGGACGTATGAGAGAGGCTCTCATATGGCGTATGATAGCCATTATTCTCATTAAAATATATGATTAACAGTATTATAAGACTATAGTGTTAGTGCCTTACAATTTTATATAACTCATCCTATAAAAATACAAACCCATAAAAAAATATAAACCCACCAAAATTACTTACAAATGACAACATTACAACCCCAAAACCCGAGCCATAATCCTAACTACCCTACACCGCCGCAATCTTAGGGACCTGCCAACCTTCTTCGACAGTGACCTCACCCTTCCCTCTCCTTCACTTCCATCTTCTTCGGGAATAGCACATGGTTGATGTTCAGTAGAACCCCATCGGAGCGATAAAGAATAGAACACAGTTTCCATGTTTTCCAACAAAAAGAACAATAAATGTTGTTCGGATGGTTTTGTAGTCTACAGAGAACAGAGATCCAAGGGGCCGCTCTCTTGGCACTATCCCAAGACTTTAAAGGTCTTTCTCAGCATTTTGCACATCATTTGCATATCTCATGACCAGTGTTCTAAATATCGGTCCGATATCCGATATATCGGCCGCAATATCGGTTTTATCACTAGGCCGATACGATATAGGCTTATATATTGCGGTTTCCGATATTTGAGAAAATATCGTCGCAATATCGGGCTGCGATCGATATTGCGGCCGATATATCCCTTTGAAATATCGGCCGCAATTCATAGTTTTTTAAAAACAAAGTTACCGGGTCAGTCCACTTAAAAATGGATCCGATCGAAGTCATCCGACCCAATCATTTACTTAAAATAACAAGAGGCATCAAGATTTTTGAGAGATAATTGCTGTTTTGCCCTAATTCTAATCATACCGCCCCGCTCCTCTCGACGCTTCACTCCGCTCCATCCGGTGAAAATTTCCGACGACAATCGATTGAGCTTCGACATTCGGCATTCAATCTTTGCAAGGCAGTGTTTTCTGATCAAGATGAGTAGTCGAGCCCTTTTTTGCAGTTTTTCAGTTTTTTCGGTTTTTAATTTTCTCCCTTCCAGTATTGGATTTTTTCCCGTTGATCGAGCTTTTGACATCCGACCTTCGATCTTCGCAAGAGATTTTCCAATCAAGATTAGTACTTACTACGTAGTATTCTTTACATTTTTCATTTTTTTTTCATTTTTCAGTTGGTTTTTTCAGCCTGGCGTTTGTTCTTCTTAAGAGGGGTTTCCGATCAAGGTGAGTATTCTTTCCCTTTTTTACATTTACACATTTTTTTCCAGTTTTTTGATTTTCATCTTCACACTGGTAACATTGATCCACATGAATCATATATTGTATGTATTTAACTCGTTTGGTTTGTGACCACTTAGAGAAATATTCCACCAAGTGTATGACCGATATTCACGTTTAATGAAGTATACATAAAACATACTTTTATTTAAGTTTCTATAGTTTATATTTTCTTAAACTCCTATGCTTTTATGTGACATCATTTTTAGCCTCTGATATGACGCACCGATATTATGTCAATATCCCCGATAATCATGTTTAACGAGATAAGTATAACCAAAACATACTTTTATTTGAGTTAGTATAGTTTTTATGTTCTTAGATACATCTATGCTGACATATGTCATAATTTTTAAGCCTCCTATATGACACTCCGATATTTAGTCAATATCCCCGATATATCCCCGATATCCGCAATCCGATATCAAATTTATTAGGCCGATACGCGACCGATATCCGATATTTAGAACACTGCTCATGACATGAATGGCCGAATCAACAGACTTAGCCAAGCTTGCATATGAAGAATGCGACTTGATGTGAAATATAATAAATTTATCAACTCACTGAAATTTAGTAATCTACACATTTCAAATCAAGTTTTTGCTCGTGTTTTCATACTTTTTACAAACCTTTTTTAAAATGATTAGAAAGAATTTTAATAAGATCAACAAAACTTATGCATATCATAAGCTTAATCTCTTGAACCATCACTTATCAAGTGTATCTGCACATTGTATTATAATTACATTGGCTTAAAGTGAAACGCCATTATCAGAGTCAAATATACAAAAACACCTACAAAAATAGATTTTACTCTCCCTCTCTATTCTTCCCCTCCCTAACCACCACCTCCTTCAGTTGTTTTCTACTCTTTCATCCCTACTTCCCCATTTATAGCTCATCGTGCGAGTCTTCATCATCACCACCCTCTGCTTTACCACACGAAGCACCGTCGGACCTCTGATACATAACTGAGATGAGCAGAGCGCAGACATTCTCTACCTCCTTGAGCCTCTCACTGTAGTCCTCCTCCTCACCATTCTGGTTGTCGTCCAACCACTTCAAGGCCTTATTAAGAGCCGCCTCGACCTTCTCCTTATCATCGCCTTCGAGCTTGTCCGTTAGCATGTCCTTGTCGTTGATCGTGTTCTTCATGTTGTACACCTTACGACTCCAGCTTCTTGCATGCATCTATCTAAATAGTATTATTTACACAAATCAGCCAGGATCAAACATAACTATAATACATGACTAATTGACAATGAGTTAGCAAACTACCAAACTAAATCAAGACCAACATCTTCCAATAATAAAGTGTTATTTTTCCTTCAGGTGTAGGATGCTATTATATATCTAGCAAGACAAAAAATACGAGTGAAGATCACCATTGATCATATTCTCAAAAAAACTTAGAGAAAAAAAATTCACCCCTTAGCAAAAATTCATTGGGCCCCAATGTGCTACAAAATATATAAGGGAACATCATCCATATTAACAAAACTACAAATGTTTTGAATTCATCAATTAAATATTTATACTGACAATGATTCATGTAGTTCAAAATAGATTTGAACCAAAGCGTTTAACAAATTGACAGAAATAAACAAAATATATCAGCACATCTAATTATTTTCTTTCATCATTTATATATCAATTTTTTTGCAAATCCTTTATTTAGAGGGCTAAATATCCATAATGATAAATTTCAACAAAATATTGGTTGCCAATGTAGAAAAGTAAACAGTTTAAAAGGATGATACATGTAAAATAATAACTAATAATGGTCCCAACCGCTTGCCACTGGCCTAGATTCCGCGAGTAACAACTTCACATCAAATGTATCATCCTGCGAGTAACAAACTGGCCCAGATCCCTCCAATTATGTTGTCATATTGTAGACACAATAAATAAGCAGAATTTCAATGCAACCCAGAATTAAGAGATACTTGAAAGCATACACCTTTTCAAATTGCAACTGGCAAAGTTCCAATTACAATTCAATCTGTAGCAGGCAGAAAATAAACATTAAAATGCAACTGACAAATGTGCAGAAATAAACTAATAACAAAATTTGTGCATATCAAGTTATCGACATAAGAAACAATTTAATATACACAACTACTTCATGCATTGATATTGATTGCAAAGGCCATTGCCAGGAATCAGGTTGGACACTTGATCGAGTAGTAGTATAGTTTTATGTACAAACCATGCAATAGAGAATTCTGCCTCAAAGCATACGGGTAATTTCGTGACCAAACACAATTTCGATTAGTTCTCATCAACAAATGAACTCTTATAAAAATTGAGATACTAAAACCAGAAAGAAATGAAAATAATCAAACTTTGAGGAACCTAACCCCAGCTCGAAGACTCCGCAAATAATATCGATCTCCGCAGATATTTTATAGCTTATTCTAAAAATAAAATGTCAAGTACGCACACCAAAATCATGTTCTATTTAAAAAAGATAACTTAATTATTTTAAAAATGGTATCTCAAGACCAATATTGAACAACAAAAATACAACTCCAAATTTGCTATAGCCTTCTTCCCATGAACATGGCATATGATAGCCAGCCCATAAGGACCAATAAGGATATCAGCAGCAAGATATCGAGGCGCAGGACTCACTATAGCATATTAGAATATCAAAATGCATCATTAGCATATCAACTTATATATTTTATCTGGATAAGCAAGACCCTAGATATCACTTTCCAAACTCATGAAGAAAGATGCTTCAAAAATAAGAATAAACTGAAACCATAAATTCTGATAAAATATATAAAACTGGATGCTCTCTCAAAATTCTGATACATCAGAATCATATTTTTATTATGGACAGATTAGGTGACCTGCCTTGTGCTTGTGAAACTCAAGTATGTGATACTGATAACCAAGTATCATTTTCAGAACTGTAACAGTGCCTTCTAATAACTCTGCTAAAGCCTATCTGCAATCTGCACCAACAGCTTCCTGGACAGATTTAAACCCATCCCTCTCTAAGCACTCTACCAACCCAGCCTGAAGAAAGAAAATGAGTACACATTAGAACAATCTTAATTGAGAATGGTAGGAGCCAATTGGAGAAAGTTCATCAATAAGAAACATGATCAAACACCATATCAACTTTAGTTAAGGAAAAATCTACATCTTGGCAAATCTAATATGAAAGCGTGAAGGTGATGCAACATAAGCACCACATCGGATATATTGCAGAAAATAGAGGAAGAGTGTTTTTATTTAAAACACATGATGATATATGACGAATAAAGTGGTCAAAAATCCACCAACATATTCTTTCATGCCCCCCCCAAAAAAATGCCACCCAAACCTTCGTTATCCCCCCCAAAAGAATTAATGTATTGTAGGCTAGTTAATGCATTTATTTCCAGTACGTTCACTGTAACGAATAGTTTTACAACCTTAAATCTAAATTATTTTCATTGATGAATAATATTTCATACTTGGACTGTATCCGAGTTATCATAAGCATCATAAGACAGAAAATATTGGCATGCATCAAAGTAAAATTCTGGGATGAAAATTTAGGTCCTAATTAACCAACAATATCAAATGAATTTATAAGTTAATGCTGACACGCTGAGTATCATATGTCCAAGTGAAGGAATGATCCAATAGCTGAGATATTTCAAATTAAGCTAAATTTCCAATGTCTATGAACATAAACAGAAAAGAACGAAACATATTGATTACTATGGTTTCAATAAGCTGCCAGCAAGTTCATTAACCACATTTCCTGACATCAGCAGCCGCAATCTCTCATCCTATGCATAATTCATGAAACATGGTTCTTTTAATAGAAACAGAATTTTGGTTCCCAATTTACTGCATTCTTATTTGTCAGCTGTGAATAATTCCATTTCAATGGTTGAAGTAGGCTAATGCAAACCAGCAACATGGAACAAAGGATTGCTCCTATTTTGGATCCAAGTACAAATAGTAGAAATTTCATTCCTTTCCTTTCCAATAAGAATCCTTGTCTTCCTCTTCGAATCCGAGACATAATTAGGAAGAGAATCTGAATTTGCACTCCCCTGCATTTTGAAACTTTTGCTATAATCACATTACCTTCTGATCTAACTGCATTTTTAAAAAACAAAAAATTTACCCAAAATCAGAATCAGTTCAGCGAAAATAGCACAAAATGCAAATGAAAAAATCAGAATCAGTTCCTTTCCTTTCCAATTAGAATCAATTCATTGAACAATTTGACAAACGACGGAAACAACACGATCTTCAAAAAATTAAATTGTTCCTAGATTCAGTAATCCACAAGGAAAGGAAAGGAAAGGAAAGATTTGCAAAAGGAAAAAAGAACGAAAGAAGAGAATGATGAATGATTGGATTACCCGGGGTTGTTGGAGATCACCGGAGTACCAAATTTTGTTGGAGATCACCGGAGATTTGGTCGGAAACTCAAACCGCTGATTTCTTCAAACGATTGGTCCACCTGTCGGCTGGAGAATCTCGGTGACCTGATCCAACAGCAAGGAGTGTCGGAGGGTGTTGGAGAATCCCGACGATCTGATCCAACAGCAGGAAGCAAGGATTTTGGGTCGGGCGGAGCGATCTGATCCCGGCGATCTGATCCAACAGCGAAGGCAGGACCCGTTATCGCCACATGAAAATAGGAGATCAACTGAGAAGTGATCTTTAAAGAATCAAAGCACACATGCTGAAGATCAGAATGCTCACCGTTTTCAGTGGCGACGAACTCCAGACGGACGGATGAAATCGATCTTTAACGAAGAGAAGTCCTGATTCGATGCAGATGATGATTTGGAATCGATCCAGGCGCCCAAGGCCGGCGATCTGATCCAGGCCGGCGATCTGATCCAGACGCCCAAGATTGCCCCAAGATTTGCTATTTTGATAGAGAGGAGAACGTAAGGTATTTGAGAAGATTGAGGAACCGAAGACAGCTTTGAAGAGGGATAAGCACGGGAGGGGCTGCAAGATGAGTTATGTGCACAGCTGAAGATTTTTTAGGATGGAGGGAGCTGGCTGTTTTTTCTCCTCCCCTAGTTTGAGTGTTCAAAATTTCAAATTTCCAACAAAATGTTTCCCCCCAAATTACAAACTTCTCCTTCAATTGTGTCACCAAGATCCAATCTTAGCCATTGATTTTTTATCCTAGTCATCAACCCTACAAATGTATCAAACTTTATCCCTTATCCAATTTCTCATATCTTATCCAATTTATCTTATCTTATACAATAACTCTTAACAACAACCCTCATTTATACCCAATTTCTCATCTCTTATCATAAACCCTTATCCAATAACCCATGATAACATCCCCATTTTATAGAATAGATTTATTTGCTGATATATATCTTGGATCCCACCGAAAGATCGTAGTTTGGATGTTTTGTTGGATCCCATGGGAGGATCTTGATTGTAAGGGTGGGATCCCTAGGGAGGGTCATGGGTTGAGGATTGTACTTTAGCTATTGTATTTTTAGGAGGGTCTGATTACAATATGGTTGACAAATTGAAGTTTGAAGTTTGACATGTTTAGGAGTTTGTGTATGTAAAGATTATCAATCGAAAATTAATGGAAGATGTCATTAATATCTTACAATGGCGGAGACTTGTCGAGAATAATATTATTAGTCCAAGGAAGGTGTAATACCCATAACCGAAGCTTACGAGTTTTCAAGTAATAAACTGTTCTTTTAAACACAAATAATTTTTTATGAAATTTTGTAATTTTTCGGTAATTTTTTCTGAGCCCCTTTTTAATGGAACCTGATAACCTGTAACCTGTTTATGGTTTAAACCCACAACCCATTTCATATTTTAAAACCCAACACACTTTCATTTTTTAACCCAATACATGTTCAACTTATATGCAATACCCACTTATATTTTTTAAAAACCCATTAACCCAATACCTATTCATTTAACACAATACCCATTCATTTAAACCAAAAACTAATATTAATATTCCCCTCTCCCCTCCTTATTTTCTCTCAGCCGACTCGTCTCCATCTCCCTTCTCTTAGCCGACTATATCTCTCCCCTTACACAAGATCTCGCGTTTCCCCTTCTCGCGCGGCGTAACAACCGATCGTCTCTCTCAACTATCATTATGCACGACTCCCCATTCCCCTCACCTATATCTACTCTCTCCTTTTATCCACATAAAACCCTAGCATGATCTCTCCTAATCTTTGAAACTCTTATGGTTTTGGGTTGCGAGAGCTCCGATCTACGTGTTTGATCTCTCTCAAAGGCTTCTCCTTTTGATTTTGGTAGCCGTAGCTACGTTGTACGATGAGGCATCGAGGACCGACGATCTTTCCGACATGGTTTTAGGTATCGGCCGAAATCCTAAGGTTTTGGCCATTTCGTTTCGGTATCGGAGACAACCGAGACCGAAACCACTACTGTTTCTAGGTTTCGGCCGGAACCCTAGGGGTTTCAACTTGAAAACGACGAAGAATTAGACGAAGAAGATACAGAACTAAGAAAAAATTGCTGAAAAAAGAAGAAAAAGGAAAAATGGAAGATGAAAAAATTGAACGCACTGCATCGCCTCGCCTCCTCACCGAACCCGCCTCCTGTCTCGTCGCCCCGCCTCGACCATTAACCATGAGAGAGAGAGAGCGAGGCTCGAGTTGTCGCTGAAAGGGAGAGGCTGCGTTGTTTAAATGGCAAACTTGTAAATAAGTGGTACGTGCGTAGAGTAAAACTGTCGGTGTGCACAGCAAGCAGATTTTTTATGGCAAACATGTAAATAAGTGGTATGTGCACAGAGCAAAACGGTGGGTGTGCAAATCAATACCTAGCGAATTTTTTGGCAAACTTGTAAATAAGTGGTATGTGCGCAAGGGAAAACGGTGGGTGCGCAAGGCAAGCTTTCGGAATCTATTCATTTATTTAATTTTTAGGACTTAAGTACCAAACTTTAAGTATTTAGTATTTGATATGATTACGAACTCAAATATAGTTTATCTATTTAGTATTTAGTATTTGATGATATATGATTAATATTTTAGTTTTTTAAGTATTTAATTGTATTTGATAGGTTTAGATTTAAGAATCTTCGAAACCATCGCTGTGTGTATATAATATATACATATTTAAAGTATCTCCGAAATCGATACCCGAAACGAAATTGCCGAAACTAGCGATACTGACAAAATCAAAACTTACATTCGAAACCACCGAAACGGGCGATACCGATACTAAAACCTAAATTTTGGGAAGAATGATACCGAGACCGAAACCGAGACCTAAAAGCTTGCTTTTCCGATGATCCATATCTTCGATGAACGGTAGTCCAGGAAATTCATTTTTCGGCCTCGATAAACTCCACCAAACTTGAAATTTGATAATGATTGTGTTGGTTTGTTTGTGAAAATTTAGTTAGCCATGAGTATTCTTGGTTCTTGAAATTTGAGTTAAACTTGTGAGATGGAAATTTTTTATCATGCGATTATGAGAATTAAACTGAGCATTTACATGATTTAGTTTCTTATATAATTGTGTGGTTATTGGTTAATTTTGATATTTGATTTTTGAGAAATAATCTTCGATTGGTGTGCAGTCGTTAATTTTCGATGGGTGTGCCATTGTGGGTTCTTATGATGTGGTTTTTGTGCCCTTGATGGGGCTTTCGGCTTGGGTTCTTCCTCTCCGTAGAGCTGGGGTTGTTTTGTGTTCTGCCCTGGACTTTTCCAGGGCTCTTGTTTGTGGTTGTTCCTTGTTTTGTCTTGGTCATTGCTATTTGGAATTGGTTTAGGAGGGATGCTAGCTGTTTTTTCCTCTTATAGCCTTTGATTGCTCTCTGTCTGCTGCTTTGTTCCCCTGCAGCCTTCGGTTGTTGAGCTGCCTTCCCTGCATCTCGGTTGTGCCCTCTATTTTAGTCCTGATGTGTTGCTGCCCATGTTCTTCCTGCAGTGCGGTATCTGCTGTTCTATTTTCCTAGGGCTCGACTGCTCCCTATTCTTCTTCCTGTAGTCGGCTGTCGTGTTCCTCTTCCAGCAGTTGTCGGTTATCATGTTCTTTTCATGTAGCCTCGGCTGTGTCCTTGCTCTTCCCTGCGGGTTCGGCTACAGCAGCAACCCTAATTTCTGTAGCTTCCGCCACTGTCCCTGCTCTGTCTTGTTGCTTTCACCTATTTCTATGAGGTTCCCTGCAACTTTTGCAATTGTTCTTTCCCTATCGCCTCTCGGCTGCCCTATGTCCTCCTCTGCACTTGCAGCTACTCCTTAATCTCTTCTTGCACCCTTGGCTGCTCTCTGTTGGGTGTTCCTAGGCTCATGTGTCTTTTATGGCTTCTCCAAGGGGGCTTAGGTTGTGGCTGATATTGGCTGTGTTGTGGGTAGGAAAAACTGTAGTTTTTTCCTACAGTAACATATACTGTTTTGCAGTGTTTGAGGCCTAAATGTGAGGCCTTGTTTGCACTACAGTCGCCGTCGATTTTACTTTGTTTTGGATTGGGTTTGTGGGTTGAATTTCTGAGCATGTGTTGGACTCTCATGATTATATATATATTGTCCCATGTGAGCTATCGTTGGACTTGTCTGGTACCTTGTCATGGATTGAATTAAATTATCAATGATGAAATATTTCTGAGATAAATGATCCTGAAATAGAAATTAAATTACACGCCCCTTCAACTTATTGTTGGAAAAACTTAGGCTTGTAAATGATTATACATTGTCCATGATTTCAGTAGTTCCCTAAGAGGGTGGGCTATGCTTCGATTACATGCTTGGATTTGATTCGTCCCGTTCTTGTATACAGCACATTATTTAGATGATACATCTACGTTGACTAGATTGCATAGACCTCCTTGATTATATGGAGTATTATATGATATTCTTGCTTACGTGACATTATCTCATTATACATATGATATGTGCCAAGTGAATTCCATAATAAAACCTTGAAATAATAACCAGAAAATAATATGCTTGCAACATGAAAATATAAATGACATGATATGTGATCTTGTTACATGACCCATGGTTTACATACAACATGTGATAGTGCCCTAGATATACCCTTGATGACATTGATACATGACACTTAGCTTTACACATTTAATACATTATACACATTTAATACATTATATATGACTATAGACTCTCTAGGAATGTGGTGACTTCTGTCTCAGAGGGTGCGAGAGTGATGATGGATTTCTATTATATCCGTATTTTCACTTCCAGCGATGGAAGTGGGGTTTATCACTATATCAACATTTCCACTTTTAGTTATGAAAGTTGAAATTTTCTACTATTATGTGTTTTTGCTACTCACATCGGGAGCAGTGTTATACTATAGAACCCATGCTTCATGTTTGAGTTGCACATTGTACCTTCAGACATGAGTCACATTACTAGTATATGTTATTGATCCACATGCACAGTTACACGGATATGTTAGTACAACAATTATATTTCATGACATGCTTTGTCTTGATATCTGATTGCTGCCATCCATACTGCCATTTCAATATATTCTAATTTTCATGTTTTATATATGCTGTACTAACTCATTTGATTTTGTAGTTTTTGGAATTAACAACTAACCTCAAAATTGTTGCCACAGTTAAGTTCTGAAATGGATTTTGTGGAAGGAGCCGTTGTTGAGGAGTTAGAGTTACGAGATAGTCAGAGTTTTGTGTGATACTTGTTTTATTCAAGGTTTGAGGTCTCGATTTTAGTATTCTGGAAATTTTAGGTTTCGGTTGGGTTTCGCCTGGTTCAGTAGTTTCGAAATTGAGTTTCGTTTCGGTTAGTAGTTGGGTATTCCCTTTGTAATTTAACTTATAAATAAACTTAACCTGTAATATTAGCTGGCCATTCCCTTCTGCTAAAGATATTACATGCACTATTCCAAGAAAAAATTCCACAACAAAAAATTCCACTTACCCAGGGAAAACTTGTAATTAAAAGGAATTGTTTACAATTTAAATTACATTAAATACTCTCAATAATGGCAACCTTGTAAAATTCCACCGACTCAGTGCTAGCTGTAGCCACACTCCAAAGGCACACCAAATGTTGCTAAAAATATTACTTTATTTACAAGCTTTTCATTCCATTAAATCGTAAAAGCTAATGGCAAACTTGTAAATTAGTGAAATGTGACTAGCACATTTGTAGATCACTTGCACTTCCTGGCTCAAAATATCCCCCACTTTCCACCGACTCTAGGGTACAATCTCTCTCTTGACAACAGCGATGGCGATCACGGCCAGGTAAGTTATTTGCTTCTTCCTTTTTTGTTTCCTTTTCTATTTTGCCTTTAGCTTTCCTGTTTTTACCATTGATGCTTTTATTTTAGGGACAAAACTTAGGGTTTTTTGTTTCGGTACTAAACCGAGATTTTCAACCGAGTTTCATACCGGTCCTCGTCGAAACCGGTACGAAACGTCTGAAACTCAAAGGTCTAGGTCGAAACCTCAAACCTTGGTTTTATCATTGGTTATCTTTTAATTGTGACATCACTTGTTTTATATCCTTATCCTGTCAGTATTTTATATTATCATGTTGATCTTAGAACTGCATAAGTCTTTATTTCTTGTTGCTTATTATTAGTTAGTTGCAGATGAACCTTAGTAATTATCAAGACGCGTTCATATTTATGCTTATTTAGGCCGAAGATAGAATTCTTAGTAGGTCTAAATGTGTGCGGGCTTATCACGATTGTTTCTCTTGGCATTTTGGGAAGTAGGGAGTAACAGAAGAAAACACAACTTACCGATAACCATTCAGATTCGAAAACTGATGAATGAAAGTGAAATTATATTATACTCAATAATCAGATGGTGCATGATATTGTGCTATATACTACAATAGCCAAGTAGTCATGTGATTGCTTGACAACGCTCTATTTAAGATCTTAAAATTTCCATGGAGCTTTTAATGTTTTACAAAAGCTATTCAGGAACAACAAGATAAATGATGGACCTTTTGCTCAGTTCTATAGGGACTATAAGAGGTGTGAGAAGCAAGACATTGTTTGCAATTGGTGCTCATGTACAAAAGATGAAGAGGCCGTATGAACAAATTTTTGTATTGGGTTTTCTCAAAGCCTTACCAGTTAAGTATGCATTTGCATTGCCAAAAGTCCTCGGAAGTTTAGGAGTCATAATTGAGATATTCAGCCTACATTAGAGGATATTTTTTAGTGCATCATGTGCTACAAACATGAATGAGTTGTAGGCTTGAACTGCTTTTAGTATTTCTGCAGAGTTGATTTGTCGGGGCCATGAGGAGATTGTGGTATTGGTCTTACAGGAATTGGTCATGGACTAAATCATGGTGAAGGTACTATTGGAGCAAGTCATGGAAGCATTATTGGAGTGGGCTATGTGAATCCTATTGGTGTTGATAACAAAATTTGATATTATTGTAAGGTGGGATATACAAGACAGACATATTGGGAGCTGCAAAATAAGATGTCCCCATCTGCAGTTAACATATCATGCTTTTACTGATAAGGAGTCTGGCTCAGATGTGTAACGTGTTCAATAAATGGTTGCTGTTTCATTAATTTTAGGTTTGCATGACATTTTCTTCTTCTTTTGCACCTTTTGCAATGCTTGCCAAAATCGGTAATTGTCAAAGCCAGTAGATTCAAATCTACTGTTTTCATTCCATTTTCCATGCCATGCTCATTATATTAATGGCAACCATTGTATCATATTTCTTTTGGAGTCTATCTTTTCTTTGCCAAGTGTCACATTAACGGATGTGTTTGTTTTCTTTGGTTTGTGATGTTGACAATGCATATGTCACAGCTAACATGTCATTAATGTATGTTTATTACATTACCTAATTTTTATTTAGTTTAATGTGTCTGCTTTCCAAATCTTTAAACTGATCAGTAAACTTTCTTACCCGTCATGGTTTTTAGGAGATCGGTTCGACAAAGATAATTAGCACATGACATGAGTCTTGTATTTGTGATACTGTTACATTATCGGGTGTCATGTCTCCAATCGACATTCATACTCAATTGGAGGCATCCTTCTCTACACAATCTAAAATGTCAGTTCTTTAGTTGAGTTATTTGTCGAGTCTAGAGTGAGGCTTGTCAACAAGGGAATCACCATCAGGCGGCTTATTCTCTTGAGGTTAACACGAGATCAAGTAAACCACTTAAACTTGTTCATTCTGATATATGAGGATCATGTCTTGTGCAATCGAAATTTGGATTTAAATATTTTATTTTATTATTTTAAAGGATAAATCTAAAGTATTTTGTCTTTTAGTGTTTTTGTGCTGAGATTAAAACCTGTACATACTGTGTAGTGACAATGCTAATGAGTACTTTAATTCTGTTTTCACTGAGTTTATGACATTGTCTGGTATAATCTATTTGTTATCCTGTTCATATATAACACAATATATAACACAACAAAATGGACTAGCTGGACATAAAAATAGGTTTTATTCGATGTTGTAATTGCATTATTATTTAATAGAAACGTTCCAGAATATTTTTAGGCAGATGTTCTTACCGTATGTTATCTTATCAATAAAATGTAGTCATATGTTGATAATAAGATCATATACTCTTTGCTATTTTCATATGTTCCTTTATTTTCTCTCACCCTATGTATATTTGGATGTATATGTTTTGTGCATGGTTTTAGACTAGTAGTGTCTAAACCAAGGTTTTAGGTATCGGTTTCGGTTTCGGTATCACTTTTTCCAAAATTTAGGTTTCGGTATCAGTATCACCCGTTTCGGCGGTATCGGAAGCAAATTTCGGTTTCGTCCGTATCGCTAGTTTCGGCAGTTTCGTTTCGGGTATCGTTATTGGTTCCACCGAGACCGAAACGAAACTTCCGAGGGTTTCGGCCGATACCTCAAACCATGGTCTAAACTTGATCCACAATCATTAAGATACATTTTCCTTCACAATTCACTTTACATAAAGTGTATAAGGGTTTCTGTTCACAAAACAGACAATATTAGACATTATTTTCTTTGAGTCTTGGTCTTTTTTGTAAACCACATTTCAAAGACACGTCTCCTTGATGATAAGTTCTCATTTTTATTCCTCAGAAAGAGTTAACTATGCTGGAGATTGGATCATTGTCGAACTAACTCTTTAGATGTGACCGACTGATATACAATAAGGTCAAGATAAAAAATTTCATGTTTATCATTGATGTCACAAGACTTTCTCCATTCATGTGTCAACTTTTGATACCATAACGATTCTTATTGAGCACACTTAACTCCTTCAACTCCTGACTCTTCTGATCATTCTGGTGTTGATGTTCTGATCATTTTGAGTAAAGGTATCCCGAACCGTACAACTAATCCATTATACAAATATGTATCCATTGCAATTCTTCGCATTGGTGTTATGCTTTTTTATCTCTTGTTGTTTCTTTCCGGTTCATAAGTCTTTGTCAGAAGTTCTTGCACACTTATGATATGTAATGAAAGAGAAAATTACAGCTTTAGAGGAATTCACACTTAGGATTTGGTTACACTTCATATTGGCAAGGCTACAATAGGATGCAAATGACTGTATGCTGTGAAGCTGATTCCTGATGGGATATTGGCTTTGTTGAAAGCTCGATTGATGGTCAAATGGTATTCTCACATCTGTGGTATTGACTATCTGGATGCATTGTCCCCCTTAGGGTTAAGATGACATTTGTCCGACTTATGTTGTTTACTGCTACTCACCATTGGCCATTACATTAGCTATATATTAAGAATGTCTTTCTTCATAACCTTCTTGATGACAAGGTTTATATGAAACAACCATTAGGATTTGTTGCTTGGGGGTATGTCTGAGAGTTTGTCAGTTAAAGCAATCTTTATATGGCCTGAACCAATCTTTACATGCATAAGTTGAAAGATTTTCTATGGTTGTTTAGGATTTTGATTGCACATGGTTAAGCGGTATTACTCAGTCTTCTTCCGAGTACATCAGGGAAGTGTATCTTGTTAGTTGTTTATGTTGACGATATAGTGATTACTGGAGATAATGTTGAAGGTATCATAACATTGAAGGCATGCGTACATTGACACTTCCAAATTAATGGTCTTGGACTATTGTGTTGCTATAAATGTAGCTAAATCACGCGAAGAGGTTGTGTTGTCGCAAGTACATATTGGATATTTTTGCAGTGTTATCTCAATGTCGATTCAGTTAATTCGCTTATGGATCCGACTAGAAGTTGTAACGATCCGGGGGCCATTAGATGATCTCAGACAAGACTGGAAGCTCCTGGGGAGAGGAAATTTTCTCATTGTAACTCGATCAGATGTTGCATATCTAGTAAATATAGTCAGTCAGTTCATGTTAGCCCCATGATCATGTCATTAGGAGGCTACACCTAGAATAATTTGCTATCTGGAGGGTGTGTCAGGTAGACGACTTATGTATACAGTCCTTGGCCATCGTAAAATTGATGCCTTTTCAGATGCTGATTGGGCAATATTGCACGTTTATTAGAGATCCATTATAGAGTATTGTGTATTTGTTAGCGATAACCTTATGGTATAGAAGAGTAAGAAACAATATATTGTCTCCTGGCCAAGTGCAGAATTTGAGCGTCGGGCCATGTCAAATATCATATGTGAGTTGGTTTGGATCAATGATCTTATGACAGAACTTCAGTACACAATTCCATTGTTTATTTAGCTATACCATGATAACGAGACAATGATCCATATTGCAAAAATCCCTCTTTTATGAGCGTATGAAGCACATTAAGGTAGATTGTAATTTAGTTCGAGAAAAGATGGTTGAGAACACGATTATAGAGTATAGACTCTATGTAGCTTCAATGAATCAATTAGCAAATTTATTTATTAAATCACTTAGTAGTTCTCGTATCCAATTCATTTGTGGCAAGACATGGATATATGATATCTATAGCCCAGCTTGAGAGGGAGTAGAAAGGGAGTGTTAGAGTGCAATATTATATGGTGGTTTGTGTAAAACTGAGTTATAATATCTTTATATATAAAAAAGTGTGGTTAAGAGAGGATTAACTAACCCTCTCTATCCTTTTCCACGTATTAGTTTGTCAGAAGCTAATGCACTTGTTATATGAGTTTATAAATTTTTAGTATCCTATTTGCATGCATAATCATTGTACATTACTATCATCTTGTGATTTAGCATGGTATATTAATCTTTTTCGTATGACATTAAACCTGCTTTTATCAACAGATTATTATGATATGTACAATGGATTAAATGATGATAAGTAATATATGCGTGTGCACGTGTATAAGCACGCTCATAATTACACGATTTAGTTTGAGATGAAATAAAAGAAGTGACCACAGTTGTCAGTTTTAAGGCTGGACCATTGTTATGAGCAAGGTTTGAGGTCTCGGTTCGGTCTGGGTATCGCTCTCCCGAAAATTTAGGTTTCGGTATCGTTATCGTCCGTTTCGACGGGTTTGGAAGTAAGTTTCGGTTCGTCCGTATCGCTAGTTTCAAAAATTGTAAGTTACATGTAACTAACAATATTAGTTAAAATTTGTTACTAATAGACTAATAAGATAATTTGTAACTTATAACATAATTATGAACAATATTAGTTAAAAATATACTATTCACGTTAACCATTTAGCTAAAAACACAATCTCGTTAGTTACAATATAGCAAACTTGTAAATAATGCATAATATGTTTAGACAAATGTAGGGTGTGAATAGCGTGTCAATATCTCATTTTTGGAGGGTTTAGAGAAGTTTTATTTAATTACACATTCTTCTTCCTCCGTCTTCGACCGATACTGAACGATATCGGCGGTATCGGTTTCGGCCGATATCGTTCAGTATCGGCCGATATCGTTCAGTATCGGCCGATACCGAAACTGACTCATAGTTTCGGTCTCGTTACCCACCGATACCAAAACGATACGGCCGATACCCAAGGGTATCGGCTGAAACCTCAAACCTTATGAGGATTAGCCATGGGGTCTCGATGTCTTGGACCACTATTATGACAATTAGCCAATTAGTGAGATTAGCACTAAATATATGGTGTGTTGGGCGTCATATTTAATAAGATTGACCGAAAAATTCTGACATACCTGGAAAAAAGTAAAAAAAATTATGGAGCATGATGGTTATGGACAAAAATGAAACGTGTTTTGAGGCTTTATTTATAAGTTTGTATTCATTTGACCTAATCTTATGATATATGCAAGTGTTCCATGAGTAGTGCGGTGTTAATTCAATATAACATGTTAATTGGTTTTGTTACTTTTTGGCTATCGAGCTCATACTTTCAGGAAAATTATTTTTTAAGATTCTTATAAAGCTCGCTGGTAACAATCAAACGTTTTGATGGAAACATGGAAATTTAGTTTTGTTTTTCCAAGTTAGTTTGAAGAACTGTTTTCCACTTCAGAAATTTGGATTTAGGGTTTAATTAGTTTTAACTGTTATTGTTATTTCATTAATTGTTTAGTGGAGGGCTTAAATTGGTGAGGGAGATTATGGATGTCATAGTAAAAATATTTAACACGTGTATTGCGTTAAAAACAAATCAGGGGAGAAGATAATATCCACTACCATTCCATTGTAAAGGTAGAAAATGAATTTTCATGTCTCTTCTTGTTTATGGAAGATCAATCAAGTTGATTCTTAGTTATTCTTTAATATTTTTTTTCATGCAAACTAGACTAGTCTATATGTGATGCGCATGTTACAAAAACAAGGAAGGAGGGGGGGGGGGGGGGGGGGGGGGGGGAGGCCAAGTAAGACATGAAAGGAAGTGATACGATTATATATGAAAGATCTTTGTTGGACGGAAAAGAAAGTATTAGATTGTAATGTGGGGAAAATAAATATCTGATATCACGGTCTAATATGATCCCGATCTGACATGATTACAATGTGTTTGTGCCTTTTCTTATTATTATTACTTCTTTTTTTATTTAATATTTTTTATTGTTATTGTTATTATTTATTGTTATTGTTATTTTTTATTTTTTTATTTTTTCATCTCTTTCTACTAGGTCCATGAAGTCGACCCCAATTTTTAGGATGAATGCTAAGACAATGAGGAGATTAGTTTATAGGTCACATTAAGGAACCTTTGAGTTACTGTTCATAAAGTTGTCATTTATGCTAAACTTTTTCTTAGCTTCAAGATTGATTGCAATTGGCATTTTTTCCGGTTAAAAGTGTGCTCTACAATATTAAGAAGTATGAGCAATCAAAATGAACTAAAAAGGCGGTACTGTATGGTTAAAATAACATATGAAATTGTAATTGTTTTCATTGTGAATTGTTAGGACATGCATCTTAGTTTTGTGGATATTGGCTATAAGCAATCATAAAAACCCAATTTAACCCAAAAAGGGAACCCTAATTAGAGTTTTAGGTTCAATCAAATTTAACCATATGTTCTTTTTTTATTGGCCAATGTGGGACTAAACTTCACATTTTTGCCTGTTGTTTCTTTTTCTTTTCTTTTAGATGACTGTTTATAAACTGGTTTCAAGCCATAATTTTAACAATATCCACATTGACCCACATATGAAAACGTGCTAAACGAGAGAGCCAAAACTTTCGGAATCAACTGACAATCTCCAATTAAAACTGTGAGCATATGTCATGGTACTAGTAAGTATCTCATGGCTCGTAGGTGTTTGACAAGTATTTTTAAAAAATCTCTCTTGCACGCGTATAATGGCCTCGACTAGCTACTAGCAAGAATTCCTAAATCCTTGCTTGTAGCACGTATGTCCTTTTCACAACTACTAGTAGTGTAGATCTTTCCTAACTATTACCAATTGTGTACATTGTGACTTGTTTAAGTTTAGCACCCATTAAAAGATTTGCACTTAATCGTTTCTAGGAATCTTCACCATAGGTTCTGATGTCACTTGTTGGGACAAATGCATATTAGCTTCGTAGATATTGGCTAAATAATCATGAAACCTAATTTGACCCATAAAGAAAAGGCCAATTGGACACACAATGGAAGCGAAAGGTGGTTATGGTAACGATATTTGAGGAAAATATTTAGGGATTTGATAAAATTTCCGGCATCACGTACTGGAGATCTGACGATCACACTTTACATGTAGAGCTTTTTCGAACCTCACGTCTAGGCAACCAAGACCACTTTCACATTCTAATTCAAAAGATTTAATTTAGCAAACAAAAAGTTCATCAATTTTTTTTCAAATTCTATTCGATCCCAAAATAAAACAAATCCAAGCCCTTTAGATAGGCTTACAGGACTCTCAATACCCTTTCACAATTGACGTGAGACTTAAAACAACTAAAAGCAAAATAAGAAAATAGCAAAAAGACTCAATTTCTGCTGAAATTCAAATAAAAATTACTCAAAAGATAATGACCCAAACACTAATATGAAAAGTGCACTCAAACGTAGATTTGATCCTCATCATAGAGTCTTGTGTTCAATCATATTTAACTATATGTCCATCTCTTTTGTGTGACTAAACTCCACCCGTTTACCTATGATTCTTTTACTTTTTAAACACAATTTTAACGTGAATTATGCAAAATTAGATTTAAATTTTCAACTCTCATCTAGCAAAGTAATATCTACTATGATTTATTATGATGTTCTATTTTAATTTATTATACAAGCATACTTAGAATTGCTTCTCTAGAATAGATTATCTACTTACCTTAAACTGCTAATACAACTTATGAAGTTATATCTCTCATGAAAATCAATACTTATGAAGTTCAATTTCTTTTCTTTCTATTATGCTAAATGTATACTATTTTTATTATTCTTACAATGGGAAATATTCATGCGTCCATCACTGTAGCCAAACATTAGTGGTTCAAAATGGGCATGTGAGTCTGCCATGTTGGACTAGTTCTAGCTCTATTTATTTCAATGGATGTTTGTGAGTACAAAATAAGGGGTTTTCATTATTAACTTCTTTATTTTTTAAAAATTTTTATCACTTATGATATTGGCATTCTATCCTAATTTCTTTGAGCTATTACTTGAAATTCTACTACGGTCATTGACAAATACATATTTCCAGGATCTCTCCTGTTGGAAGAGATAGCTAATGCTTATGGTGAAAGAGGGATTGATTCTATAATTGAAGGTGCTCAAAAGCGTTTTCGTGAGTCTTGTGATGCAAAAGTTGCTGGTTCTGCAGATTGGTGGAAAGTGAGTATTACATGTCAAGTGCCTTTATAGTAATCTGTCCTCTCTCTCTCTCTCTCTCCAGTTTCATGTGTTAGGTTTCTCAGATTAATTGTATGCTCATTTTCTGGTTCCACATACCGATATAAAGACACACAGCACCTATTAGAAAAAAGAAAAAAAAAAACTATTCCCATTTGTATATCCATTGCCAAGTATCTGGGGTTTAACCATAAGCAACCCTTCGTCCCTAATTTCAGCCTGTCTTCTCTTGCTTCTACTAGTACTTTCCCTTTCTTCTTCTACGTTATTGGACTGTTAGTGTACTGACATCTACTACTACTGCTATATAGGGGCGTAAAGTAATGGCTAAAATTTTTGCAAATGGGAAGCCAGAATAATCAGTGGTCCAGATTCAGACAATATTGTGTTAGATCCGTTCGCGGCTAAAGAGGGGAGGAAATTACTTTGCGCACAATAAGGAGGGTTTTCCTATTTAAACTAGGGCTAGCCGTCATTTGTAGGCATGCTTAATATTGGAGAGAATTCTATTGAGCGTCCATTAGGAGTAGTTCTAGATCTAGACGAGTGCGGACGTCCTCTAGGCGTCTTGGGAGGAGGGCACACCTCTTTTGTGCCCAATTATCTTGTTCTTCTTTATTATTTTGCTATAAAAATCCTATCTTTGGTTGGTTCCTAACAATTTGGTATCAGAGCGCGTGACGATCCATGGCGGGAATTGAAGGGGTAAAGAAATCGGTTGACGATTTGGTGGAATACATCGAGCACATGAAGGCAAGACAAGCAAAAAACGACGAGCAATTTGCAAAAATCATGGAGCTATTGACGGCGCGTATCCACGACGGCAAAAACCCTAATTTTGGGCAAAAGACGTCACCTTTGGAGGAGAAAAGCCCAGATCTAGAAATTTCAGATCTGAAATTTTCAGATCTAGATCTGAAAGTTTCAGATCCAGATCTGAAGGCGACGGAGGAAGACGAGAAAATTTTTAGATCTGAAAATTTCAGATCTGAATCTGATAGCGGTGAAAATCCAGATCTAAAGGCGGCGGCGGAAGACGAGGACGAGCCCCTAAGACGAGAAAACCCTAGCCGTCGTCTCAAGAAGGCGGCCACGACCCCTGCAGAAATTCTGCAGGGACGGCCAACTCTGCAGAAATTCTGCAAGGGCCGCAGCAGCCCTGCAGAATTTCTGCAGGGGCCCTGCGTGCCTGCAGGGCCTCTGCAGCCCCCTGCAGTGGGCCTGCAGATTCCTGCAGGGCCCTGCAGGGCCTGCAGTGGGCCTGCAGCCCACTGCATGGGCCCAGCTGCCCCTGCAGAGGCCTGCAGGGGTGCGGCAGGCCCTGCAGGCTCTCCCATGGCAGTTTTTGTCTCTTCAGCGGCGACGACGGGCCCTCCGATGCAGCGGACAGCGAGTTTTTGACTTCCTGGGCCCAAAACAGCGAACATTCGAGCTTCCGGAAGGGCGACGTGGGCCCCAAGGCCATTGGTTTTCAGTTCAAAGTCCTTCAGAGCGCCAACATCTCAGTTTTGGGTATAGAGGGCCTTCAGATCTAACTGGTGACGACCGTGGCTTCCGTCTGGGCATTGATGAAGGTGGTGGAGACCAATCTCATCCTTTCGATCCGGGAGGAGACATGCAATACGTGGAATGGATGGCACACATACTTTATGCACCACCTTGAGGACAAGGTGGATTTTCAGGGGCGGAGTAATGTTAGATCCGTTCGCGGCTAAAGAGGGGAGGAAATTACTTTGCGCACAACAAGTCATGGAGAAATTACTTTGCGCACAACAAGGATGGTTTTCCTATTTAAACTAGGGCTAGCCGTCATTTGTAGGCATGCTTAATATTGGAGAGAATTCTATTGAGCGTCCATTAGGAGTAGTTCTAGATCTAGACGAGTGCGGACGTCCTCTAGGCGTCTTGGGAGGAGGGCACACCTCTTTTGTGCCCAATTATCTTGTTCTTCTTTATTATTTTGCTATAAAAATCCTATCTTTGGTTGGTTCCTAACATATTGTTGCCGTATGCCTAAATATACTTTTAATTATATATATTTTTGTGCAATTGCTTCTAATTTAATGTGGCATTAAGATGGACTTGGTGGATTCCTTTTTGAGGTCAATCAGAGCACAATCTTATTGAAATCGTATAAACATATTGCCTATGTTTTCTATTGCATCAATCGGCTAGTTCTTCTCTTTTAAGTTATATTCCTAGTTGAAAAAAGACCAATAAGAAAGCAATCAGCAAATTCATATAAGTTGGTCTAGACCAAAGTCCAGGTTTCATTTTAGATCAAATTTCTTAGAAATTATATCTTTGGCTCATATAACGGATGCCCAGTGTTAAAAGCATCTACTATTTCCTTTAGCAGGATCATCTAACGGTAGGGTGGATTGCTTTACTCACTATATGGTCCCTGTGAGAATAGTGAGATGTGAATGAGGTAATCTGTAAAAGTGTAAATTATATATAATAATACGAATGGGTAAGAGAAGAACAACTAACTTCTCAGTCCCTTCTTCCCTGACTCCTTTTTTCTATATTTACCTAATATTCCTAATTATCTTTCTAATCCCAGATTAGATTAGTCCCAAATTAGATTAACACTTAACCTAGATTTATTTAATTTGAAAACGAATTTTGTTTTTATTCTAATTTAAATAAGTTTGTATTTTGAAGTCTAGATTTAAATTTTGAAATTAAATTCAAATTTAATTTAATGGTTTATAATTAATGGGTTAACAGGTTTTAAAGTAAATAAATATAAATAAATTCCAAAACATTCGCTAAAAATCATAAAAAGGCTAATAACTTATTTAGAATAAATTGGACTAAAAATACATCGTAACTTTTACAAACAAAAATACCGTGATAGGTTGGTCTGTTACATGTACATGGAAAACAGTTTAACAATGGTTTAATTCATGGATTGAGGTTTCGGCCGAAACCTCATGGTTTCGGCCGTTTCGGATCGGTCTCGGAGGGGACCGATCCAAAACCCCTCTACGTTTCTCGGTACCCGGCCGAAACCGGCCAGTTTCGGCCGGGTACCGGCCCAAACGGCCGGGTTTCGGCTGATACCGATGCGCTTTAGCAAAAAAGAAGAAGAAGAAGAAAAGAAAAAAAGTAGAAGAAAAGGAAGAGAAGGAAGAAGAAGAAAGAGGGGTTCGGTTTATTCAAAAATAAATTCAAAAAAAGAAGAAGAAAACACAGAAGAAGCCGGAGAAGAGAGATACTTACCTGGCCGACCGCTCGTCACCTCCCTCCCGCCGCCAGCTCACCGCTTTCCCACCGCCTTCGGAAGCATGGGCCGCCGTTGTCACAAACTTTGTTGGGAGAGAGGAACGAGATGTGGATGATTGCCCTGGCGGTTAGATATTTTGAAATGGCAAACTTGTAAATGAGTGGTATGTGTGCAGAGTAAAATGGTGGTGCGCAGAGCAATTTTCATGAATGGCAAACTTATAAATAAGTTGTATGTGCACATAATAAAACTGTGGTGTGCAGAGTAAAACGGTGGTGCACACAGCAACTCTCCTGTATGGCAAACTTATAAATAATTTGTATGTGTACAGAGTAAAATGGTTGTGCGCAGAGTAAAACGGTTGATGCGCAATGCAACTAGCTTGTTTGTTGTGTAATGGCAAACTTGTAAATAAATATATGAACACAAATTTATAAATACATATTAGTAATACAAATTTGACAAGTATGTGATATTATATGATTAATACTTTAGTTTTTCTAAGTATTTGATAGGTTTTAAGTATTTAAAACTACCGATACGGACGAAACGAAACTCACTTTCGGAATCGCCGAAACGGATGATACTGATACCGAAACCTAAATTTTCGGGAGACCGAGACCGAGACCGAGACCGAGACCTCAAACCTTGGTTTAATTTGTTATAAATTATCTGTTATTTGGTTTCGATTAATTCCTGTCCAAAAAGGGTATATCTAAAAAATAGTTAGTATCATTCGGTCATGGAGGGCAATATGCAAAAGACATGGTATACCATGCAATTTTTCAAACAGAGGGCAACATATGTTAGAAACTTGCTTTTCTATATGTGCAGAAATTTGAGAAACGAAATGTCAAACTTAGACTATAATTTTTTTAAGTGTGAGATTTAAGGCTTTTTTTTCAACCTCACCTCCTTTTTCATGAATTGGACTTGTAAGCTCAACTCTTAACCATGTTAGTCTTTGTTTAGAATTACGATGTGCTTTAATCAGATAAGATGTTGATTGTTATATAATATATCTTCATGTTAGACTTTCAAGAGCCAAATCAGGCATGTCTTTGCATGTTATTATAGGTGTGACCTTTTCAAGCAATGTAGATTACCCTGAGAAGAAAATGGTTCTTTACCAAACACTTGGATGCAAAGAAATGATGTCGGATTTTGGCTTTTGGATATCATTCCACTTTTAGATATTCCTTTTTTTTGGTTAAACATCATAAATTTCTGCCAAAGCAGCAGTCATTTGAAGTATAGTTAGCGGCATCGGCTGCTGGTTTCAATACACATGCTTTTTTCCCAGTTACATATTTATGTTCAGGTCTGAACTTCAAGTTCTATGTTTGCTCATTATACCTCAATCACCGCCCATTGGATTATATTTTGTCGTGCTCTTGTATGCAATGTTTTTCCCCATCTTGGCATATCTACATATTTAATTGCACTTGGTTCTGTTCCTTACAGGTACTTCTTTACTTCCTTTCATGTTTCTGTATCATTAGTGCCGTTCATGTTTCTGTTCTATGTGTAACTTGCAAGTTCCATTGCTGCAGTTACGTGAAGCATCTCTCTTTGCATTAGTCTCTCTTGCAGAACAGTTGCTTGAAGCACAGGTCTGTTTTCGTCTTTGCATTTATGAAAGAATTGCCATGTTAGCATATTCATTTGTATAAGTGAAGTCAAGGCTGTATCAATGTGTAGTTCGTTTGAATGATTCTTGTATGCTTGCAACTCTTATACCTTTTATTGTGGCTCTTTTATTTATGATTTTATAGGATTCAAGATTAATAAATATAAATTTAGGGAATCTTCTTGATCAAATGATTACAAAAGACATGGGAACAGGTATTAATTATCATTTCCTCATCATATAATGTTTTATAATATTAAGTATTGACTATCTTTGTTATCCTGATTCATAGGAATATACGAATATCCATTTCTTCATGCACGTGCATTTTCAGCAGTATCCAAGTTTTGCCCTGTAGTAAGTGTTATAACTTTTATTTCTTTTATAATGTAAATCTATTTTCTTTGCAACTTTTGATGAATGCTGAATATTCTGAAAACTATGAAAACTTATGCAGATTAGTAAAAGCATCAGTGAACAATTTCTCTTTGCGGCTATTCAAGCGGTAGCAAATGAAGTGTAAGAAAGCCTTATCCCTCTTGGTTCCTTGAATGTATGCTGCTTTTAATCTTAAAATCTGACTGCACTGTGAAATGGTTCATTGATAGTCCGCCTCCCGTTAAAGTTGGTGCATGTAGAGCGCTATCTCGACTCCTGCCGGAAGCCAACAAAGAGAACATTCAGCCTCATATTGGGGGTTTATTTTCAGCTCTCACGAGTCTTCTTAAGCAGGTAATTTGGCGTCCAGAAGAATAAAGCATCTCATATGTCCATCTTAATTTGAAAGATAACCTGCATTACAATTTCTTCCCAGGCATCTGAAGAAACACTACATCTTGTGCTTGAAACTCTGCAAGCAGCAGTTAAAGCAGGTTTGTATTTAACAAGTAATTTGGCGCCCATGTCATTTCTGTGAACCAAATCCTGGAAAGCAAAAATGATATGTGTGTTTTGATATATTTCCTTTATATAATGATAGAGTTCCTCAAATAGGTCATGAATTATCATTATCCATCGAGCCAATTCTCTCTCCTGTCATCCTCAATGTGTGGGCGCAGCATGTTTCAGATCCTTTCATCAGTATTGATGCAGTGGAAGTTCTGGAGGTAAGTCATACTGTTATCTCAATGCGAGGCTTGGTATTTTGTCTTTAAAGTATTTGAATTGATACACAAATAGGTAAGATGTATAAAAATATAACCAGGATCCTGCTTTTGTTGACATGTGATATATCCTTGCATTTATGGAACCATATTGTAATTCTATAGTTCACATCTAGGGAAAAGCCGGTATTTGATAGCACGTTTTGAAAATACGATCAGACCTATTTATCTGTAGTGTGCATATTTCAAGATACTTGTGTAACGAATGTGATTTACTACATGAAATCTGTATGGTGGAGGAAGGAGCACCTAGCTTGTTATCGACATAAATGTGACTATCCTTTCTCTATAATGGATGCATGTATGGGTCGGCGCATGAAGATTTTCTTATGCCATTATCTGCAGGGGCATATGTAGAGGATAGAAATGGTGTTAAAAATACAGAATACTAGGGATATAATAAGTTAATTATTATTCATATCTCATTACTTGCTCTCTTGGGAGTGTTTTCGTTTATAGATCAGGTTGATAGTGTTCTAAATATCGATCCGATGTCCGATATATCGGTCGCAATATCAGTTTTATGACTAGGCCGATACGATATGGGCTTATATTATGCAGTTTGCGATATTTGGGGAAATATCACCGCAATATCGTACTGCAGCCGATATTGCGGCCGATATATCCCTCTGAAATATCGGCCGCAATTTATACTTTTTTAAAAACAAAGTTACCGGGTCGGTCCACTTAAAAGTGGATCCGATCGGAGTCACCCGACCCAATCATTTACTTAAAATGACAAGAGGCATCAGGATTTTTGAGAGATAATTGCTGCTTTGCCCTAATTCTAATCACACCGCTCCACTCATCTCGACGCTCCGCTCCTTACACCTCTCTGCTCAGCTTCGCCAGGTGAAAATTTCCGACGATAATCGATTGAGCTTCGGCGTTCGGCATTCAATCTTAGTAAGGAAATATTTTCTGATCAAGGTGAGTAGTCGAGCCCTTTTTTCAGTTTTTCATTTTTTTCGGTTTTTAATTTTTTCCCATCCAGTATTGGGTTTTTTTCCGTCGATCGAGCTTTTGACATCCGACGTTCGATCTTCACAATGGATCTGATCAAGATTAGTACTTACTACGTAGTATTCTTTTCCTTTTTAATTTTTTTAATTTTTTAATTTTCTGAATTTTTTCAGTTGGTTTTTTTCAGTCTTTGTTCTTAAGAGGGGTTTCCAATCAATGAGAGTATTCTTTCCCTTTTTACATTTATACATTTTTTTCAATTTTTCTATTTCATCTTCACACTGTTAATATTGATCCACATGAATCATATATTGTAGGTATTTAACTCGTTTGGTTTGTGACCACTTAAAGAAATATTCCATCAAGTGGATGGCCGGTATTCAGGTTTAATGAGATAAGTATACACAAAACATACTTTTATTTGAGTATCTATAGTTTATATTTTCTTGGACCTCTATGCTTTTATTTGATATTATTTTTTAGCCTCTGATATGACACTCCGATATTAAGTCAATATCCCTGATATTCATGTTTAACGAGAAAAGTATAACCAAAACAAACATTTATTTGAGTTAGTATAGTTTTTATCTTCTTAGATACATCTATGCTGACATATGTCATAATTTTTAAGCCTCCGATATGACACTCCGATATTTAGTCAATATCCCCGATATATCCCCGATATACGCAATCCGATATCAAATTTACTAGGCCGATACGCGACCGATATCCGATATTTAGAACACTGACATATATACATACATACATATAGCCATGTCTCCATATCCTATTATTTAGAAGTTGCATGTTGGAAGCTTTAGGACCATTGGACACTTGACATCCATGTCATGTGTTCAAGAAACATTGGTTTCAATAGCATTAAATCTCAAAAAGTGTGAAACTGACAAGACAGGCAACTACGAATCTGTCTGCAGTCCTCTTCTTTCTAGCAAATAATCATGGAAGATTTGATTATTAAGGGACCCTTCTTTTCAAGTCCATGAATGACCAACCTCCCTACTGATCAATCTCTGCTACACTTGTATGCACATATATGATTATCAGCCTGTTAAATATCAACCTAGTGTTCTAAATATCGTATATCGATCGTGTATCAGCCTAGGAAATTTGATATCAGATTGCAGATATCGGAGATATATCGGGGATATTGACTAAATATCGGTGTGTCATATCGGAGGCTTAAAAATCATGACATGCAAGCATAGATGTATCTAAGAAATTATAAACGATACTAACTCAAATAAAAGTATGTTTTGGTTATACTTCTATCGTTAAATATGAACATTAGAGATATTGACTAAATATCAGAGGGTCATATTAGAGGCTAAAAATGATGTCAAATAAACTGAAAACTGGAAGGAAAAAAAATCAAAAAACTGAAAAAATATGGAAAACTAAAAAAAGAGCTCGGCTACTCACCTTGATTGGAAAACACTCCCTTACAAAGATTGAATGCTGGACGTCGAAGCTCAATCGATTGTCGCCGGAATTTTCGTCGGACGGAGCTGAGCGGAGCGACTTGATGATCAGAGCATCGAGAGGAGTGGAGCAGCGTGATTAGATTTAGGGCAAAGTAGCGATTATCCATCAAAAAATCCCGATGTCTTATCATTTTAAGTAAATGATTTGGGTCGGGTTACTCGGGTCGGATCCACTTTTAAGTGGATCGATCCGCTAACTTTATTTTACAAAAATAGTGAATTGTGGCTGATATTTCAAAGGGATATATTGGCCGCAATATCGGTCGCAACCCAATATTGCAATATTATTTTCCCAAATATCGGAAACCGCAATATATGAGCATATATCGTATCGGCCTAGTGATAAAACCGATATAGTGGCTGATATATCAGATATCCATCCGATATTTAGAACATTGGCGAGAAGGATGACCACCAACTGACTTGGATCAGATTTTCCATGATGATAATCCATTGCAGGAATGGACCAGGGAGACAGAAAACATGTTGCTTGATGACAGAGATAATTCTTGGTTGGAAAGGCACTTGCGGAAGGACATACAAGAAGCAATCAGCCGCAACCAAGTCACGCCCCAGCACATATCACGTACAAGTGAAAGAAGGCAGACTCTCAGGTTCAACACGATAGTGATGATGATTCCTCTCCTGATGACCAAAGTCCTATAGACGGAGGTTGTGATTCGTCGAAATCCGTTCGCCTTACTGAGAGACGCGGGGACCATGCTTATGATGCACCACATTCGCATGTGTATAAAGATCATGATAGGCAGCACCAAAGTGAAAAACGGATGGACGATACATACGGTAGACAATCAGAATATCACAGGTATCAGCGTTCTTCTGATTATTATGGAGGTTATGATATTCCTGCCATTCATGAATCGTATTTCGGTGAACACTCAGATAGTCATGACGGTTATTTTGCGTCGTACATGCACTCTGATGTCTATGGAGATTATGGTAGTCAATACATGTACAGTCCGAATGTGACTGCGTAGTCCAGCAGTCAAGGCAGTCATGACACGCCTTTAATCGAGCCGAACCGGCCCTCAGCATATGATAACATGATGATATCATTTTTAGGACCAGAACAGATGCAATATTCCTTTCCAACATACTACTATGCACCACAGCCGGATAATGATAACTTTGAATGAGAGCATCCTATTTTTTATTTATTTTCTTCATTTTTATCTTTTGATGTATTTTATTTAGTTTTTTATTATGTCATATTTATGGCTCATCAATTTTATTGTTCTTTTATATTAATTAATTAAGTATTTGTTGTTACAAATGAGTAATGTGAACAGAAAAATACATGAAGTCTACAGGAAAATACCGGAAAATATAGAATAATTCCGGAAAATACAGAATATACAATTTAAAGTATCTCCAAAAATGAAACTGATATCCGAAACGAAACTACCGAAACTACCGATACGGACAAACCGAAACTTGCTTCCAAAACCATCGAAACGGGTGATACCGATACCGAAACCTAAATTTTGGAAAGAGCGATACCAAGACCGAAACCGAGACCTAAAACCTTGATCACAATGTCATTGTACTGGCAAGGAATATTTGCAACCTCAAAGATTAAAACTCATCAGGCCTGCAAATCAAAACTCAAACAAAAAACTTACATTAAATCAAAAAAATTAAATAAAAATGACCAAAGATCACAGATCGAAAAGATAGAACCTTTCTTTAATTTTTTCATCAAACAAATAAACTTTAGATTACCAACAATTCATTTTCAGGTTGAAGTTAAGAAACCAACTCACATCCATACCAAGAAGTATCATCTGGCCTGAATGACGAAATGATCAGGAAGATCAAACCTTTCTTTAATTTTTCCACATCTCATTTGAGCTGAAACACTCATTTTATAATATGCAAAGCATTTTATTTACAAAAAATAAATTATAACATGATCACAAAAACAGTACAACAAATGAATGCTCAGACATAGAAATCTTACATGTGATCAAGCAGAATTAATTGGAATAAGGATAAACCTGAAGGAAACAAACCTCTACATCGCCGTATCGTTCTAGATCTGTTCCCCGCCGTCGAATCCCCGTGGGGGGCCCACTGATCCCCACAGGCGAATCGGTTTGCAACCTTCCATAAATTAAATCAAAAACCCACTAAGAGAGACTTTTGGCATGGGTAGCATGATCAAGAAAGAAGTCTAACCAAATACCCATGATCAAAGAAAAAACCTTTCCATACTGTAAGGAAGCAACACATTATAATTGAATAACTCATGATCAGCTATAATTATGCAAAGGAGCTAACAACTACGTTATGGTCTACGAAATTGGAACAAGAAAACAAATCAATATAGCACTTACAACTTGACCAAGACAATCCATAAGCATCATCATAATAACATTGCAACAGAGCTACCCAAAAAAGTAACCTACTTTAAGGAAACCAAAACTAAGTACTCCCTCGCTGAGACAACACTTGCAGTTGCAATCGCTCCGAGACCCGAGACTGTCATTTCACTATCTTCTGCAATATGTCTTCACTCGGCTCTACTCATTACAGAAATTACATCTAAGTGATTCAAAAACATTACTTTTTCCACTTTCAATTTGAAGGAAAATAAAAATACCTCGAGGAGAGGGCCACGGGGAGTCGGGCCGACTTGGTCTCGAGCATGATTCTCTGTGCGTTCCTGTGGTGATCGATGGCGTCATCGATGAGCCCCCATTCCTCAGCCCTAACCGCCTTATCAATCTCCTCTTTTTGGCCAAATCGAAGTAGCTCTTCAGCTTCAGAACCACTATCTCGTTCACCACCAAAGGGCCAACTTCCATTGAGGGATCAGAGGTGCAGGACGATGATCTTCCTTGTGTTAAGAAGAATTGGGAGATGGAATCAACAAAACCATTAGAAGAAGCACATCACTGAGAGAGAGATTATAGAGTAGGTAGAGAAGATGGGTTAGTTAGTAGATTAGAATGGGTTTTTTTGCAGAGATGAGAAATGGGATGAGATTTTGGAGACAACTTCATGTTTTGTTCTGTTTTAACTATGCACCATAATAGAGATGACAGAGGAATGAGGGGCTGGATCAATTTTTTTCTTTTTAGGGTGAGAGAAAAGCAGAGAGATTGTGGTGGGAGGCGCGTTCAAAACAAAGCCCTAGCCACACACAGTGACGGATTTTAGGTGTGGGGCCTGCCAACCATTTAGTGGAAGGGGATTTCAAAGTTTCGGTTTTCCCACGACACATTTCCCCCTAAAATACAAATTTCCCCTCCAAAATTTTCACAAAATCCCATCTCAACCATTAATTTCTCAAGATTAAATCTCAGCTGGTTTTCTATCAACACTTTTGTCCTAGTCAGTAAACCACTTCAAAAACACCCCTCAGATGTATAATAGATTGTTATTTATACACAATATCCTTTTAACTTAATAATTAGATCTCGACACTCCCCATCAAAATGAAGCATATATATCACACACATCGAGTAATAACAGTTCACTCCTTTTCCAAAATCATTGTAATCTTATCCATCAGTTAATTTATAAAATTAACATGTCTCGTCTCTATCACCTTCTTGTCACACTGCCAACTCATTATGTGACAGTCAATTTCAATATGTTTTGTCCTCATACAAAGGATAAGATTGTTGGCAATGTATATGATGGTTTATTTTCACAATACAACCACATAAGTTGTGGTGTCATGAACCTTAACTCAGAAATTAACTGCTAAGTCTACATCAACTCACAGGTTGTGCTGGCATAGCTTTGTATACTAATTTCATATTGGATTGAGAAACGACTTGTTATTTCTTGCTTTTTTCAAGAAGTCAAATTGCCTTATACAAAACATAGCAACCAGTCATTGATCGACAGTCAAAGGGTGAATTGGTCCAATCCGCATCTGAGAAGGTTGCAATTCTATGTTGCCATAATTAGAGTACAGAAAATCAAATCCCTGCCTGGTGCACTCCTTAGATATCTCAAGACTCGTATCACATCATCCCAATATGTAATTATTCGATCAGATATGAATTGGCTCAGCACACTGATGGAAAATGTAATATTAGAGCAAATCATAGTGAGATAGTTCAGCTTACCAATTAATCTCTTGTATCTATTGAATCACGCAGTTGCTCCTCTAGATTTGATACAAGTCTGTAGTTAATGTCCATATGCGATGTAATATGCCTACACCTTAGTATCCTTGTTTCTGAGAGCATACATAAGACATACTACCTTTAGGATAAATAGATGCATTTCTTTGAACTTGCAACCTTCATCCTGAGAAAATACCTGAGAGGCTAATGTCCTTCGTCTGAGACTCTTTATCAATGAACTACAATTTCTAAATAGTAAAGGTATTATCTCTGGTAATCACAATGTCGTTAACATACACCATCCAAAGAATTCTCCAACACTGATGGGTCCAATAGAAGACTGAATGATCGCTCAGGTACTATCTGAGGTCAAAATGCTTCATGGAATCTGCAAATCATCCAAACCAAGCATTCGATGACTGATTGAGACCATAAAACAACTTCAACTTGCACTCTTTCTGGCTTCTCCTGAGCGATAAAGCCTGTCGGTTCCATTTAAACTCTCTTCAAAAATGACATTATGGTATGCATTCTTTATATCCAACAAATGTAAATGTCAGTATTAAGTAGCGGTCAGGGAGATCAATAGACGCTCATGATCATCTTTGTAACGGGAAATGTCTCTTAATAGTCGATACCATAGGTTATATGGTCTTTATCAATCAATATAACCTTCAACCAAGCAAGGGAGCAATCAGAGTTCAACTTCATAGTGTAAACTTATTTACAACCAACCCATCTTGCCCGGCAGAGCCAGTACAAGATCTCAAGTTTAATCAACTTAAGTGCATTCACTTCTTCTATCATATTGGTATGTCAATTTGGATGTGACAATGTTTTCAAAATAGATTAGGAAGGTTTGGTGAGAATCAATTGGAGAAAGGTTAAGTATGGCTGCTAGAGAAAAGCATAAGGTACATGTTTGTAAGGATGATGGGACGTACAAGAATGTGTAGCTTTTTCAATGAGTAATAGAAATATTCAAATCAGAAACTAACTCACCTTTACTTATGGAGGTTGCATGAGAGGGAGCCATTGAGGAAGATGTCACAAAAACACGAGGTAAAGGGGCAAGAGCACTGTGATCTAAGATATAATCTAAAGGCTATTTTCTAGTTGATTCCCACCATGATATACTTGTGTAATCTAAGAGTTTTTTGATGGAAACAGATAAAACAAATAAGCATCACTAATGTCAAAGCTCAAAAATTGATTAGTATTTCCATGTGTAGTGCGATATAAGTGGGACACAAAAGACTGGTCGTAGGACAATATCATTTGTAGCTTTTTAGGTGTGAAAGTATCCTTAAAATACACTATAAAGAATGCGGATTGAGTTTGAAACCATCATGAATATAATTGTGCACTAACGAAAGACATCTGAAAAATCCTTAGATGATAAAGGAAACACCGCTTCAAGAAACAACAATTGACAATGAATCTGACCAAGGCTTACAATTAAAAAGATAACAAGCTGTCAATATGGTATTAGTTCAGAAAATCTTTGAAACATTCGTATATGGAATAAGTGTTCACGCTACTTCTAACAAATGTTTATTTTTATGCTTGGCTACCTTATTTTGTTAGGGTGGTGTGTGCACAGAAAGATTGATGATCAATTTTAATTTTTGACATAAAAATGCAAACTGCTAATTGAAATATTCCTCTGCATTATCACTTTTTAAAATCTTAAAACATCAACGATTCTTTATTTTAGCATAAAAACTCTTTAAACACAGAATGATTAGTAATGAAGTTCACGAAGCAATTGTCCCGGTTGATGTGGGAGAGCATCATAAAAATGAAGTTCACAGAAGTTCCCGGTTGATGGGAACCCAGACTTGCGCCTTATGCCAATTGTCTTCTTTGTTTCAATATCCTTAAACACATAATGATTAGGAATGAAGTTCACGAAGCAATTTAACGATCATATCAATTGATTAACAGAGAGAAGATTAAACTTGAATTTAGGAAGATACTGAACAGATGTCAAAGAAGTAACATTAACAGAGCCAACATCATCAACCATGAATGTTAAGACATTTGGTAAAGTTACTGCCTGTCCACAAATAAATGAACAAAAAGAAGACAGTAACTGACTTCCCAAGGATATGTTCAGATGCCTCCGAGTCTATAATCCAAATCCAAGGACTGAATGTGGAAGTGCGGGTAATTAGTTTACCTGATCTGGCTAATGTTGCTTTGAAAAATGGTGATTGCAATTGAGCCTCACGAAATCTCTGAAATATTTGGTAACAACTCTTCTAGTTATCAGACTGAACATTCTTGGATTGGAAATTCATCTTAGAAAGCCACATATCTAGTGATGTCATCATAACATTTTCTCTGTAACGCCTAAAGTTTGGAACACGTGAACTTCATGCGTCTAAACTTCTTGCAGTAATGGCTCTCTGAAGATGCAGCACACAGACATTCCTATATATTTTGAATTCGGCCTTTTGCCCCTACCACAAGCACTAACATGTCCATCATATTTGCATCATCTGCTAGCTCATGCATCTCGATATTTACCTATGCCACCAAAAGGCTGTTGGTCATCATGGATCACTTATCCAAACATCAAGTTTGAGTATTGTCTAGAAAAATCTGTTGCATGGTATGGAAAGTCTTAGGTAAAGACAATGTAGAACCTCCACTTATGAACTGTGTGGATTTTCTGTTGAGAATTGATATGACTGCTAGCTGCTCTCTCTACTCCCATCTTTCCCGCATTTGTCGAAATGAAAAAGATGGAAATCGTCTCCTTACATAGCTTGTGAAGAAGGTTCACATACTGTTATAAGAGCGGCTTCTCTCTCGTTGCCAGCTTCTTTAAAAAGCTTGGAATATATCATGCGCTCTGGGGATGTTTCTCTTTCCAGAGTATATGATCTTTAATTACACCAAGATATTATTCACAGTCTTCTGCTCAATCATATTGGCAGAAATCTCATGCTCTATAGAGTTCAACAGTTAATTTTTTTTGAATATCCTCCAGCTTCCAGTCGGATGCACCCTCAGACGATTAATCATTACTAAGGTATCCTTCCTTGCCTCAACTGTTGAGATGGGTCACCACCAAACATCTACATTGCTTGTAGTTGGTATAGTTCAGTTTTCGATCTATGAACTTTGTGGATACTAATTCTGGGACCACTGACATCACCTTTGATTTTGTTTCTTTTATTTCAATCACCTTCCTACTCCCCCCAATTACAGACAACAAAGAACTCTACCAAACAACCAATCAAGCGTAATCAACGTAAGATGCAAAATAATGAATCAATCATCAAATACCAAACCTACGTCAAAAGCCAAGTAGGCAATGTTAACACCAACCTTGAAACACACAGACATCTCCCAAGCATCATCTGAATGCAGTCCAACATAAAACAAATAAAAGAATTAAAAGATTTTTTCGTTTGTTGTACGGAAGTAATTTTGAAGATAGAATTTAGATCGATCTGATCTGATTAGATGGCAGAGAGGATGAAGGAGAGGGAAAGAGACATTGACGATGATGATGTTTAGGACCGGATGCTATTGACAACTTTAGGATAGGGCGGTAACGAGGAAGGGTAGACCGGCTGCTATTACTGCAGCTATTGTTAGCATCAAGGGAAGGTAGAAGTTGTTGATGTTTGTTGTGTATCCAGAAGTTTCAATATCTCTAATCGCAATCGCACAACGTCGTCGTACCGCTTAACGGGTCGTTCACAGGGAGGTTGTGTGATCGAGTACTAGTCAATCCTAAGCTATGGTTAGCTACGTGTATGGATGGGAATGTGCATGCCCAAAGCCCGATTGGGCTTCCAATTGGGCATGCCTCATCATCATCCCTACAAATCTTTCACTAAAATCTAATGAAGGATTTGTAGGGATAATGAGGAGGCATGCCCTATTGGAAGCCCAATCGAGCTCTGGGCATGCCCATTCTTATCCCTAGCTACGTGGGAATTTTATGGATAAGAGAGAATAAAATTGATGAAAGGCTATAGGGCTATGTATCTCTCTAATGTGAGATGAACACGAGAATGAACTCATTGTTTAGCTATTGAATCGATCCTAGTGTGAGATTGTTGCACCTAGATGTTACCGCTATCCCCACTATCATGATGCAATGATAGGGCTACCTCCTTGGTGCAAGTTTGTAATTGAGGATTCTGTATTGCAACCGTTGAACTAAGTATTTATTTGTTTGTTTGTTTGTTTTCTATATGTTTTCTTATTGCTTCTGTGTTTATCTATGTGATTATCCAATGTTTTGTAAGTAGTTTCTAATCTAGGGCATGGTTGATCTCTTTTGTATGATGAATATGGGTTGAATCAATTGTTTGGCTATTGAATGGCTAAATTGGGATTTTGCTTAGGAAGTTTATTATATACACAGATTGGTTTCCTCAAATTAGTCGCTAAGGATAGTTAGGGTTAATTTAGGGTTTCCAACTCTTATGTTGATCCATACTAATTATATCGCAACGATAATTGGTGCGTAATCTAGAGCCCTCTTAGCACTGACCAGAGTTCTATCCACGATAGTGGCATGAACGATGTTGGAAAATATTGTCGAGCATCATACACCTGGCGTGCGACGATGGCCAACGATAGTTGACTTGGTCACACGAGGGGTAGTCCTATCATTGCATTACGATAGGGGGATAGGTGATCATTTAGGTAGCCCTATCATTGCATCATGATAGTGGGGGTAGCGGTAACATCTAGGTGCAACAATCTCACACTAGGATTGATTCAATAGCTAAACAATGAGTTCATACTCGTGTTCATCTCACATTAGAGAGATACCTAGCCCTATAGCCTTTCATCAATTTTATTCTCTCTTATCCATAAAATTCCCACGTAGCTAGGGATAAGAATGGGCATGCCCAGAGCCCGATTGGGCTTCCAATAGGGCATGCCACCTCATCTTCCCTACAAATCCTTCACTAGATTTTAGTGAAAGATTTGTAGAAATCTATCTAAACATAATCCTACTCCTAAAACCGATTACAAAAGAAGATGAAAACTGGAAGAAAAACGAAGCTAATGGTCGCCCTCCCTGCAAAACGGCGCTCCCAAGCTTTTATACTTTACCAAAACCCTAGCGGGTAAGCAGAAAACCCGACACGGCACGACCGTTTGAGAAATTGACACGGTTGTGTCGACACAGCTTGAAACTTTGCCTTCAATATCACTTCAGAACTTATGATTCGACACGGTCGTGTGGGAGATCCACACGACCATGTCATGCTAATGGCAGAACGCAGCTTCAAAACAGTAGCTCTGCCTCTTTTCTTCTTTTGATTGACGTGATCATGTGGATGGCCTCACGACCATGTCAGCTTGCCTTCAGTTCTTCATAAGATAGCCCACACAACCGTTTCAAACGGTGGTGTGGGGTTTCATTCAGCTTTCTTTAATGGTGATATCTGACATGGTCGTGTGTGATATGCCACACGACCGTGCCGGTCCTTACTCAGCTCCCACTCCTTCAATTGACTTAAGCCCCGTTGCGTGTCCGATCGCTCCTCAAGCCTTCATTCTCGCTCTTGGGTCCCAAAACTTCATGTTTTGATCTGAAATACAGCAAGAGAGCCCAAAGCGTTTAAGGAAACAAAAGGTGGAAGAAACGACATGGAAAGTGTGGTGAAGTGGCACGAAACGTGAAAGAAAACTATATGAAAAAGATATGAAATAAACGCTCATCAAAATCTCTTAAACTAAACTCTTCCTTGTCCTTAAGGAAGACAAAGAGAGAGTAGAGATCAGAGGAATGCAAGCATGCTCACAAATGATATCAAGAATTTCAAAACATCGAGCATTCATATGCATGAGTGAGTGGCGAATTTAGATTTTGGAAATTTTAAATATTTCAACTCCTCTCTTTCAATTAAGATATAACCCAGGGTATCGTTTTCAGCAATAATCAACACATAATATGCAAAATCATGGTTAATGCTCAAATCCTAAGATATTTTCTATATCCCGTACTTGGTTATTAAAATTAGAATCGAAATTATGCAATGACCGGGAGAAGAATTAATATCATATGATTTCATGCAAATCTTTCTAGGAGATGGCTCTCACAATACGCGGTCGTTCTTTAATTTGTTGGGTTGATAGTACTGCACATGCCTTTATTTCTATATCTACAAGTGATCTTCTGTTTTTTCTTTTTTTGGGATTTCAGCTGGTTTGTATAAGGAGTGTTGGGTCAATGACTCCCATATCAGACGACCCCAGGGTATTGGGCCAAGAAGGACCCTTCGGACATACTAGCTCAAACTAACTAAAAATCTGTATTCCTATGCACTCCCCCAAACTAAATCTTTTAGAGCGAATCCCCAATGCTTCTTGAGGCACGTGATCTTGCTACTTGATGTAGTTGAAGAACGGTGCATATTCATTTTTTCTTCATTTTTTACATATGCAAGCTAGGCAACTCTACCCATCAGTACTGAAAGGTCATGAAGTTATCCAAATCCTATTAGATTACTAATCATCATACTCAACTAAAAATGTTAGAATTCATGCATAAGGTGGATTTTCAAAACAAAATATAAACTAGACCTCTTTCGAGTACTTCTGTCCTAAAGATTATGAGCATAATCATAATAAGCATATTACATGAGATCTCAAACCAAAAACTAACCCGAGGCATATATCACGATTGATGTCAAGAATCTGAATAAAAAGATATGTAAATCTCAAAATTCTTCATTCAAAAATCCATGCATATAAAAAGCTCGACATCGTGAAATTCATGTTATGAAAACACATATACAAATGATGCAGGATGATGTGGGGATGCAAGTGTTTTTGTGTGTTTTTATAATATATATATGTGTATACATATATTGTGACGGCCTGTATCCATCACTGCGTGTTTTTCCATGTTTTTATATTAAAATAATTTTAAATGATTTCAAAATACGTTTGAATGATTTGAAATATGATTATATTATTTTTATAGTTTATATATATGCGTATATGATTTTTAGGTTTAAATTATCAAAAATGGTTTCAAAAAGATTATATAATATATTTTTATTTTAAGCATCATCAAAATGGTTTAAAATAGTTTATATGATTTTTAAATATTTTTCTATATAAATATCATTAAATATTTTTCCATATAAATATCATTAAATATTTTTCCATATAAATGTTATCAAAATAGTTTTAAAATGTTATAAATATGATTTTATAATATTTAATTATCCTTTAGAATTTTTACGTATTTTTCTGAGGTCAAATTGACTGGAACCCCGCAACACATGACCTATAAACACGTTTTCCACAAAAATCATATTTCCGTAGCTCAAAATTTTAAACAGATATTATTTTAATAATCATTACGACTCTAGAAACCCGTGGTAATTTTTTGGAATTTTTTGGAAATGCTTCTTTCTTGGGGCAAAATCGTAATTTCACCAAATTAGTTAAGATTAATTACTTTAGTTAACTATCCTAATCCCTACCTAATCCCTCCCCCATCTAACACCAAATATGGTCACAACTACCCATTTTCACCTACCTCTTATTAATTTATTTATTCATTTTTAAATTAATTTTAATTTTACTATATAAAACCTCCCCTCGTCTCTCTCACAACGCACAAGACCCATACACAGACTCACTTTAGGCTCCAACTCTGACAGCCAAAGCCCCAACCATTGCTGACGGCAAACCCATGCCAACTTCCTCTCCGACTCACGCACGACCACCCCTACTGCGAGCGCCCCCTCCGGTGAACGCCGACAACACCCCAAGCCTGTGCACAAAATGCCTCGCTCTCTTTCTCTGGCGAACCGAGCACCGCACCGGCCTTCCCTCTTCCAACTACACCGTCGATCGTCACCCCTTCCGAGCTGTCCATGCCGCCCCTCTGTGTCGGTGAACCCTGCAGCAACACGCCGCCGGTCGAGCTCCTATTCTCGGCCCTCCCCTCCGACGAGGAAGCATGCAAAATATTCTGGACACTTTGATTGTAATAATATTATTCATGCTATTTCTTAAGTAATCATGCAAGAACCTGCCGTTAAATCACAGACGCTTAGTGTGTTTAAACCAAGGAGGAAGAAAAAAAGAGAAAGAAAGAACAAATATATACTCTTTGTTTTAAGCACATCGTGGACCCGTTCGCGTTCTTGCTCCCAAGTATTATGGGAAGCGGGGCGTGACATATATACACACAAAAAGGAAAACAAAAAGTGAAAAATAAAACAAAAACTAGGTGGATGCATGGAATGCTTCTCCCCTAAGCTGGAAATAAGCATTGTCATCAATGCGAAATAGAGGTGAAGATAGGAGGAAATATGTGAGGGGAAAGGAGGTGCAAACGGATGAGAGGAGGCCTCCCCAAGGTAGATTGGTGATATGCCATATATGTGATGGAGGAAGTGGAAAATTAGGGCATGCAAAATGTGGGGTTTGTGGATGGTGAAGGGGGGGGTCAAGAAGCACAATTCTCAGGTGGTGGTGGTATGGTGGATGGAAAATGGCCCTGGTGTATGGCAGAGAGCATGGTGTGCATCATGGAGACTGTCTCTAATGCCATCCATGGTGATCCTAAGGTACCGCACGTCCTCCTCCAATCTAAGTAAGCGTGTCTGGGTATCAAGGGGATGAGAAGTACCAGAGGTGCCAGAACCATCACCACCTAGTGAGGGGGGTGGAGGTGGTCGTGCTACTACGGCCTTCTCAGGTTGAACAACGTGGTGAGGATCAGGGATGGCTTGAATGGGCTGAGGCTGTGCAGCGGGTGCAACATCAAGGTCAGGTGGGAATTTCCACCGCACCGCCTCGTCAATGCGAGTGCGCTTGGGGTTGGGAAGAATTGTGTACGGAGTATGGGATGTGGCATACAACCAAAGGAATCTCCTGGCCAAAGCAAGGGCAATCATATGCGTATTCGTCAGCATAGGAATATCTAAAGATGTGGGGCCAGGGGCCTTCAGCAAATCATCAGGGATCTAGAGGTAATGAGGCCACTACAGTAGATATGGCCAACAATGGCCTGGCTAATGGAGAGGAGTCTATGTGCCAACCACTGTCCGGCATTAAGTGAAATGCGTGAAGATGTGGTGCCGGAATGGTGTATGACTCGTGGTTGGGTCATGGCCCATAGGAAAAATAGCTCGTGCCGCATGACGGTTCTTATGGCTTCCCTATAGAAAATCTTGTCTGCGATGATGTGATGGGCCAGCGAATGCACGGATGGATAATAGATGAGGCCTTTGTCTGTACAGGGGAGTAGGGCTTTACCCGGTGATCTGTTCCCAAAATCGGGAAGCATGGAAGGCCGGGGAAGATCGCTAGTAGGACTAATGGAATCAGCGACTATGGCGGTAGGCCATCGAAAAATGGTGTTTAAGGCGTCGAAAGTGACGGTGTAGTCAGCGTTCGTGAGCCTGAACTCTATGCCTGAGCCAGTGTAGGAGAATGAGCTAAGAAAATCCGAGGTGAGGCGTGGATTTGTGTGGACTTCGTAGGCTTGGAACTCATCCCACCCTATGTTGGAAAAGAGTGTTTGAACGCCATCAAGGGCCCTTAGTTTATCGAGAGCAGGAGGGCTCGCGAATTTCGTGGTGGTCATGGACCTTCGAGCTAATCTTTGGAAAGTAGATAAATGTATGGCATTCCTAAACTCTATCCCTAACGTGTCGATTTGGGGTGGTTTGATTCCCTCTGGGGGTGGTTGTGAAGATGAAGGAGGCGTGTCAGATGTTCGTGGACGTGTAGCCCTTTGGCGTGATGGTTGTGGTGGTGTCGGACGTTTCATGCGTAGATGCCTGATGAAAATTGCGAGTGTGAGAGTGAAAATAATGTATGGCAATCAATCACAAACAACCAACAAACGCAACTAGCATGCAACGAAAATTTGAAAAATTAGGGCAAAACTGAGAAATTGAGTTATGGAGCGAATTTACCCAAAATTGGCAGCTATCATCATTGCGATGCGATGCACTGGACCTCGATTTACTGACCGAAGCTCCAATTGTAGCCGAAGATCACCTGAGTAGTTGGAATATCCTTAAAACTCCTCAGACGGCCTGATTAGGGTTTTGATGGGATGGTTGAAGCATCGGCTATGGATGGAATTGGGTCGTGAAGAGGAGAGAGGTGGGGAGATCGATGCTGTTTATTTTATTTTGGGTTGGAGAGGATGGAGAGGACGGATATTAGAGGGATTTGGAGATGAAGAGGTCGAAAACAGCTGATTGAAACACGAGGAGATCGACCGTTTGGGTGTTTGTGGGTATATATAGGGGGGTAGCGACACGATATATGACATGGTCGTGTCGCCCTTCGGGCTAAAATCTTTCGCTGAAGGGACTTGGCTCACACGGTCGTGTTAAATTTCATACAATCGTGTGGCTACATGGTTAGAATATTGTACAATGGCTGTTTTCTGAGACTTTTTTGACACGGTCATGTGGAAAGTCCACATGACCGTGTTGCAATGGTCTCAAAAGCCTACAAAGACGCTCGATTGTTCTCTCCCAAGCTATCACACAACCGTGGTTGCCCAACACGGTCATGTTGAATCATCTCCAAATAGTCCCTCTAGCTGCGGTTCTGTGATATTCATGGCTCCTCTCCCTCATGACCGTGTGGGTTATGCCACGGTCGTATTGGGTGTCTGTTAGATCTGGAGGATCTTATCAGTGTCCATGCAACACAAAAACTCTTCAATTTCAAGGATTTTGGGGTTTTTTTGATTTTGGTGTTTGCCGAATGAGGGGTGTAGCGATGTATTCAAAGAAAAACCTAATAATTGTAAGAATAATTTAAACCTTATACGCACCCCTTGCTATCAAGAGGAGACATGTTTATTATACGAATTACCCTAGAAAACAATAAAATTCGATTGAGTACATCTGTTTCAAACGATGGATCTTGAATCCGAAGGGGAGTAGGTAGCTAGCTGCTCTAACTGCTCTTTTCAAGGCTCAGCTAATAGCTTCACTCCACGAACTCCATCGGGTTTCATCAACGCTCCTCCTAGCATCTCCCGAGGATTTCTACCTAAGTCCTGCGGAAGACAAGGAGCATCAACCTAAATGGAAAAATTCGTTCCCGCAATAAAAGTATCACAAAGAGGATCGTCAAAAAAAGTTGGAAAACGTGAAATAGGGTGACGAAGACTCCCTAAGAATAATGCGCTACTCCTTGAAGATGACGTGATTATCTCCTCGTTATTTATTAACACGCTCGTCGATGTTGACATGACTCAGCGTACCTCCGTGGAATGTGCACATGTGTCCTGCGGAAAGTACGTCATGTCAGAAATATCTGAATTTAAAGTACTATCAAAAGAAATATGAGATTCAGAGGTGGAGTTTAGAAGCTCTCTGAGTGGAAGCGTTAAGCTCAAGTGGATGTGATGCCTCTGGTGGAGTGGGAAGAGGCTGCAGAGGTTAAGGTGGAGGTGGAAGTACTTCAGGCTCTCTGATATGAATCATCGTGTCCATGCCCGCTTGCACATTCTCCTCGTCAATGTGCACATGCTTCGTGGCCACCACGATGCTCTCACATGGTGCATAGTGGTGGATGCAATCAAGGGGAAAAATGACAAGGGCTTTTCAAATTCAGAAATCTCTTTTGTGTCCTCGCATGGCTCGTACATGCAATCACCCCCGCCGAGAATTATCGTTTCCCTTCATTGTACTATGCATGGTCCATCATCCATCGCATTATCAAAAGTGGTATGGTGTGGGATTTGGCCATCGGCGACATGTGTCTCGGAAATGATACATGCAGGATGGGAGAAAATTATATCAGAATACTCAAAAATGAGTGTAGATAGATTACCTCATGTAGTGTAGGTGGCCGATGATGCGCTGCAGTCAGCGGCTTCCTCTAAATATTTTCAAGTTGCGCCAAGCGGCATATCGAAAAACTGGCCTTCATTCAGCTGCACCATGAACCTCTGCATGGTCACTAGCAGTCATCTGAAGAAGAAACGAATGAGGCTGTGTGCATTGATCATATGATGTGGCAATCCAAGCACCAATGTATGGAACCTCGCCCAGGCCTGCCAGATTGTCTCTTCGTAAGTGTGGGCGAAGCCAAGAATCAGATCCCCTGGTTTTGGTTTTCACTTTGCATGGCCCCCATTGTAGACGTGGCCTCTCCACCATCATAATCTAGATGACTGGTATAGGTGGGTGCTAAGGTAGTTGGGTCCTTTAGTTGCTCTCCCCCAAGTTGCGGTGTAGGCTTTGTAATCGGTGTCCAAGAATGTTACACTGATTGCCCATATGATTGAGAGGGGTGGTTTAAATTTTGGGCAATCTCTGTAAGATGGGTGTTGATCATCGTTGTGGGGGAGGGAGAAGTCTTTTGGCCTTAGTTTGAAAGGTAATTTTCTAATTGAAGTTCAAGGCTAGACTTTGGTGGAGGTGGGGGTATATAGGTCTCGGGGTATGGATGAGATGGTTCATGGTATAGGTTGTGGGCATATTGGTGTTGGTGGTAGGGATGTGCATTATATTGACATTGGGTGGCCTCATGTCCCTACATCTCACATATTTTATAGCTTGCTACACCTGGCAGAAAATTATTGCAGTCTCCCATCTGAGCATCCTGTAGCATAGAGGCATCAAAATCTTCAGTGTATGATCCATCTGGCATCCAAATTATACTCCAAATGCATCTGGTAATCAAATAAAAGAATTAGGAGAATAGCGTCAATAGCACAAGAGAATAGCATAAATATGGGGTGGTGGGGGAATTTTTTTCTTTATTTATCTATTTATGCACGTAGACTAACAAACCTAAGATTAAGTTAATTTCAATCAAGGCAACCTCCCCGGCAACGGCGCCAGAAAACTTGTGTATCCAGAAGTATTAATATTTATAACCGCAAGCGCACGGTGAAGTCGTAGCGCTTAACGGGTTGTTCGCAAGGAGGTGTGATCGAATAATAGCCAATCCTAGGCTATGGTTAGTTACGTGGGAATTTTATGGAAAAGGGTGAATAAAATAGAAGAAATGTTATATGGCTAGGTATATCTCTAATGTGGGATTAACACGAGAATGACCTCATTGTCTAGCTATTGAATCACCTCATTGTCTAGCTATTGAATCGATCCTAGGGTGAGATTGTTGCACCTAGAGATTACCGCTACCCCCACTATCGTGATGCAATGATAGGGCTATCTAAATGATCACATAGCTCCCACTATCGTGATGCAAGATAGTGCTATCTAAACGATCACCTACCTCCTACTATCGTGGTGCAAGGATAGGTCTACTTAAATGATCACCTACCCCATACTATCGTGATGCCATGATTGAATTACCCCTCGTGTGACTAAGCCAACTGTCGTTGGTCATCGGCGCACGACGGGTGCATGATGCTCGACAATATTTCCCAATCATCGTTCATGCTACTATCGTGGATAGAACTCCAGTCATTGCTAGGAGGGCTCTAGATTATGCCTCAACTATCGTTGGCGACATAATTAGTATGAATCGACATGTGAGTTGGAAATCCTAGGTTAGCCCTAACTATCGTAAGCAATTAATTTGAGGAAACCAATCTAGGTAGATAATAAACTTCCTAAGTGAAACCCCAATTTAATCATTCAATAGCCAAACAATTGATTCAACCCATATTCATTTTACAGAAGAGATCAACCATGCCTTAGATTAAAAACTACTCACAAAACATTAGAGAATCACATAGATAAACACATAAGCAATAAGAAAACATATATAAAACGAACGAACAAACAAATAAATTCTTAGCTCAATGGTTGCAATACAGAATTCTCAATTACAAATTTGTACCAAGGAGGAAACGCGAATAAAACCTATCTAAACCTAAAACTGATTACAAAAGAAGAAGAAGAAAACCGGGAGAAAAACGAAGCTAATGGTTGGCCCCCTGCAAAACGACGCTTCCAAGCTTTTATACTTTCCCAAAACCCTAGCGGGTAGGCAGAAAACCTGACCCGACCGTGTGAAAAATCGTCTTGAAACTTTGCCTTCGAAATCCCATCAGAACTTATGATTCAACACGGTTGTGTGGTAGATCCACACAACCGTGTAGTGCTGGTGGCAGAACGCAGCGTCAGAATAGTAGATCTGTCTCTTTTCTTCTTTTCACTGACGCGGTCGTGTGGATGGGCCACACGATTGTGTCATGCTGCCTTCAGTTCTTCATAAGATAGCCCACACGACTATTTCAAACGGTCGCGTGGGGCTTCATTCAGCTCTATTCTGCGGTGATATCCGACACGGTCGTGTGTGATATGCCAGTGTGTGATGCCACACGTCCGTGTCGGTCCTTAATCAGCTCCCACTCCTTCGATTAACTCAAGCCCCATCGCGTTTCCGTTCTCAAGCCTTCATTTTTCCTCTTGGGTCGCAAAACTCCATGTTTTGACCTGAAATATACCAAAGAGAGTCCATGGCGCAAAAGGAAACAATAGGTGGAAGAAATGACATGGAAAGTGTGGTGAAGTGGTTTGAAATGTGAAAGAAAACTATATGAAAATGATATGAAATAAAAACTTATCAACGTTGAAAGACGTTGGGTGGTGACAGTTTCGGTTACGGATAAAGGAGATTGGGTTTAGATGAGGTGGCGGCTACGTTGATGATGATGATGGGAAAAGAAAAGAATATGAGAAGAGAAAGAAGAGGCAACGGTTGTGGAGTAGAAAAAGGTGGTGGTAGTTGTGTGATGGTGGTGATTAGGTTTATGGTTTGATTAGGGCTATGGTTAGGGTTAACATGGAGGCATGCTACCTTGTTAATAATTAGGATTTTAGAAATTAGGAATTGGAGAAGTTATTAACCTCTTCCTTTGATCTCTTATTCATAATATTGTTTTATTATTTTTACACTAGCCCCTCTAACTTTTTAATAATTTCATCTCAACATAAGACTATATATTCCATTCTACTTGTTTACATATGATGACATTGTCATAGTTTTAAAAATGCATGATTATAGGGTTGCATGTCATGGTGTAAGAATACGTCACACTTTAAATATTCTTGTCACACTTTAAATGTTCTTGTCACCATTCATTCCGTATTCATTTGTGGATTCACTCCTGATTCTAGTAATACTTTTCTTCTTTAATACGATAGTACTCTAATTTTCCGGTTCCTTTTTACACGGGCCATGTCAGAGTCATGGGACATGGGTGTCCAAGTGTTCCGGCAAGAATTTTTTTTAATAAAATCGGAATGTCCTGGTAACACTAAGCCAAGCCTTCATGTCTGTGTCATCACTTGCATTTCATTTGTGATAACCAAGGGATTTTATCATTTTGTTAGTATATCCATTTATGTATTTACTTTTATTTCTTCAGATTTCTTACTTTCAAGGAAGTTAGCGTTCAAGCCTTGATATTTATTTACTTATTGTTTCAACTTGGCAAGTCATCTGACTTTTGAGTGGACGGTTGAAAGTGGTCTGTGTATGAAGTGTCTAAAAATTCAATAGTCATCAACCTTACAAACCGTCATGGACTGTTGTAGTTGGTTTCTCTGCGTGTCTAATATTCCAGTAGGCATTAACCAATGTTTTAGGTCTCAGTGTCGGTCTCGGTATCGCTCTTCTCAAAATTTAGGTTTCGGTATCGATATCGCCCGTTTCGGAAGCAAGTTTCGGTCTCGTCCGTTTCGAAAGCAAATTTCGGTCTCTCCGTTTCGGTAGTTTCGGTAGTTTTGTTTCGGGTATCTGTATCGGTTTCGGAGATACTTTAAATATGTATACACTATATATGCATAATGATGTATTACATATATAGTTATATTGTATTATACATATATGCGTACAAAATTTTTAGCTGTAAATCATATAATAATCCAGTCAGCCCTTCATTATTTTATTAATATAAAAGAATGACAATAAAAATGATGATGCATAAATATGATCTCATATTACAAAAAACGAATAATAAAGATCAATACAAATAAAACTATGCTAAGTCAAAGTATGATCGAATCTAATAAAAAGATGTCAAATTTAAATGCCGAGTCTTGAAATATTTCTTATATGTGATAATCTCCTCTCCCTTCAATTCAAAATCCAAAATTTCAATGACATGCCTCTAGAATATCAGTAATACAATAAAAATGGCCAATATGATGCATATAAACTCGGGGTGTCAAAACAGCCCACCCGGGCCGGGCCGGGCCCGGCCTCCTTCCAAACCCGGGCCGGCCCGGGCCCAGCCTCCTTCCAAACCCGGGTCGGCCCGGTCGGGGAGAAACCCCCGCACGGCCCGGGCCAGCCCGGGTTTTTGTATTTATTTAAAAAAATTTAAAAAAGAAATATTATAAAAAAAATCTGAAAAAATCTGAAAAATCTAAAAAATTTAATTATTAAATGTTTTAAAAGTATAAGTAAGTTAAAAAAATTATATATTACAAGTAAAATGTTAAGTGTTAAGTGTTGGAAAAATATTATATGTAATGTATGTTTAAAAAATTATATATTACAAGTAAAATGTTAAGGGTTAGTAACTTAGAAAATAAATAGTGTAACTTATAAATAAATAAATATCTTATAAATAAATTTGCAACTTATACATTTATAGTGTAAATGTAACATGTTATGTGTTAGAAAAATACAAGTAACTTATAAAATAAAAATATAAGAAATTTTTTTAATCCCGAAATTCTTTAAGGTCCCGGGTTGAACCTTGAAATTTTATTAATTGAAATCTTTTTGAGTGGGGACATACGTTGGCCAGCCTCATCCCTCATACATTGGCAAAAAAAGAAATCTAATACACGTAAGAAAATGCTGATACAAGACAAGAAATCTAGCATCAAGTCTCTTCTTCTTCTTCAGAGTCTTCAGAAAGGTCAGTTTGATGTTGGGTCCTCGCTTCAGCCTTGAACCAATCTTTCGCACAAATCGCCGATTCGACTATGTCGTCCTTCAGCCTTGATCTTTTGTTGCTAAGAACACGACCACCTACACTAAAAGCAGACTCCGAAGCAACAGTAGATATGTGCACATGTAACAAATTACGAGCCATGATGTAAATAATTGGATAACTAATTTTATATTGTTTCCACCATGAGAGAACATCAAAATGCTCACTATTCAAGTATTCTTCAGTAAATGGACAACAATATGACAAATACCTAGATAGTTCACTAGAAGAACTATCTGTGACAAGTGTTCTTTGCTTCTTCCCCATAAGCAGGCGTAGCCTACTTGGAGCAGAAGAAGATGCTTGAACAGCAGATGTGTGTGCAGAACTCCCAAATTGTGTCTCATATATAGCAAAAAGGGATCTTAAGCTACTCTTAAAACTAGCTTTGTGTTCTTCTGCAGTAATTGTCAGGTTTTCGTAATATGTATCTAATAAGTCAAGTACACAATCCTCCTAACACGGGGATCAAAAACCTTAGCTAAAAAGTATAGCAAAGGAACTGGATTCCAATACTTATGGAGTTTACTTTTCATTTGTTCAATTATATCTCTAAGGTCAGGAGTACTAGAGGTCTCATTATCTCTATGTTTTTGTATAACATCAGAAATCAACACTAATTGTTATAAGCCTAGAACTGCTGTTGGGTAGTAAACTCCAGAAAATTTGTTTTTTGATATGCAGAAAATTTCAAAAAAAATCATACAGTTCATCTATAATATGCCACTGATAATCACTAATTTCATAATCATTATTATTTGTAAGGTGTGTACTTGCATAATCACTAAGCTGGGTTCTATTCAATTTCATGCAACATATCATTAGATACGTTGAATTCCACCTATGTAACACACTAAATTTAAATGCTCTATATGGCAACTGGATAATACGACAAAACTGGTTGTATTCCCTCTTCCTTTGTGAATTGTTTGTAATTATTAACATAAGGTTTCTTGCCTTTTCAAGATAAATAGAAGCAATTTTAAGTTCATCCTGCACTACTAAATTTAAAACATGACATGCACAACGTTGATGAAAAATTAACCCATCTAGGTCCGGGTTTAATTGACGTTTTAAATAAATAATGGGACTATTATTATTAGAAGCATTATCAAAAGTAAATGTGAGAATTTTTTTGTGCTACATCATAATCACGACAAATAGAAAGCAAAATTCTAGTAATAACCCCACCCGTGTGTGCATGTTCTAACACTTTAAATCCTATGATTTTTTTTCTGAATTAGGAATTCATGATCTACAAAATGGGCTGTAAGACATATGTAAGATCCATCCCATTTTGTAGACCATATATCAGAAGTTAAAGAAATACTAGAGTCCAGATTAATAAAAATCTGATGCATGTTAGATTTTCCTTTGTGAAAAGCATTTATACAATATTTTCTAAGTGTGTTCCTAGACACTCTTCTAAATGCAGGGTTAAGTGCCATTAAGGATGGCAAAACAGGTGGACGGGTATGGATATGCACTATCCATACCTGTACCTTCTCAATTTACCCGTTCACATACCAGTGATGGGTAAATTTTTGTACCCATACCCATACCCATACCCATCGGGTATACGGATACTCGTGGGTACACGTGTACCCGCTAGGTATGTGTATGGATATCCATACCCATCGTATGGATATCCATATACCCAATGGGTATGGGTATCCATTCCCATTACATGTAAAAAGATTGACAAACATCCATATCCGTATCCATACAACAAGCTTTTTGAGTGACATGTAAAAAATTATTGAAAATTATTTATATTTTTTCAAACATCAAAGTAGTAAAACTACACATGTATGCAAGTGACTATATAACAATCAAGTTCAAATAAGCAGTTTCTTCATCTTCACTGGTTTAAAAGATTGACAAAGACATGTAGAGTTTAGTGATGGTTTTAAGGCATATATACAAGAAAGCATTCTGTCACTTAGCCTTAAAATGCAACGGCCAACACAATTGCAACTTGGCTCACAGAATATCACAATATGTAGAAAATATTGAATGAAACACATAAATAATACTATTTAGAGAGTGACCATATCAGATCACATGATATTCAGTGAAACCTTGTAAAATCTCCAATTATATTCAGGACAATTCTCCTTATGCAGCAATAGCCAATACACGACATTGATTTGCCACACATAATCTAAAAGTGAAAATATTCAAGGAAAAATAAAGATCGTAATTTAAAAATGGAACGTCCATTATGATATAATAGATTAAATAGAGAGTATGCATATCTTAGCACTTTATTTAGTTGAGTTTTACACGATCTTCAACTATTATTCGCTTATATGCCATCATCTTGACCAGAAGAGGATGAGACAAAAGGTTCAGGTGGTATATGCAAGTTTATGGTTGCACACTTGCACTTGTTGAACTATAAGTTTCCTGTAAAATGAAAAATCTTACAATCATTGAAGCAAAATAATGTAATGGAGGAAAAAATATATTATGAAATAAATTCACTTGCCAATAATTCATCTTCATCATACAAGCACATCAAACCTTGCCTTGTCTCATACCACCCTTCAAGAATAAATTAATATCAGTATATCATATATCAAAGAAACATGAAATAAATAAGAATGAAAGCCAACAAGTAAAATTGATACCTTTCAATTGAGACCATAACCATTGTTGTGAACGCATTATTGCTTCAATTGTAGATGGAAGTAGTCTGCTTCGATGTGGGCTCAAAACACGACCACTAGTACTGAATGCTGACTCGGAGGCAATGGTTGAAATAGGGATAGCTAATATATCTCTAGCCACTTTTTGTAAAATGTGATACTTTAAACCATTCGCCTTCCACCACGCCAATATATCAAACTCAACATTCTCATCAATATGTAAGACCGGCTCTTCTAAGTATATATCCAACTCAGACTTCAATCTTGATTGAGAGGAGTGCTCAATAGTATTAGACCGAAAATCTTTCCACCAGCTCGCTGAACTTTGTGTTGAAGCACCTATCTCATTTCTTGTATTTTCATCATCGCCATTCTTGTACTCGTTCACCAACATCTCCAAATATTCCTTCACACTTTCAACTTCTTTAGCAGAACCATTGCCATAAAACTTATAATAAAAAATCTAAGTAATGCAATCTTGAATCTTGGGTCTAACACAGTTGCAATAGCCATGACTTTATAAATGGTGAAACAGTACTTATCAAACTTTGAGATCATATTTTGTGCCATCTCCCTAATTGTGCCATTGTCATCATTTAACCAATCTCTTAGATGCATTCTGAGATTGGCAACTTGAGGAAAATAAATATTGGAAGTCGGATATTTAGTGCCTTAAAATAATCATGTCATTTTATAAAAATGCTCCAATTTTTTCACAAATCAATTCTGCTCATTCCCATTCTTCATCCGATGGCACTTTCTTATACCGAGTGTCACTTGACTTCAAGCGATGGAAAACATTTTTGTAGGAACATGCAACACTCAACATCAAATAGGTGGAATTCCATCTAGTTTTACAATCCAATGCCAACTTCTTATAGTATTCAATTTTCAGTTGCTTACATGCTTCTTGAAATTTCTCTTCCCTCATTGGCGAGGCTGACCAGTAAGCAACACTATATCTTATTGTCTCAATACTTTCGCCAATTATTGCTAAACCATTTTTCACAATTAAGTTCAAAATATGTGCAGAGCAACGCATATGAATCAATGTCCCACTCAATATTAATGAATTTTCATCAAGTTTCCCCAAAATCATATCCATCATGCGGTCATTTGTACTACAATTGTCTACTGTAAGAGTAGACAATTTCTTATCAATGTTCCAACTATTTATTGTTTCTGTCAATGTACTAGTAAGAACATCTGCAGTATGAGGACATGTGACATATAAAAACCTAAAATAGATCAATAAATGCATATGATTAGATTAACATACATATAATGTAAGAGAAAATTTTAAAAGATATTTTAAATAAGAGAAATAAGTTACCCGAGAAGTCGACTTTGCAAAGTCCAGGAGTCATCGATGAAATGTGATGTCACCACCATATAACCCTTATTTTGGTTACAACATGTCCACATATCAGTTGTAATGGCAATTCGACTTTGATTATCTTCAATCTGCTTCATTGCCTTGAGCTTCTCCGTTTGATATAACTTTAATGTCATTTTTAAGTGTATTCTTACTTCTTAGAGACACACTTAAAGAGAGGTTGCAGGCAATTAACAAATCTTTTAAATCTATAGTGTTCTACTATGGAAAGAGAATAATCATGCAAGGCCAGCATCATTGCAAGTTCTTGTCTTGCTAATTCTTGATCAAAAACATATGTCCTGAGAGATACATGCCCTTCATTGTTGGTCTTTCCACTCAAAATTGATTGCTTTATGTCTCTAGTTTTTTTCATAGGACATATCTTGATGTGAGCATGCAAATGAGAAGTTCATACACCTGAATTACTAGTTAGTTTCTTGTGGCAATGATTACATATTGCTTTCCATTGGTCGTTGATTTGTTTCCTTGTAAAGTCATTCCAAACTGCTGAAGTGTTTCTTTTAGTATTGACAGAAAGGGTTGATGTTGATGAGGGGGCACCTCTTTTCATCAACCGCTTCTACATTCTCTTGAGGTGTGGCATGAATGTTTTCAGCCATAACTTCTAAATCTTCTGATTCAACAATATTTTCCTCATAATTTTGTTTTGAAGCACTATCTGAATTCGACATCCTACATCCAATTAAATGTATAAATGTGATCAAAAGAAGTTACACTAACCTTGTAATTAAATCATTAGAAGTCATGTATTTGTGGCTAAAACATGAATGTGGATATTAAAAAGTCTTATATATGCGCCTGGAATCAAACATGCATAACCAACTCAAATCGGTGTATATCTAAATGCAATTGTTGTCTTTTGGAAGAACAGTTTGTTGAATTTTCTTTTTTAATACTATGTTCCAGGGTAAACAACAAGTATAATAGCAAAAAGACAAAAGAGAAGAAGAACATTTGCAGAATGATATTACAGAACAAAAACCATGAAAAAGACTGCAAATATAAGATACTAAACTACATGATGTGATAACAAGAAATTGTTTTGTAAACCAGGTCTTGGCAAATTCATATATTCTCAGCCTACTAGGGCTTATACACAACTTAAAATTATCATGCTTCAATTTGGAAAATATACATATCAAGTGACAGAACATAAAGAACTTAAGAGCGGCAGAATATGTAGCCTGCATTTTTACAAATTCACATATATGCAAAATATTAAATCAGCAGAATCGAATTGTTCTATGCAACTATCCAATCAAGAAATTAAGCTAAAAAAGAGCTTTTGTTGTTTTTGGAGTATTATGCAATGATTAAACCCCTTATAACTAGAATAGTTTCGAACAATATTAAATAATTATTAATAATGTATTATCTAGTATTAATATTCTCCACTACCAAGCAACAAAATTAATTAATATTTTGAACAATAATTTCCGGCCAAAATAACTTTCATATTGTTGACACAAGACAGATGATTACCAAAAAATGTTCTTGAATTGATTCATTGATTGTATTTGTAGCTGGCAAGAAGATAATTGAACAGGGCTGTCCTGGCTCGTCCAACATACAAATTTCCAGTGGACGAAGGAGCAAAGCGAACCCTAGCTTGCCCATCCAAAGGACCACCAACCAAAGAAGGAGAAGGAGAAGAATTCGAAACAGAGACAGAAAAATTTCTTCTGCGATTGAAGATGTAGGGTTTGTAGATGAGATTTGAGGGGATGCGCGAAGATTTGAGGTCCGAGAAAACCCAAACGAACAAATTAACAAACAAAAAAAACAAAAGTGTACTGTTCAATTCTTTGGGGATGATCGGATTTTGGGGAAGATAACTGGAAACGGCGCCGAAGCCGAAGCGAGTCAAAGAGATGCTGCAACCCCGCCTGCTAGAGGAAATTGGAAACCCTTGGCCTTGACTATTGAATCGGTATTTATACCTGTGAGACCTCAAATTTGAAACGCGTGGCTGTGGTGTTAACTCTAGGTTTGTTAATTGTTATGCATAGTTTTATATTTTTATTCATTGTATTTACATATATTGATTTAGTTATTATTTTTGAAAATATTTAATTGGGTTTATTTGAAATTTACTTTATAAGATAATATATTAATATTAAAATGACCGGGTATGGGTACTCGTGGGTATGTACATATAATATCCATACCCGTCCAATTTTACCCGTGGGTAAAACATGGGTACCCATACCCGTACCCATGGGTACAAAAGTCTACCCATACCCGTACCCAAACGGGCGGGTATCCACGGGTATCCGTACCCGCGGGTGGAATTGCCATCTCTAAGTGCCATTTGGTTGAATCTCTCTAATTCGGAGCATTCACCACAGTTTAATGGCAGTTCTTTATTTAAAACTAATCTAGCCATCTCTTTTCTCATTGATTTAGCAGAATATGAGAAACCACTAAGAGAGGTAGATGATGCAGTTAACTTTAAAGTGGTTTGTTTAGCATCTTTTTTGCAGGAGATTTCATGTGTCTTAATAGATGTGAAGTGCCGGCAGTATGTGCGACGGTAAAACTAGTTCTTCATATTTTACAAAAGGCACGAAGTTGTTCGGTGCCATCTTTATCTTTAACCATTTCACGAGTAAAGTTATCCCAAACACTAGACTTTGGTCCTTTTAGGTTGTTTGTGTAGGCATATGTGAAGCAGAAGAAGATGTTTGTGCTGGTGAACTAGTGTAAGTGTGTGCGGCATGCGAAAAAGGGGACTGTGTAGTCTGTGGTATGACCGGGCTAGGATTATTACTAGCTATATAGGTCTCATTTTCTTGTGTTTCAGCATCTTCCATCATACGGTCAAAGAAAGGTGTTGCTGAGTCTACCTCTCTATTATTACATATTAAATTAGCATAATATTCTAGTTCGGCAGTGTCATCAAAATTAAGGTTGAGAGTAACATTTTTAGAGCAGAAGGTCCTGCCATTATGCTAAGTTAAAAGTTACACTAAAGGAACCTGATTGATGTTTGATAGAGAGCGCCGGATGAAGACCCGGTATTTGCGCGAGAATTGGGCGTGAACGGAGCTTGAAGAGCCCGGTAGTAGTGAAAGACGATGGATCGGAGCGTAAAGAAACATGTCATAGTGAGAGTTGTGCGATGGATCGGAGCTTAAAGATCTCGGTAGTACGACCGGCGAGTAGCGAGAGAGCGATTGGAGATTGTTGCACTGTAACCGTAAGAGGAAGCTTGATGAATGTTGAATGAGGGAAGAGATGTGGGTATAAATTTAGAAAATATGATAATATTGAGAATTTGAGAGAGGGAATAGATTATAGATGAGTGTAGAAAATAGGAGGGGGAGGAGGGTATTTATATATGTTAGGAGGAGGAAAAAAATAAATTTTTTAATTAATATGCCCAATGGGCAAAATTTTGCCCGTTGGCGAATTGGGCCCGGCCTGACCCCGGGTCTTGGCTGGTTAACAGGCCGTTGACCGTCCTCCGGGCCGTTTTGCCACCATAAGTATGAACAATAGAATTTTGAATCATGCAATCTGTAGTTTGAATGAGGCGTGCACGAGTAAATATGTTGTGCTTATGATACTGACCTTTAACCTGATTAATGTAGAAAGCAAATCGATTGATTTCTACATTAATCAGGTTAAATGCCAGTATCATAAGCACTGCATATGTCCACGTGCACGCCTCATTCAAACTACAGATTGCATGTTTCAGAATTCTATTGTCTATACCCCTCATAATGACCATTTTTACGATATTACTGAGGTATTCCGGAGACTTACCTTAGAAATTCTTCTTCTGAATTGAAGGGATGGGAGATAATTACATGTAGGAAATATGTCAAGACTATGTATTTAAATGTGCTATATTTTCTCATCGGGCATGACCTCGACTGAAAAGGGAACACGAACACTTTAATGCTGGGCTTGGAAGACGCCTTTACTTTGAAAAATCTCTGCACGCCCATCTTTCGGTGCTTAAGAACATGTCATTACATCGATAATTAACTTGTAATCTTGTAACGAGTTAACATGTAAAAAGTTGTAAGCAGTTATGTAATATAGCTAACAAGTATAAAATATAGCTAACGTTTATGAAATACCTCTAAAGATCTACATATTTTTTGTATTTTTCTATACTTTTCCGTATTCTTTTGGTATTTTTCGGTATTTTTGTATTTTCGGTGTTTTATGTATTTTTATGTATTTAATGTATATATATATGTATTATGTATTTGTCATGTATTTTTCTGTTCACATTACTAATTTGTAACAACATTTAACTAATTAATTAATATAAAGGAATAACAATAAAAATTGATGAGCCATAAATATGACATCATAATCTAAAAACTGAATAAAATATATCAAAGATACAAAAATAAAGAAAATAAATACAAATATACAAAAATCTCATTCGAAGTTATAATCATTCGGCTGTGGTGCATAGTAGTATGGTGGATAGGAATATTGCATCTGTTTCGGCCCTAAAATGATATCATTGTGTTATCATATGTAGGGCCGGCTCAGTTCGATGAAAGGCGTGTCATAACTGCCTTGACTGCTGTACTGCTTAGTCATATTCGAACCGTACCTGTATTGATTACCATAATCCACATAGACATCAGAGTGTTTGTACGGTGCAAAATAACTGTCATGACTGCCTGAGTATCCGCCTAAATACTATTCATGAATGGCAGGAATTTCATAACATCTATAATAATCAGAAGGACAATACCAGTGATATTCATATTGTCCACCGTAGGTATCGTCTACCCGTTCTTCACTTTGGTGCTGCCTATCATGATCTTTATACACATGCGAATGTGTTGTATCATGAGCATGGTTCACACGTCTTTCAGTAGGGCAAACGAATTCCGACAGAATCTCCGTCTGTAGGACATTGGTCTTCGGGAGACGAATCATCATTGCTATTGTGCCGAGTGGCTGCCTTCTTTAGCTTGTATGTGAGATTCACTGGGGTGACTTGGTCACGACTGATTGCTTCTTGTATGTTCTGCTTCCGCAGGCGCCTCTTTCAACCAAGGATTATCTCTGTCATCGAGCACCATGTCTTTTGTCTCCCTGCTCTATTTCTGTAATGGATCATCCTCATGGAAAATCTGATCCAAGTCAATCAATTAGTGGGCATCCATTGTGCTCCTTCCCATATGTTTTTGTCTCAGCCTCATATTATAATGCATATAAACCAGCTTTTTAAGGTGTTACATTGTTAGCATGTTCCTGGTTTTAGTATGAATGAGTGAGAAGGTGGTCCAGTTTCGTTCACATTTGGAAGAAGAGACAGTTTGACTCATAACACACACAACTAATCGTGTAAGAGCTGGAGCTTGGTCTATCTCAATGCTTAACCACTATTGAACTACAAAAGTTTCATTGGTTAAAAATATGGATCGTTTTATGAGGAACATATAGAAATCTAAGATCATTATAGATACCTAGAGTGACCTTTGTTATCGTCATTTCTGTCTTACTGGATCTGAAATAACTAACTCTCATTTTATAGGCATCCAACTACAATTATGAAGCATAAGTTTAGAATGTGAACGACTTCAGCGAATCATATATCAAAATAAAAATGTATGAATCCCATTTACCTCTCTGCCTATATCAATTTGCTTCGAGATGTCTGGTTCCAACCTCTCGATCACATGTCTTAATTCAACCAGCACCACGTCGTCGTTTGTTGCATTGGATGAGTATTGGAAACGAGGATTCAGAAAATAGTATGTGGCATGAATATCTTGATGTAGCTGCTTATCCCATCTTTTGTCGACCATGTCCCACCATTTTCTGTATTCTCTACCAATTTTATTTCGAATTTCTTCTTTTACACGGTCCATGACCTCATAGATATAACTTATATCAGCATTATCATCGTTGTTGACCATTTGGAGAACTTTCACCACCGGCTCAAATACGGGCACCGTGAATCAGATCGTACATATTTCCAATGGTCCTACTTTTGGTTTGAGCCTTAGAAAGTTCTCGGACCATTCCCTTGAGGTGATTATTCTCCGTAGGTCATCTCGATGCACGCACAAAGAGTCCATAGCAATAAAATGGGTTGCAAATCTTGTGTTCACGGGCCTGATTAACTCATGTCCACCCGTCTGTCCTCATCAAGCTTAGCACACATCCTTTACTATATATAAAGCATGTTATCATCTGACTTTGTGTGACGATATTTTTGACTACTTTTTTGTCATATCAAAAAATATTAAGTCAATACAATGCGTCACACATGGATTCCAGTACAGATTATGTCTCTGTCGCATTAGTCGCTGTCCATCTGATTTGTAGTTTGCTTCGTTATCGATAACTACTTGGACTATTCTATGCTCCCCAGTTATTTCTACATATTTGTCCATGAGATCAAATTTATATGGACCGTTCCTGAATTGGTCGGTTGCATCCATAGAGTCTAGGAACATCGTCCTATGGGTCGAATACACTAGAAAATTAATAAACTTCCTTCTATTTTGTGTTGTTCAAACATCACATCAGTATGCAACCATACTCATCGCACTGACTACGAAATGTTTCAATATACCTTTTGATCTCTTTATACTCTATGTCCAAATATGTGTGTGACATCTTCCAAGCAGTGGGTGAAGCAACGCTACGATCTGCTTCCACAATAGTATCTACCATGAGCTTGTAATATGGTTTATTGGTCACATTATATGAAATGTGGTTGATGAAAATTTGGCCATAGCTCGACCGACAAAGGATTTGACATTTTTCATGAAAGAATTCTTTATGGTTGACTGGGATTTACCCTTATTTGTTAGAGAAAAACGGTCGGCACTGGGTTTGAAAACATCGGCTGGTCTATTGGTTGGTTCAACATCGCGAGCAGAACCACACACGAACATATTGGCCATTCTGTCGGCACGACTACTCGATTTGGCTATCCTAAAGGCCCTAGACGATCATGCTCTCATCCTTCTGCCCTCACGTCTATTCTCTTCTTCGGCAAGTTATTGCCTACTTGCTCTAAGAGCTCTTCTAAGGTCTCTCACATTCTCGGTGTCAGCCTCATACTCATCTAAGTCATTTGAGATTTCCTCCATAGTTCTTGCCATTATCTCCTCATCAATCATCTTATTCTCAATTCTGGCATGTACTCTTTCTTTCTTCTTCTCAAATACATGTGCTTTCATCTCTGCACGCACTTCTTTCGGCTCTTCGGGGCATGTCAGCACATCCCAGGTAATTCCTGCCAAGTGTTCCTTAAGGCGAGTCACGCCTCAATGCATTTCTTTACGGCAATAGTTTAACCTTATATATCTATGGTTATTTTCGATCATTGTACAATGAGACCACACAATATCCACCTTCTTTTCCTTGGGAGTTTTTCCAGACATTTTAATTATTGTAATATATAATTCAGTAATATTGTAGTGAAAAAGGACATTTTTAGCCGTTACTATTTTTTGTCGCAACTCGAAAGTAGAAAATACTAACACAATTTGTTAAATGTGTTATTTCTTAAATTTTTATTATTTGTCTTTTTTAGTATTTCTAACATTAATTTTTATTAGAAATTTTAGTAATTAGTATTTGCTATTTTTAGTAGAACATAGAAATTACGTATATGATTTTAGTATTTTTACTACTTTTAGTATTTCTTTAGGATTGTTTAGTATTTCTATATTATTTTTCTAACCCTTTTTAATAATTTCTTACCACGTTTGATTAAGAAATGTTAGCATGAATACTTTTTAGTATTTTTTATTTACTAGTATTTTTAGTAGAACCTTTCCACTAATATAATTTTAATATTTTTATTGTTCTCGGTATTTCAATAGTAATTTTTAGTATTCTATTGTATTTTTCTAACCTTTTTTATAACTTGTAAATTATTTTAAGAAATTTTTTTTCGTATTTTTAGTATTTAATATTTACTAGTATTTTAAGTAGAACCTAGAAAGTACTTATATATTTTTAGTATTTTTAGTATTTTTACTAATATCATTATTTGTTTAGTATCGATTAGTATTTCTAAAGTATTTTTCTAACCCCTTTTAATTTTTAGTATTTCTTTAGTATTGATTAGTATTTTAAATAGTACCTAGCATGTATTAGTATTTGTGAGAGAATCTAAGAATTATTAAAATTAAATACTAAAAAAACTTGTAACTTAAATTTTGTGAAAATTTGTAACGTAAAAGTAATAGCATTATGTTTAAAATTGTCACTTAAAATTTGTAAACATTAGGTTAAAATTTGTAACTTAAAAGAAATTTTGTTATTAATATTATTTTTTGCTTACTAACAATATTCCTTAAAAACGTAAATTTAATGGTTTTTTTCGTTTTGTCATATTTTCAGTATTTTTGGAGTTTTTCTGTAGTATTTGTTTAATTATAATTAGAGCTATTATTCACATCACACATTTTCCGTAAACATACTCACCCGTACATACAGAATGGCAAACATGTAAATAAATTTAGCAACAAAGTAGAGTGTGAATAGCACGTTTAAACATGTTTATCTTTTGACCAAGCATATTACATTATTTACAGGTTTGCTATTCCTTATTTTTAACATCAACAAAGTTAATGGCAAACATGTAAATAACGCTGTTTATTCGGATTTTTATGCATTAACAAAGCTGAGCGGCGACCAGATGTGCCCACGTGCGATCGGAGCGGAATTACTTCTCAATCCATCTTGTTTACACTTATTTACAATTTTACCATTCCATTAGGTCCAGTGTTACTGAAGTTAATGGCAGTCTTGTAAATAACATGAAGATGATGGGTAGCATTCCACTTAGATAATCGTTTGCTGATTTGCTCATTAATTTTCATTTATTTACGATTTTGCCATTCCATTTAGTAATTAGGTTTTAGTGCAATGTCGTACTTGTAAATATACAGCAAATAGTGCGATGTTTTGTAATTCAAACTAAATTTACTTCTTAATGCTAACTTGTGTATTGACGGTTCCCTTCGGCTTTAATGCTTCACCTGCGAGAATTGAGCGATGGTTCAGCGAGGGCTCTCGACGAAAATTTAATTCCGACGTCCGATTCATTTGAGCTCTGGTGACGTATGGCTTTGCCGCTTTGAGCTTCCTCCTCAGTCGTGCTTCCTCTCTCAATGAGGTCAGTTGCGGAGCTCTGGCTGCTCAGCTTCTTCCCCTCGACGGAATTAGGGTTCTGGCTCCTCTCCTTCTTCAGTTCAGCTGCTCGGAAAATTTGGATATGATTTTTTTTAATTTTTGCTCGACGATGAGGTACACAACGTGATTTCTTCCCTTTTATAGTTCTTTCATCCTCCCCGTTGAATCACATGCTGCTTCCTCCTCTGACTCCTGTTGTTCGCTCTCGGGAGGGTCTTGTTCACTCATGGGGGGGTGGGGGGTAGGGGGACTCACGTGTGTCATCTTCTTCCTGTTTGGGATATGGGTTACGGGTTAGGGTTAGGGTTAGGGGGTCCTATTCACCCATAGGAGGTTCCTGTTCACTCACGCGCTTCTTCCTGTTAGGGTTAGGGGTTTGGGTTTCTTCCTCAGTTTTTGGGAACCATAAGGTTCCGGCCTGTTTCGCCCAATACCGAGCGAAATTGGCTGGAATCCTAGGGTTCCGTCCGGCCGAAACCGATACAAACCCTATGGTCCCATCTCGTTCTCCTCCGATACCGGAACGATACGGCCGAAACCTAAAACCTTGGCATTAACTGTACAAGCTGACAATAAATGTTCTTTTATATAATTTTATATATTTAGATATTAATCAACTGACATGTCTAGATGCCTTCAGCAATGCCAGCGATGTTTAAAGAAATTGAAACTGGCGAAAATTCCACACTTATTTAGTAGAAGCCAAAGAAATAATGTAAACAGGCCATTCGTGGATGTTCAGACTATATTAATGGCAACAAGATTCTGTGAGGATTGTCTAGAATTTGTCGCGCACAATCTGGAAACTGTTAGTTATAATTGAACCCGGCCTAGTTGTTTGCTTGGCTTTCACTGAAACAGCTTTACAAGCAATTTACACATGATTTTCACCTCTTTTATATGCTTAATGCCATGACGCCTGCTGTTTCATCCGTCAAATAAGTGGCAAGTAATGGCTGAAGAGATGCTTGCTGCAAGTGGAGGATGGTGCAGTGGCTGAACCTAGTCAGTACACAATGAGCAGGCACAGCCATCTGATTTTTTAGCTCACTTGCCAAGGAGGAAGAAGTATGTCAATGGATCAAACTATCTGAGGAGAATGGGTCTTTCTTGGGACTCCCAAAAACACAGTAACGTGGATGAGATTGGTGGCAGAATCCTCCAGTCTATATTTACAAATTTAAACAAGAATGATGGTAGATCTTGGGGCTAGCTCCTAGTACCAGCGAGTTGTACCATCTCATTGTTGGGTCCTTCTGGTCCTTATGATTGTCATGTTATTTGTTTTGCACGAACAGTAACCAAATCAAGTTTTATTAATTTATTTTTGAAATCCAGAACTGTTTCTGTTAAATAACAATCAATGGTAAATTTATTAGTGAGCATTTTCCTGTGTATGCCCTTTAAGTTTAAATAGTTTCTTGTGAACTTTTGATGTGTGGAAACTCTTATATATTTCCCAGACATTTTACAGAAGCATTAAGATACTATCTTTATGCTGCACCAAAGAATTTCAAGCTGGCGTGTAATTTGAGTCACTAAGTTATTAACTTTTCAGGCTAACTTGTCTTTTCAGGCAATCAAGAACGCTCCTGGGTGTATGAGACCTCTGATTTCTCGGATTCTGCCAACAGTTGGAGATATATTGAAAAAGGTTTGCTAATTGGAACCGCTTGAGAACAATCATCTTTACACAATATGCTCATCTGTTGCAAACTGACATTTTGTCTGCATGTTTCTGTATCTTCCATCAGCCACAAGCGCAGCCTGCCGGATTAGTTGCTGGCTCAATAGATCTGTTGACAATGATTTTGAAAGTATGTTTGCTAATAATATAAGCTGCATTGTCAATCATGCATATGTTCATTTTGTAGTTAGATTTGTGTGCTATTGATGTCAACAAAATGTTTGTCAGCTATTGATGAGGCTTTTCTTACATTGCAGAGTGCTCCTGCAGACATAGTGAAAGCAGTCTATGATGTTTGCTTTAATACTGTCATCCAAATTATCCTTGAAAGTGATGATCATGGCGAGATGCAGGTTGCCTTTTTTTAGTGCATTTCCTTTTCATGAAAACAACTTTATCCTGTCATTCTGTCATAATATCTATATCTTGATTATTACAATTATGCCTTTTCATACTCAGAATGCAACAGAATGTTTGGCAGCATTCTTATCTGGGGGAAGACAAGAGTTTCTTTCTTGGGGTGGTAGTCCCGATCTTATAATGAGAAGGCTTCTTGATGCAGCTTCGAGGTAGATTTTGGTGATTGTCATTAAATTTATGCAGTGTTCCAGAGAAGAGCTTTTTATTTTTGACAAATCATCTAGTCATCTTTACATGTATTCTCTCGGACTCTTCTACCTAACAATTGCTCTTGACAAATTATTGCATATGAAGATATTTCCGTGTGGTGATTGGTTCACAAGATTTGGTTTCATTAGTATGTTCATTCATGCTGTTTGGCCCAGAACCCAGTAGGCTAATGATGCATGAATGTGATGACAGAATGTCTGGTTACACGAACTTTTAACAGATCCAGTGCCATAAAGCATTCCAAACAATAGATATTATGAAGTAGTGAACTTTCAAGCAAGTATAATATGTGAAAACCATGTATTGCTTATCATCTCTCAAGTACATGCTAAATTGTGCATTTTAATAACATTAAGGGACAATAGATTTTAATAACATTAAGGGACAATAGAACACATGAAGGGAAACCTTTGTCTTTTTCTTTAGCTTACAAACTAATCTTTTGCAACTGTCAAATTGGCAAAATTAGCTTGTAAAAATTTTGATATGCAATACTCTTGGCAATTATGCAAAAAGGATATCTGCAGGGGTTAATTCCCCAACATATTGTCAAGCATTTCTTCAGAAAAATACAAGAAAGGAAAATATAATAGAGATGTTTTTGTTAGTGGCAAAGAATAGGATGTGCCACCACAACTAGTCAAGAATGGAAATACATGTTGCATGTCCCATTTACGGGTTGTATTCTATCCATATTGAGACTTATTCTGTTGATATCGTTGAAAAGCGATATATAGAAACTTGAAAGCAGCAAGTTCCTTTTGATAGTGTTGCTGTTTCTCCAAGTCTGTAACTAATGTAACTAATGGGTGATGCATGTTGATCTCATCTGAGAGCTTCTTCAACTCAGAGTAGTAATAGGAAAGATGCCTTCCTTCCATCTTCATGGAGGTGTAAATCTCATATAACTTAACAACACGATATGGTTTTCCCATTTTCGTACATCTTATTCAGAGTATTTTAGATATCTTTGGTAGTTTTTAAGGAACATAACACTTGCACTTATCTTCTTCTCTTTGATGTTAAAGAGCCAAGTCATCACACAACAGTCACATGCAAGCTAATCGTTATCTTCATTAGATTTAAAGTTTGATGGAACTTCTGAGAGATACTTCTTCTGCCAACAAACAGACCAAAGGATTGAGTCCAAAGGAGGTAGTTGGTCCCATTTAATTTGACAGTTAAAAGGGACATGACCATAGTAAAATCTACTGACTCCATTTCATCACCAGAAATCATGGAAGCTAATATTCAGCCAGAAATTAAGCCAGAAACAATGGAATCTAACGATTACATAGATCGGGTGTAGATCTAGGATATCAAGTACTAGGATATCCTGGAGAAGATCTTGTGTGGATCTAGATTCGCTAGTGCAGCTAGTCGACAAGCAAAGAAGTGCATCGATTATAACCGAAAAAGAAAAATATTTTTTGTTGTAGCTACTATTCATGTTTCAAATCTAGAATAGGAATAGTACCCCGTTTTAAGAACTAAAAATAGATCTATGTAGTTCAGATCTATGTTAATACCATAGTTTTAGGTTTCGGCCGAAACCGACTGGTTTCGGCCGTTTCGGATCGGTTTCGGAGGGGACCGGTCCGAAACCACACGTTACTTCTCGGTTTCGGCCGTATCGGCCGGGTTTCGGCCGTATCGGCCTGGGTTTCGGCCGTTTCGGCCTGGGTTTCGGTCGTATCGGCCGGGGTTTCGGCCGTATTGGCCGATACAGGCCGAAACTTGTCCGATACCGACTGAAACTTAAAAAAATGAAAACAAGGAGGAGGAGGAAACATCACCAAAATCCAGAAAAAGAAGAAGAAACGAAGAGATGGACGTACCTCATGGTCGCCCGCCTCTCGTCGCATCCCCGAAGAAGCCCGCCTCCTGCAATTTGAGGTCTTACATGGTAGCATATTCTAGCATTTAATTTAAATTTTGTTTGCACGGTGCAAGTGCAATTGTCCAACACATGCTAGCATTTATTAAGAAGTTTGACCTTTTGAGTGAGCTGGCCACTAAAGGCTTTCCATTTAATTACAAGCTTGACATTCAGCCACTAAAGGTTTTCCATTTATTTACAAAGTTATCATTTTCAGCCACCAAACCCTTCCATTTATTCAAAAGCTTGCCATTCTCATTTATTTTCAATCCTGTTGATAAAAAAATGTACAATATTTAGCATAATACTTTTAACAAAATGTGTAACTAGTAAAAAGGCATTTGTGCTAATATTTGATAATATTTGATAGTATTTAATAGAGTTTTAAGTATCTGAAACTACCGATACCGATGAAACGAAACTACCGTCCGAAACCACCGAAACGGACGATACCGAAACCGAAACCTAAATTTTGGGAAGAGCGATACCGAGACCGAAACCGAGACCTAAAACCTTGGTTAATACATCGGATCTATTCCTATTCGGATCTACAAAAGGGAAGAGAGAGGAGGGAGAGAAGGTATATGTAGCCGCAACCGCAGAAAGTGGAGCGGCAGCTGTGGCGGAAACGAGACTGACGACAGCTGTAAAAGAGCTGATCGCAACAGTCAAAGGTGATGGTAGAAAGAGAGGCAATTACTGGCGGGTAGCAACGACTGCATGATAGTAACGACAGCGAGAAGAGAGGAAGTGTATTTCTAGAGAGGTACGCCTCCTTTTTTGTTTCATTAATTATAAGAAAGAGGGGATGGTGAAGGTTTCGATCAAACCTAGGCTCTGATACCATAATAAATCTTGGGTTTGATAGAAATAGAAAAGAGATAGATCCCCTCTCCTTATACTTTATTGATATACACACACACACACAAAATATTATAAACTGGGTGCAATAAATATGAGTTCAAGCTCAATGAGCCTAATATCAATAGTCTAATCTAACATCTACGTATAATGGTAAAGTCACACTATCAAGTTAAAGTACTATTCGCTAATGGATCACCTTGTTTGAACTAATCTTTAGAGGTGAAAATGGATGCTCTTAATTGATTTTTTATTTCTTTGAACTTCAAGGACGGTCCTGTGGGGCCATGAATAAAACAACTAGTCATGCATGGGTGGATTTGAGCAAATGGACTGAGATGGTCTGTGGCAGAGGATACACCACAATCAAGATTTACTTAAGAAATTTGATGGTTATTGGTTTGATGCTGCCTCATTGATCAATTGTCCAAGGAATGATGGGGCATGACCTTGTCAAAAGTTGGCATTGTACGCGGTTGGCTACATGGCACATTCAATAAAGGAACCTCTTCCTTTCTCCTCACCAAAACACCTAGACATTCATGTGATTCCTGAGAAGTTCCCCTTGATAATCCAATCGATGAATGATTTATATCATTTGCTTTGTTACTATCACAAAGGTTGAATTAAAAGAGTTTCGTGAACCCTATAAATTGCCCTTAGTTAATAAATGTCTCAAAGGAAGGCTAACAGAGGGTTTTTAGGACAACGCTTCGATACACGTGGAAACTTGGATTGGAGCTATAGTTGATTCTCTTAAAGATTCTACCAGTGCACAAAAACTTCAAAGTTATGGTGAGGGTTGATGGTTATATTTTTAAATTTAAACATGCCCAACAGCTCAAGCCCCTCTAATTTGGGGGACGAAACTCGGAAGTTCACATTGTGTTTTATCTATTTTTTCCTTGAATTCAAGCTCAAACGAGATTTGGACTATTTTTTCTTTGAATTCATGCTTGGGCTGGGTTTGGACTTGGAGTACCCTATAACCATTTCAATACCCATGCGAAATTGTGTTTAGGGTTGAGGGTCATATTTTATATTCTTGTAATGCCTTTAGCAGGAGTGTTTAACAAGAGCCGTGGATTCTCTCTCAAAAATGCTACCTACGATTGTTTCTTAAGGACATGTGAATGTTTACGTATCAGACACTTTCTTATCGCAAATATGATATGAGGTTATTTTTCCGGAAGTGTTACATATTCTCCATTTTGGATATGAAATCCTTGCCATACTAACCATTCATTGGGTAACATGGGGTTCTAAGGATGGCCTTATGGATTTTAAACGTGACTCCTACAAATTCAAGAGGGGCCCCTACAGCATCATTGAGTGATGATGTGGTACTTTACACATTGTAGCACTTAGCTTCATATGGTACTTAGTCCTTACCTTTTCGGCTAGTGTCATAATGATCTGATATCATCTTTAATGTCCCATGTGGTAGCATTAAAAAATTACCACCACAGTTCCTCTGTTATAAATGTTAGCTACGTTTTATTCTTTATTCATGGAAATTTTTACACCCTAGTGACCTTGTCACATATCCGATATGGAACTATTCCCTTAGGGCTTTGGGTATTACCATTTTGATTGAGTCCACTTGACAAAGGTTTCTACGGTTTACTCGGTATATTCAAACTTCAAAAAGTAGATTGCTTCAGAATTCTATAACGGAACAAAAGGTGGTTTTTTTTTTGCTATAATGATTGAGAAAGGTATGTTTTATTGTAGATGTAGGCTATGTGGGTCGTGCATATCTCATCAATCCCCTTCAGGTGATGAAACGGGAACTATGAAGTATGGCGGTTGATTCTAACTTCTAAGAAAATGGTAGGGAGGGAAGTATGGTGGTGAAGCTAATGGGCCAAAGTTGGAACTAATAAGGCCATTTGACTCATGGGTTTTTGTCATGTGGGTTTTGGAGCATTAGAGTTGGCGGTATTGTCAACAGCAGTTGTTTCAGAAGGTAGCACAATATAGCCTTAAAATGTTGGTGTACAAGATAGTGAAGTGCAAACCCAACAACCAACTTTGATTTAATGAAAATCCTTTAGTTTAATTTAGCCATGCTAGCTATCTTGCTTGTAGATGAGCAAGGTGGTTATTCTTGAATCAGTACGGGATCTGAGGGGGCTAATTTGGGTTTGAACCATTGAACAACAATTAGTAATAAATGTAAATCCAAAAAAGAGGCAAAAAAATCTCCGCAAAACTCCGAAATGTAGGGTTTTTGAACTGTGGAGTAGTTAGCAATGGTAGTGATAGAATTCTCTTAGCTGGCAAACACTATGAAAGATCAATCTGGGATTTGAGTGTGGATGATCCTTGGTTTTTGGTGCTAGCTGAAGTAAATGAGGAAGTTTCTAAGTTGGGGGTGGTAAATGAAATGGTCAATGTTGTTTCATGGACTACAGAAGTTTTAAAAAAATCATGTGTTGACCTTCTTTCAAATCAATTAATGCAAAGGAGGAATCTGATCAGACAATTGTGAGACATGTCTTTATTTATATTTTCTGTATTTTTCTTTTAGTTGATGTATCGTAGTAGATCTCTGTAACAATCTTTCCAACATATATGATTAGGCCATATGAATAAGTTTTTTATGAGTTCATGTTCTGGATAAGTGAAGAAAGTATGTGAGATAATGAATGGTCAAGGGCAAATGACACAGGTTCAAGTTGAATTAGGCTATAGGTGCATCAACAGATTCTGAAGCAAATGAAAGATTTGATACAAGGTTTAATATAATCTGCCAATGGTTTATACTTTGTGGTTATTGGTAGCAGATGTATCAGAAGAGTCGTGTGATGGGTCTCTGAAGTATTGGACGTTTGTATCATTGCCTTTTTCTCGTCCTAGCTGTTGATTATATCTACACCGAGAACTTTTCCTCACTTTAACCCATGTCAACATGTCACCTTCATGAAAGAATCAAAGATGATCTCTAAATCAATTGGCTTAGATTCAGTTTGCTTTTATTTTAGAGTTCAATGTCTTGATCTCCTGTTCTTCCCAACAAGATACCATCTGCACAAACTTAAAGAGTCTGCCTTGTCCTGATAAAGAGGGGTCTAGATTGTATCAACATCTACAAATTCGATCAGAAGTGAATATATGTATTGGTTTCAACCAGATTTTACATCCTTGATTGCGACTGTTAAACGTGATTCTTTCAACCATTAAATGGTTAAGTCAAAATTTCAACTTTTATTATTTCAACCCCCAATTCTCCTTGTGTTTTCATTATTATATATCGATGGTAATGGGAGTGCTTGGATTGATCATGCTGACATGTTTGAAACGTGGTAATAAACGAACGGGGCATCTTATTATCGAGTTTTCAAACCATGATTTGATAGTAATATTGTCAAGCAACAATTTCGTGTGTCCCCAGTGCACCCAAGGAGGTCTTTTATTTAACTGATGACTTGTCAGGGAGCAAGGAGAATGCCATCCCTAGCGATTTGCGGTGTCATTGTGTCTCTTGGGCTGTTTTACAGGAACAAAACTTAAACCACCCAACTTATTCGGGGATGATCGGAAGATAGATGGTGTGTGGAGATTCAGGAACTGGAACACTTGTGTTCCCAAGTGAGCGTTATACTAGTGTGGTCCATATGTTGGTCTTCAACTTTAAATGGTGTAAGGCTAGAAAAATTGGTTTGGAGGATCGTGGTTTAGCAGATCTAGATTTATAAAGAGTTGGAGATTGATATGGGTCAGTAGCAGCTCCCTCATTGTAATCAATTTATGAATATTACTATTTGGAAAATTAAAGGAACGGCTAAAAAATCTGATGTATTTAATGCATGAGTCAATCATTCTAGAATATATACTTAATCCGTTGTTGATTTTGTTCCTTGTAGCTTGCAATTTATCAGTGCCATAATTTCTATTAATGGTGGGTTACATTGGGTGAAGGGCGTACATGCAAAACTGGCCGGTCTTGCTAGGGCCCTGCCCACTTCATGTGATGTTTATGGTATCTGACTTTGTTGCTGAAGATTTTGATTGTATCACTAGCCCAGAGGAGTGGAACATATAAGTTTAAAACTAATTAAGGCATTAGACAGTTCAGGAGATTCATTTATGCAAGTAAATATATATGAACTCGAATTGATTTCCTCTATCGTTATGAGATGCAATAATTAGTATCAAATGATTCAAACCATTAGAAACTTGAAATTAAGGGTGGCAACAGTTATTTAATATCTTGAATCTAGGGGTGATAAATATTTTCAAACAATTTCTAATGCAGAAGAGGAATTGCCAATCGATGAAAATACAAGAACTATTTCTTTTCAATAAAAAATAGGAACCGGTTGGGGCAATGAATTTCATCCTTCACAAGAAAGATACAGTTAAGAGTGAGGTTTTAAAAGCGAGAGAATATCAGTACTGTATCTCTGAAATACAAGTATTAATTTCAAACATGTCAGCATGATCAATCCAATTCAAAGTGTGGTCGCTGTTAATGACACTGCTGATAGAAAAACAGTCCATTCTTTCACAAAATGGCTCATTTGTAGTTATTTAGAAACTAAAATTACTTAACCTAGAGGATAAATGATGAAAGTTTTCTTTGCTCCCCAAGGGACACAGGTAAAAGGTGTAAAATATTTTTAAAAAATATTTAAGCTTGAAAATTTATTTTACCTAAAATACAATGTCTACATATGAGATGTCTTTGCCAAATTGCCAAACGATCAATTTCTAGTTCTCACACAATGCATGGTATCCTCCCTAGTTTTGTACAGAAACATTGGATTACTAACACTGAATCTATATGCCAAGACCAGATTGAGAATAATGCTACTAGACTGACAAACATATATTATGCCTATGAACCAGATGTTGACCATCTGGATAGATATAAAACTCGTGGCTTAGACGACCATTGATAAGCTAGGGGCATATATAAATCCTAGAAAACCAGTTGCGGGTATGGAAACCATATTGTTGTATTGGTCTTGCATTTTATGTTCGCACAACCAGGAAGCAATTTCTTTAGATTCCTATGGATATGAATGATTTAAGAAATAAGGGATAAGATGACAGAATTATCATAGGAAATTGCATGCAACAATTGGTCACTATAAATAGCAAAGAGAGAGTTAGAGAACATACCGATACAGATACCAATATTCTCTGAATGAAAAGTTTTCTTTTTTTAATTGCATATAAAACGGCTTTTACATAGAGTATTTACCTTAGGAAACTGAAATGAACATTTCTGGTAAATACATGGAAAGAACGTCAATTTGATAGCTATAATTTGTTGCATGTATTCAACACTTCTTTTGGGGGTAGTATTCAGCCCATTTAGATCCTTTTAGATTATAATACATCAGCTCTCGGTAGTCAGTTGTATTTATAATGGAATTTTTTTCATTAATATTTGACTTTCAATAACCTAGGGCAGCTACTGTAGTTTGAACTTCCAGAGTAGTGCGGTGACATAAGCTTTGTCTGAATTCAAAGTACTGTATGATAAAGCGAGTACCAACTGTCTGCTAAGGAAGTGTAACTTTGCCCCTTATTATTGCTTTATCAATATTGTTTAAAGGAATAGAGATAAACTGTATATTTCTACATGCTTATCTTTTTGTGGTTGTATTACAATTCACACAATTACTTCAATTCCTAGCCATGCCAATAACTAGTTTACTGTCCCATGGAACCCGTGAATTTATTGCTGCCTTCAAAACATTTTCTGCAGGCTTCTGGATCCTAGTCTAGAAAGTTCTGGAGCCCTTTTTGTTGGTAGCTATATTTTGCAACTTATCTTACATTTACCATCACAAATGGCTCCACACATTCATGATCTTGTCACTGCTATTGTGAGACGCATGCAGTCTTCGGAAATCACTGGCTTGAAAAGTTCACTAATTGTTGTTCTTGCTCGACTGGTATATCCTTTGCTATGTTTTTTGTTATTCAATTTAAGTTCATAGTAAATTTCTTTCTGGCTATATAATCCATGCGTACCTATATGATTTGTTTGTGTTGATCGCTTGTTTAAATATGAGTGTGTTTGCTTCCCATATAATGTCAAATTGTCCTTACAATGTCTACATTGTGTGGATTGCTGTCTGAAATGCTTGTTGCAACATAACTAAATTGTTAGCTTACTGTTTTTTTATACCAAGGGCTGTCTCTAAGAAGCATCTGCCAAGAATTCTTGAGCTTTGTACTTCCTTGATTTTAGTAGATCTATCAATGTCATAATTCGGTGGGGGTCCTTTGAGTACCAGTTGAAATGCATGTCTGACAATGACCTCACCTGCTATTATTTCAATGATAGATCATGCATGATAATGACATTACTTTCTTTCGTCATGGATGTTCCCTTTCCTATTTCTTTTTTTACTTGAGTTTATGCATTTATCCCCAACCAGAAATGTGATTGGTCTGTAGTTTGACAATTCACCATGACAATTTAGTGTCATAATGCTTTATTGTGTGGCTTAAATCTTATCTGTATTGCCCTCCTCAACATTTTTTTCATTATTCTTTCGTTTAGTGATATTATACTTTGCATCGTCCGCCAAGCTTGTACTATCCCATGCTATAGTTCTTTCTTGGGTCCATGGACTCTAGCGGCTACTACCATTCCACCATTCTTGTCAAAACGACAGACTTTTTTACATAAGTTTCTCAACTGGAACAAGTCAATTACTTTCTTTTATTCGTCTTACTCTTCTCTTTCAACTTGAGTGGAGACACATTCACCACAAAGAGGCATTATCTTGTTATGTTTGCTCTTGTGAGATGCATTCAGGCTTGGAACTTAACAGGTGCATCTAAAATCTTCTCTTGCTACAGTAAATTCCTTCATTATCCCAAATTAAGTGAACACACGATGAGTGTATATCGAGTGAGAACAAAATTCTTCCAACATTGGCTGGTGTAGTAAAATATTTAAGGACTATTTATGTGAGGTATTAGGCCTGGACTATTTACATGATGGCTTAGGTCCAGTGAGTGCAAGTATGCTGAATTGTTCATTAAAACTAGAATTTGTGTTGCATGATGCAAGTGTGAGTTCTTGCCCTCACAATATGCATGGACCATTATTATGCAAGGTACACATTATTCAGCCGGTATCTTGAGGGGATAAATATGCAAACTTCTAGTAAACATTAATTATTGTTAACATCTGGTATTAAGCGGTATTGGTAATACGAAAAATAACTTGTTCCTAGATATGGATCATGGATACTTGTGACTGTGATTTAGCTTGTCTTTCAGATTGGCTTCTATGCTTCTAATTTCACATCTTCAAACATTGATCAATTTCCTGCATTCTTGTTTCTCTTCCTGAAAAGTAACTAAATTCACAATGTAACCTCCTCTCCTAAGTGTTGTGTTTAATCATAACCATGTGGGTAGATGGTTGAATGGAGCAACAGTTGAGTTTTAGGCCTATTTTAAAAATTTCTAGACTAGCAAGGTTTGCTGGGAGGTGGAAAAATGGCAATCAAATTTGTTGTTGATCATATAGGTGGAACTAATCTGATTCATTTACCCAGAATGAGTTCATGTTTGGTACTTTCAAAATTTAATTGCATAAAATCACGCTGAAGCATTAATAACTTTTAATGAGCAGAAAGCAAAGAATCTAAGTGGATGATTATGAATTCTGAAAACATACTAGTTTGATGCAATTATAATAAATGAGAAAACTGTGTGCTACTTCGGAAAACTTCTGCGTTTAGAATCATTTTATGCCCAGTTTATTTATTTCTATATTCATTTCAAAATCAAAATCATGTTGTGAAAAGATGGAAAGCTTACAGATTTAGACCAATCAGGTTTGAACTTTGAAGTTAATCGGTTGTTTAACCAAGTTAAAGAAGCTTCTACGGACACATAGTTATGTTAATGACACGAGACAGTAGATGGAATTGTACTGGGGATTTAAGGAAGAACGAATTTTAGACATTGATAAATTTTTAGGCCCCGCACCCGGAAAGTTTTGATGCCTTTATATTGGCTTAAAAAATCACAATCTTCTACCACAACTGATATGGGATTAAGAAGCTGCTAAAAATAAAAAAAATTCAAATTAACATAGAAAATGACTCAACTTAATCTAAAAAGAAACGTGACTGAAATTAAAAATTAAAAAGACTCAAATACTACTAAAGACTAGTTGGAATCCAATTGGATCCTCATTATTTTTTCTGATTTTGAAAAGATAGAAAGAGCACAAACATGTAGTAATTAGCAATTGCTTATAGTTAGAGAAGACATACCCTTAAACTTTGAAGTGAAGTAAAAAAATGTGAAATTGGAGATTCATACCTTTGAAATAACATTCCAAAGACGTAAAAGATAGGAGGACGTATACAATCTGCTGAGTGGTAAGATATGGAGGATAAAAAATGATGAAATGGATGCGCTCAACTAGCTCAAGTAGGACCTCTAAGCTAAGTTCTGACATAGAATCATCGTGTAATTCATGATCCAGCTTGGGCTCGATCACATGCTTGGGTGTGATCATAGGTTCGAACACAAGCTCGAACTTGGATTCGATCATAGACACGTGCAGACTTGTGCTTTGATTCAGGCTCTAGCTCAAATTCAACCTGGGACTTGGTTTGGAATTTTTTCTTAGGCTCAAGAACTGTCTTGATTATTAATTTTGCTTGTAGGCTTTGGTGTCACACTTTTCTAAACAATTCATGTGTATCTTCAAAAAAAATCATCAAATTTTCAACGATATCAGCCCTTGAAATTGATAGTTGTGGAGGTGGTTGTTGATTTGTAGTATAACGATCTCAAAGATATATCTTCAACCAAGTCCAACTAAAATAAGGCTTTCATCTCCACCAAAAGAGATCTTTTTTAAAAGATAAGTATTGGCTCAAATTAGCTTACAACCGGCTCAAACGGATCAAAAATGAGGCTTGAAATGGCTTTACAATCACTAAAATAGTGAACTAACATGAAAATTAGCTGAAAGCGACTTAGAAAATCCTTGAAAATTGACAAGTTGTACTTAGCATGCTTAAGTGGCTCGATCAACGACTTAGTTAGAGACATTGATTGGTCAGTATCTTCTTAGCTCGAGCCAACTCAAGCTCGAGATCATGAACAGTGTCAGCTCAAGCTCGCTCAAGTCGAGTTGATGAACAGTGACGGCTTGACAACTCGGCTACTGGCTGGCCAGAGCTGATATTATAGCACAAGGTTCAATTTTATGTTGATGATGAGTTTCAATGCAAAACTGAGTAGATCTTGCTGATAATGAGTGTTGCGACTTCAACAGGATCCGATGAAGCTACATGGAAGGTCGGCAAGCATCGATGAAGCATATGGGAGCGTCGATAGTCGACGGTGATGGTAACGATAGTGGGTGATGATATGATGACGGCATCGATAATAAATGGCGATGATGGTAGTATTTAAGGGAGGGGATGATGGCAGTGATGATCTCGGACAATGAAGACGACGACAGTGGTCGAATATGATGGTGATGATGGCGACGGAGCTATTGGACGACAATGACAACAACGACAATGTTGCCGGGTTAAGATAGTGGTGGCTGTGGACTAGTAGGATTGCAAAGATGGAGGCTATGGCAGTGGCAAAAAAGAGAGTTTATGGTTAGGGTTTTGGTGGATCAGGAAGAAGAAGATAACCGTGAAAATTTTGATTTTGATTGTTTTCAAATCTCTCCCTCTTTGAAATTTTCTCTTTTTCGCCGAACTTAATTTTTTGATTTTGTTCTGTTTTGTTTTTTTAAAACAATGCTACAGAAATACTTTTTAAAAACTAAAATGTAACAAAAAATGAAGAAGGTAATGACTAGGGTTTAGGATTTTTTAACTAGCCCTAATCTAAAGAAGATAAAGAAGAAGATCAAACATCAGAAAAATAAAAAACAGAGCTTATTACCAAATTTGACTCATGATGGAAGAGTGAATTGTGGTGTGGGATTTATGAAAGACAAAATTTAGGGATTGATAAATTTTTAAGCGTCGTACCATGAAGATCTTATAATCACCTAATCAGATGCCTTGCACGTGAAGATTTTTTGGACCTTACATTCAGGCGATCAAGCTCATTCTCATACTCCAATGTAATAAATTTAATTGGGAAACAGAGTTTACATCGAAATTCTCATTCATTATTCTCTAATTAAAATAAAACAAGTTTTGATGCCTTTATATAGTCTTACAAAAAATTACAATCTTCTATATATCACAACCGATGTGGAACTAAAAAGCTATTAAAAATTTAAAGAATTCAAAATAACCAATAAAATTACTCAACTTATTCTAAAAAGAAACATGACTCAAATAAAAATTTAAAAAGACTCAAATACTACAGAAGATTGGTCTGGATCTGATTGAGTTCCCATTAGTAAACATCTATAAATATGCCTTTTAACATGTTAACTCCCTTGAAGTTCTAATTTGCGTATTTATATCAAGGATAAGTTTACACAATAAAAGTTCTAATTTGCGTCAGTCTATAAATATCCCTTGAAGTAACTTGACACTTTGTCAATTAACATTGTCCTTAGCAACATGATGATGATGATGATGATTTTATACACAAGTACAAATTAACCTTTTTAGCCTATTAGGATCTCTAGACCTTAAGTTCCATATTAATATCATTCAAATCCTCAAGAATGTGTACGCCCACCTGTATGTCATAGACTGCCGCTATAGTTGATTGGAAACTGCTTCCCTTCAGTTCATTGTCTATGTAGTAATGGACATAAAAGAATCTCTACACTTGGGCTAAGACATCACATGCTCACCACCCCCCCAAAACAAAATAAAAAAAGACCCTATAATTTTATGGCTTCCTTGTATAATTTTATGGCTTCCTTGTCAAAGACCATAGTCTACTCCTCATTGGACTATGATTATGATAGGAACCAAACCAAATCTGAAATTTATTAGTAATAAACTGAAAATTAAAAGGATACATGATTACAATTATAGAGGCAATCGCCTTCCCAAATCGTCGATTGATAAGGGACGTTCGCACTCTCCCTAGAATGAGGAAACTTCTCCTCTCAAATATCAAAACAACTCACAAATTTTCTATATTAGGGCCGGCTAGCTATCCCCTCTATTTATAATCATTCAATTAAATGTCCCCAAAAGTAGCCGGATCTGACATTTCTTCGCCCCCGAAAATCCACCTTGTCCTCAAGGTGGTGCATGAGGTGTGTGAGGCTTCTGTTCCAAGCTCTGATTGCATGCCTTTCCTGGGTCAAAAGGTTGTCGCTCGGACGGACTTCCAATTGAAAACCAATGGCCTTGGGGCCATTTAAGAGTGACGATGGGCCAAAACGGGTCCTGAAAAATATCGTCGGGCCAAGGCGGGGGCGCAGAGGGTGTCATCGGGCTCCCACAAGTACTTTGGAGGGTCGTCGTCGTCGTGCTACTGGAAGAGCTCTGTTGCACGCTGTTTTGGGCTCCAAAATCCAAATCTTCGCTGTCCGACACCTCGGAGGGCCCGTCGTCGCTCTTGAAGGGTCGATAGCCCCCTGGGGGACCCTGGAGAGGCCGGCGCCCCTTCTGGATGGGCGACAGCCCCTCGGGGATACCCTGAAGGGGCGGGCCCCTCCGTTTCGCCGCCGGAATGCTCCTCGCTCGCTGTTTTGATGCCCTAAGGCTTCGTGGTTCACGGCTTTGCATTGTGGCCTTCGGATCTGCGTCGTTCTTCTCCGTCTCCTTCAGATCTGGGTCGAATCACCTTGGAAATGGAGCTCCTCGTCGAAAGACGCCACCTTTGTACTCATATCTGTGCCGTTTGCCTTCAACTTCTCCAAATTTGTGGCGCTGGTCTTCTCCTTCTCCAGATCCGCGTCAAAGCTGTCGACTTTTTCCTATTTCTCGTCCAAAGTCGACGCCTTTAGCCCAAAATTAGGGGTTTTGCCGTTGTTTCCCCCTTTCGCCGCGAGAAGTGTAAGTTGCTTGATCTCTTAACCTAATTGCATGGACTCTTGGGCTAATTGCATGATAGCCTCCAATTCCTTCGTCATGGATCTCATCTCTTTCCTCGAGATCGAACCGATCTGATACCAAAATGATAGTAACCAAACCAAATCTGAAATTTATTAGCAATAAACTGAAAATTAAAAGGATAAATGATTACAATTTTAGGGGTAATCGCCCTCCCAAGACGCCGATTGATAGGAGACGTCCACACCCTCCCTAGAACGAGGAAACATCTCTTCTCAAATATCAAAACAACTCACAAATTTCCCATATTAGGGCCGGCTAGCTGTCCCCTCTATTTATAATCATCCAATTAAATGTCTAATTACCCAAATAACCATTCAATAATAAAAATCACAAAAATGCCCCCCAAAAGTGGCCGGATCTGACAGATTAATGTTGAATTGTGGTCCATATGTGATGGGAGAAGGCTACGACAATGAAGCAAATGTCCCCATATTTTTTATATATGTTTCTATCTAGAAGTGATGTTTGGGGAAAACAACCCACTTGGTGTCTTGAAAAGTTTATCATGTCCTAAACCTTCAAGATCAGAAGTACAAAACTTAAATCTTACAAGGAAATATTTATATTGTTGGCTGTTTTGGTACCTGAAGTGGATAACATGCAATAGCATGTTGCCATTGCTACCAAAGTACACATGAACCTTTTTTCACCCACTGATAATTATTCCTTACAGCATGATGTATTTCTTGTAGGTACACCTCAGCTCCCCGGATGTTAGCCAGTTCATTAACATGTTGCTTACCGTGCCAGCTGACGGTCATGCAAACTCATTCTCTTATGTGATGTCAGAATGGACGAAACTTCAGGGTATGAAATTTTTATTCAGATTATACTATGTTTTCTGTTCAGCATCAACTATCTGTGACGAATTTTACAGACCATTCATGAATGTCGCACTGAGCCATTCATCAAGTATTCGTGATGCATGAATTTATGTTTTGCTTTTTTTCCTCCCTTGATGCTTTATCTTGTTACCATTTTTGTAATCAGTGTACAAGCTTTAAAAAACTGCGTCTTTTCCATTTACCTTGTGCATCTTGTATTTAAAATTTTCCAGAATTCTCCCAAACTACCTGGAAATGAATGGTTCCATTACTTCCAAAATTTTACCCCTAGCCAAAACATTCAATGGTTCCCGGACGAGTAATTAGAGTATCAATGAGATCAGGTGCTCAGAAATGTTTAGTAAATTTGAAGAATATGATCTGTTTCCTTGAATGAATAAAACAGATTTTATTTTATGAAGATGGATTTAAATAAGATTTTTTACTGTCATATTGCTTTCCAGTGTTGATGTTTTCTTTTTTATATGCATTATTTACTGTTTATGACAAACAAATTATTATCACCTTAGGTCATTGATTTATATGTACAATATACTTATCTCATGCACCTAGGTAGTTTTTGAACAATGCTCTCCTTATGGAGAAATGTGCTGGGAAATTTATATATTTACTTTAATTTTATTTTCTACCTATGATTTTCTGAATAAATTGTAGTGATATGATATAATGCAATGCAATAGTGTCCTTTGAACTGGTTTCGCTCTGCCAAACAGATTTTCTAGCAGAACACAGTGAATTCTAGAACAGTGCAAAATGGCATTTAAAAACATGTTTACAAGGAAAGTTTCAAAATAAACAATTTATTTTGGTGTTTTGTGTCCTCATATCCGTATCTGAATGTAGGTGAGATTCAGGGAGCCTACCAGATAAATGTCACGACTACTGCACTGGCTCTTTTGTTATCTTCACGCCATGTGGAGTTGGCAAAAGTCAATGTACCGGGCCATCTTGTGAAGGTTTGTATGTGCTTCTAGATCTGCAAATGGTGGGTTACTTGGGAAGCCCTTCACAATCTTACCCATGATGGTGTTCAGTCTAATGCAGGTATCACAACACGTTCTAAAGCAAAAATAGCCCCTGACCGATGGACCATAGTTCCACTTCCTTCAAAGGTATGATTTAACGGTAATCTGGAAACCAGTCGATATCAGTTCAATCAAGATAAAGAGTGGCATCATTGATTCAGCGCATGAGTCTTTATAAGCTCCTAACATTCTAAAAAATGTTATGAAGATGGTGCTTGGATGAGTCTAGCTAAGTTTTTGTCTCATTCATTCATGTCTGCATTCATGCAGTTCTTGAATATGACAAGTTGCGGGAATCCTGTTTTGCTTGAATAAGAAGCATTTATCACATAGCACGTTGCACAATATGTACTTATTACACCAGACAAATTTTCAAGCACACTGATGTAATTCTTACACCATAGACCATTTGAAACTAAATTTGCAAGCACACTGCTGATGTAATTCTTACACTGTAAACTATTTGAAACTAACTTATCTTTTAACCTACTTATTGCTCAACCTGTGGTTAAACCAAGCAACTTTTGTACTTTTCTCACAGTTAAGTAACTTCCTTGCTCTTGTCGAACTGGTTTGACTCCAGTTTTGACCTCAAGCTAACTTATCGAATACTTCTTTGGAGTTGAAACATATAAATATTTTATGGGTCTTGCAGATCTTTTCATTATTAGCAGAGGCGTGGGTAGAGATTCAAGAGCAAGATTTGGATGGTGACGAGGAGGTAGAGAAAACAATGGAAGTTTGTGTCTTATATAGAGCTAAAACAGGAATTTTTGTTTAGCGCCCTGACCCAAGTATCATGACAGGATAGTGACTGGGAAGAAGTTTCAGAAAATGATGGCGGGATTCCCCAAAATATATTATATACATCTAGCGTCCCCTCAAATGTTAACCCTTCTGTAGAGCATCTTAATGCAATGGCCAAAGTCTTTGATGAGGTGAGTGGCTTATTAGATTTTATTGTTTTTGAATATTTTGTATATCTTTGTTTCATGCATCATCTGAACATGCATGTATGGTGTGCTGATTGGTTGTATCTGTTTTCTTTTTCTTCTTGTTTCCCCTATATCAATTACAAAGAGCGAGGATGATAGTTTTGAGGATGAACTTACGAAACTTGATCCGCTTAATGAGGTTTGCTCAAAAAAGACGTATTATTACTCTCGTGGCGACGTGCCTTGTCACTTTAACATCATACGCATTTTTTAACATTTTGCAGATAAAGTTGGCAGATTTTCTCAAAAACTTCTTTGTTAATTTATCTAATACAGACAGATCACTTTTTGACTATCTATTTCAGGTTAGGGAGTGTATTATTGCACTTTCATAAGCGTAAATATTGCATTTATGGGTACATGGCTTGTCTAAGATGCCTTTCTGGTTTATTTTATTACAGAGTCTAACAGATGCACAAAGGCGTGCGGTGGAGAAAGTTATGTGCTGATGAATCGGTGATGGCAAGATCTATTTGTTGTTGGTTTCTAATGATTCATTACTTATTCTTGTGTAAGTATCAATTTTATCGGCCATAGGCCTATTGCCCCAATGTTTTCTGCAAATAGTCAAGTCATCAACATATGTAATGTAATGTCTTGGCGTATTATTGATTCTTCCTTTGAGATGTGATTTGGAGATGATGAGCAGTGAAGGGAGGTTGGATAATGGGATGTTGGTGGCTGTAATCTTGGAACCAAATCTTTTAGTGTCTGGAGGTCAAAGCGATGATAGTTTCTATTGTATTTAAATTTTGCCCGTATCAAACTTTTTGAGCTTGCAACAGATTGTAGTACTGATTATCTGAGCATTTGCTGCTTGTGAAAAAGAAGTCATTTGTGGTCAGGCGTCTCAAAGTTCCATTGAATTTTCTGTGTGTTGCTTCAGGTCATATCAGGATAAGGTTTTGCTCGGTGCAAACTGGTTCTTATCTTTGTTCAAATCTAGTAGTTCTCTGAATTGCTCCACATGGTGGCAAAATCCACTCAAGTCTCCAGCTCTCCCAGTATCATCCAATATTAGTTATTGTTTGAATTAGATTAAACATCCCTTTATTATTGTTGATTCTAGTTTGTCAATCATTGTTCTACCATTTTCTTGAATAGCACCATTTAGTTGGTTCTGGAAGTCATCTTTTAAATATGGGACAATTTTAGAAAAAAAGCCAAAAATTAAGAATAATTAGCAAAATCGACCAACTTTTGCAACATCTGAGCTGCTTTTGTGGGTGAAGTTTGACATCCATGTGGCGTTGCGAAATGCCTGGGGTTTGGAACTCTAGCCATTTTGGGCCGCTGGGTTTTGAGACTACTAGGGTTGGGTTGCCGACCCTGGCATTTTGAACAATGGCTTCGGATTGCATATTGTTCAATATAATATTGTGTTGTGTTGTGTATACCGACCTCAGTAGCGAAACGTGGGCTGATAAGATTTTCGGCTTGGGTGTGTCCCAAGATCAATTCTCGGAATGCCCCTTCAATAAATATTCCATTTTTAACACTGGCTTCGGGTTGCAAATATTATAGTAAAATAATATGTTCTTTCCCTGCAATTTACGAATTTGGCATTGTGGTATCATACTTGCTTTGGCTTTTGAGATGTCACTAGTTCAAGAATAGTGGTATCATACTTGCTTTGGCTTTGGGAGGTCACGGGTTCAATTCTGGGAATGCTACTTAAATGATATTTTAAAGCTTTTTTTGCTAGTTTCCTACCAAGTATTCATCTCCCAACATTCTCCAATTATATGGTGGGGTTTCCAACGATTTTATTATTATAAAGCGTCTACAATTCTGCTAAAAGACACCATAAGTGCAATTACTTGAAGAATTTTAAAAGACAGTATGAATACAATTATTTGGAAAATTCTAAAATTCATCATACATGCGGCTTCTAGAATTTGACTAGACTCACATGAACCAAGTTGGCACATACCTACACATCATGCCATGGTTTTTTCATCAGATATTCACATTGATTTAATTGGCGATACCACTAGTACGAGCAGATAAAACTTATTTGATTGGATAAAAAGCCAGCTTCGCAGAAAATCCCGGCCATGCATAAAGTAATGCATGGTGAAACCACTAGTATTGGGGTCATTCCAAGAATCTCGATCACACCTAAAGCAAGTATCATATCAACAGGCCAAATTCGTCCATCGGAATGAACGTAGATATCAATTTATTACAAGATTTGTAACCCGAAGCCAGTGTTCAAATAATGGAATTTTTATTGTAAGGGGCTTTCGGAGAATTGATGTCCACCCAAGCGAAAATCTTACCACCACGTTTCGCTGTTGAGGTCGGTGTACGTAATACTCTATTATACTAAAACGCAACCAAAAGCCATTGTTCTTCAAAATGTCGGGGTTGCCAACCTCTGCAGTTTCAAAACTGCAGTCACAACCAAAAACGGCTAGGGTTTCCAATAATAGATAATTAAATTAATGTGTTTAATTATAGTTATCTCGCCTAGGATTCTCCTCTAAAATAGATTAGTTTCTTCATATCTTCCCTAGGTTGACCGATTCTTTTGTTATTATTTAGTTAACAGATTTTGATTCTTTTGTTATTATTTAGTTAACAGTTTTGTAACAAATTGGTTATTTTGTAAACGTATAAATACCTCCTAACGTTAATGGAAAGGTATGCCATTATTCAACACTTTCTCCTCTTTCTATATGGTATCAGAGCTCTGTTATCGGTCCTAAACCTCTCTCATCACTCTTCCACCAATCCTAGCTTCCGACATCACCATGGCCACTGATCCTTAGATTATCGACATCCACAACCCAGAAAATCCAACTGAAAACCTTCACCCCTTAAACATCTCCCATCAATCCATCATCAAATTGACCTCTTCAAATTACATTGCCTGGAAACTCCAGATTGAAGCCATTCTCATCGGCTATGACCTCTACAAATACATTGACGGCTCTCATCCATATCCTTATACCATCACCACCACCAACGTTGAAGCTCCCAACCCAGATTCTCTGCCATGGATTCGACAAGACAAACTGCTATTTGGCGCCTTTGTCGGTTCCATGTCCTCCTCTCTTATTCTGCTATTCCAACAATCGGCCACCTCTTGCGTAGCATGGAAAACACTTTCCCACGCATATGCTCGTCCAACTCGTGGTCACATAAAGCAAATTAACGACCAGATCAAGAGAGCCACGAAGGGCTCCCAGTCCATCTCTGACTACGTTCAGTACATCAAGTGCCGAACTGATCAACTTGCAACACTCGACAAATCGATGGACCATGAAGACATCATTAAGAAGATCTTAGAGGATCTCGATGATAACTATAGACATATTTCTGATAGAGTGGAGGGTAGGGACACCCCCATCTCATTTAATGAGCTTCATGAGAAACTCATCAACATGGAACTGACTCTTCAGCCGTCGCAATTTGCTTCCTTTGTGTATCCTGCCACGGCAAATGCTGCGTCGACCATGTACAATAGTTCACACCGCTCCTCGTCAAACCAGACGCAACCTCCACACTCTGCTCCTCAACAACATCCCACTCAGCCTCTGCATGCCACGACTCGCCAGTAGAGGCCTTATCTCGGCAAGCGTTAAGGATGCCGCCAATAGGGCCACACTGTCACTCAGTGCCCCCTCTTTCAGCTAGTACATGCCCCCTCGCATGGCAGTACTCGCTACTCCCCCATTAGATCTCAGTGGCAACCAAAGACGCATGTTGCCACAACATCAGATGCAGAGATCCCCATTTGTCTTCTCAACAGTGATGCCTCTTATCATGTCACTGCTGACCTCGGTAACCTCTCTCTTCACGCTCCATACGACTGGTCTGACAGTATCGAAATCGACGATGGTACTGGATTACGCATTTCCAAAACTGGTTCTGCTTCTATTAAAACACCCTCTCACACTTTTCAATTACAAGATGTTTTATTTGTTCCAGCCATGAAAAGAAAATCGTTCTCCATATCTCAATTAACACTTTGATTGAGTTCTTACCATCTTCTTTTCGTGTGAAGGATCTACTGATAGGGGCAACACTGCTAGAAGGACAGCCTAAAGGTGGTGTGTATGAATTGCCGGTTTCGCATGTCGCTTCTCACACTTTGGCCTTCGCCACTACCAAAGTGTCTTCCTGTGACTGGCATCATCGTCTTGGTCACCCATCCGAGTCAATTCAACGTTATATATATAGTCTCTAAGTTTGGTTGACCTTTAGATTTCTCTAGTCCCAAGAATTTCCACTACAAAGACTGTTTCTGCAACAAAAGTCATAAATTACCTTTTTTCCAATCATCTATTGTATCTACTTATCCCCTCCAAATTATTTATTCTGATGTGTGGACATCGCCTATCTATTCTGTTAATGGTTGTAAATACTATGTCATTTTTGTAGATCACTTCACGCACTACATATGGCTTTACCCCATCAAGCGTAAATATGATGTTGCCACTATTTTTCATCGCTTCAAAGCTCTTGGTGAAAACTTCTTCAAAAGGACAATAGTCACCTTCTGTTGAGTATTGATTCCCCGGATTTGGTTTTGGATGATGAGCAAACATAAATATCGTATACTAACTTGTTTGTGAGCGCAGTTATGGAGATCGTCGCCAAACTTCTATGAACATCAAAACGTCTCAAGACTTCTCAATACGCGTGATCGTGTGCCTGAAACTTCGTTGAAGCTCAAGGACCAATAATGAAGTCAAGAATGAAGATTGAAGCTTTGAAGACGGTTCGTCAAATGTATTTTCTATTGTCTTTAAGCTTCATAGATTAGAATGTTAAGCCTTGAGTAGGACTTACATTAATATCTTCATTTCGCTCATATCTTAGAGCTAGGATCATCATATAAGCCATTAGAATCGATCCCGAAGCTTAGAGCTTCTTCCCTCGGCTTCTAGTGCATGTTAGTTGGTTCAAGAAGAAGAACCAACTGACTAGATGACGATCTAGTCGGTCGGCAAAGCTTCTTGAACCGACTAGAATGCCTTGCTCATTTCTGCTCAGTCTCTGTTGATCAATTAGTCGGTCAAAGAAGGTTCACCGACCGACTAGATGACGATCTAGTCGGTTAGGAATCCTTCTCAGACAGACTAGTTATCTTTGCCTTAATTCAGCCTGAGTTACTGTTTCGAGTTAGTCGGTCTAAGAACGATTGTCGACCGACTAGTTGTGAAACTAGTCGGTTGGAATTTGTTCTCAGACCGACTAGTTCAACTTGTTTTCAGACTATTTTTTTTATCTCTTAGTCGGTCTAAGTTCACTCACCGACCGACTAGTTGTGAAACTAGTCAGTTGGCAAGTGTTCTTTGACCGACTAGTTCTGTTAGTCTGAACTTCGACCTATTCTCTGTTCACCTCTTAGTCGGTCCATGCTGTTTGACCGACCGACTAGTTGGTGAACTAGTCGGTCGGTGGTTGTTCTTTGACCGACTAGTTAGGTTCAGAATAGAGCCGTTGGGAAGTTTTCCAACACGATTTTTCTTGCCTCTATAAATACAAACCCGATTCGTTTGAGGCAAGGTTAGAGGTCCATTTTCCAAGCATTTTCAGACATAAGAGAAGAGCTCTCCCAAGCTATTTCAAAGTTCTCTCTCCCTCACAAGAATCTCTCCCTTCACTCTTTGAGCCTTTATACTCAAGAGAGATTCTCTTCATTGTGAGCTTCTCAAGCCAAGAGCTTGACTCTAGTCACCATACTCCACCCTAGGCTTCCATTGCTGGTCATCTTCTTGAAGCTAGGGTTTGGTGGCATCATCTTCCTCAAAATCCCTCCTTGCCCTAATTTGGTAAGATTTACTCAAGGCATATGATTTCGTAGGTAAGTGTTTATTTCATTTCATTTCTTTGAATTGTTGTACACTCTCGGTTGTGAGAGTTTGCGTGATCCCGGGTTGTGGGATTCACGGATATCGATTGTAGGTCGATTGCACTTGTGGGGTTTTCGCAAGTGGGATAGTGGAAATCTTGAGTTAGGGTTTCTAACTCAAGTATCCGGAAGGGATCCGGGTGGTTGGGACGTAGGATCACCGGGAACAAGTCGGGGAGACTTGGGTGGATCCGAACCCATTACATGCTTTGTTTGCGTTTGTTAATTCTTGTTGATTGTTGTTTATTCCGCATTGTCGTTTGTTTCTTGCACAATAATTAGGAATAACTATCTTGATTATTTTAAAGTACTATTCATCCCCCTCTAGTACATATGCAGTAGCTTCACAGGGCACTTCAATTGGTATCAGAGCCAAGGTTAAAGCTACGACGAACAACGACTACAACGTCTTCAAGGATCGTCACGGATCGTCTTCTGTTATGAAAGGGCAATCCTCTGTCAGGCCTACTCATTTCAACGGTACCAACTATGGGTAGTGGAAATGCCGGATGAAAACCTTCCTCCGGAGCGCTTCACTTTGGAGAGCCACATTGACAGAGTATGTCGAGCCCGCCGAACAAGATTTTGCGAAGTGGACTACCGAGGAAGTCGCCGCGGAGGTAAGCAATGCCAACGCAATGAATGCCTTGAAATGTGCGTTGGAGCCCGAAGACTTCAACAAGATATGCACATGTAAGAGTGCATATCAAGTATGGAACCAACTCCTCATCTTACACGAAGGAATGAGCACGGTAAAAGATTCTAAACTCGTTGTCGCTAACAAAGAGTTTGAGTTGTTTCACATGGAACAGGGTGAAACCATGAAGGACTACTATGCTCGCTTCGTGGACATTTCCAATGAATTGGAAGCTCTTGGGAAGGTCTACACCCAAAAGAAGAAAGTCGCGAAGATTATCGACGGACTTCCTTCTTGTTGGCAAAAGCGTACCTTCGCCTTCGAGGAAGGTAACGATATGAATAAGTACACGGTTGTACAACTAATGGGTACCTTATTGTCTTACGAGGTACGCAAGGAGAGCAAGATAAAGATGAAGGAGAAGATGAAAGCGTACTTGAAGCAAGACGAGCCAAAGAAAAAGGCGATTGCTTACAAGGCCGCTCCATCCACCGATGATGAAGAATCGGAAGAAGAGTTGGACATGGAAGCTTTGGCCGATTTGGCAAAGAAGTTCAACCGATTCTTCCAACAAGGTAAGTTGAAGAGTAAATCAAAATTTATTTCGACTAATGCTTCTACTCCCGTGTGTTATAAATGCAATCAGCCAGGACATATCAAGCCGGATTGTCCTCTATACAAACACAAGGAGAAGTGGAAGGCTTCCAAGCATGACAAGTCAAGAAGACACAAGAAAGGACTTGTCGGCACATTCACCGACTCCGAAGAGGACTCCTCAAGTGGAGAGTCGGATGATGAACGTGTGGAGAAAGCACACACGTGCTTCATGGGAAAAGAGGATCGCGTATTTGACACCTCCTCCGATGAAAGCGAGGATGGAAGCGAGGATGAAGGTGAAGAGGTAACGAACGATGAACTTAAAATAGCCAACGAACAACTTTGGAATAAGTTTTCTAATTTGGCTACTAGATTTATTAAGACTAAAAATGAGCTAGATAGTCTTAAAAACTCGCCTAAACCCATCATCGTCAACAACGACACCGTTGTTGAAGGGTTGAGAAATGCGATTGAAAATCTCAAATCTCAACTTGAGCATGTTCATGTCGAGGACTCGGATGAACATGTGATAGCGGATTTGACGTCTCAAAACTCAACTTTGAGTATTGAGAATAAAAATCTCAAATCACGTGTTTGCGCACTCACATCGCAAGTGTCCACCTTGGATTCTTCTTTGCATTCTCTCACCGAGAAGTATGAGTGCACATTAGGCCGAATTCATGAATTCAACAAAGGTAAGGGCAAGTTGGATAATATCCTAAATGACTTACCTCCGGCCAAGCATCACATTGGCTTGGGGTATAAGATGGGAGATTCATCCAAATCGTCCGGCACCTTTGTTAGGCCATCTTCCGATGCTTCACTAGTGGAAGTAAACACGTCATGGATAGTTCTTCTACCAATGGTGCTTCCGCTAGGAACACACCCCATTTGGAAAGAAACCCACTTTGGGTGGACCTCCAAAGAAGGGTCATGCCTACATGTACACCAATACCATGCCACGTAGGAACACACATCCTACTCCACATGTTAGCACATATGATGATTTCTATGCACCGCATCCACGGGCACGTGCACACCATATGAGACACCCTCATGCACGTGTTCCTCCACATGCATAAATTCACCCACATCATCATATGAATAATTATCGTCGTGCACCATTTCATCATGTTCCTTATGCCTATCCACGACATGCATCACGTAGAAATCAACAACGCATGCATGCTCCCAATAGGACTAGGGCTCCCAAAATCTACATTATTTGGAGCCCAAAGGACACAAACTTGAATGAAAAACAAGTGTATATGAATTCTTATTTCATGAATGTTGTGCATAGTGATAATTATGTGGGGAAGTCTAAGTCCAATTGGACTTGGCTTCCAAAAGTCTAATTTCTTAGGACCCAATGCTCTTGGGTACCATGGAATGATATTTTATCTTTAGGTACTCAAGGATAAGAGAAGGAGTATCAAATCAAATTTTAGCTCCATATTAAGTTTTTCTAGGTTCAATCCACCGTGGGATACCAACCCTACCAACTCCGTGATTTGCAAAGTTTTTCATTCAATTGGAGTTGATGGTGCTTAAGGGATGCACCAAAGTAGGGGGAGCATAATGTTGTAAGTATCTTCTTACATTTGATATACATTTGGTATCCATGTAGGTTGAATGCATACATTGTTAGATTATATTACGATTGGTATCATTTTTGCTACATTTGTTTTTCACAGTGGATTTTTGTCTCTGATGTTGATTTCGTCGCTCGACGATTTTGTCTTGGTTAAATAGAATTATTTCTATGGAAATATAAAATTGTTTTCCATGCACTCTATTTAACTAAGAATGTTGATTTTGGAGAGTATGTTCCAAAACTCAATACGTGAAATTGATTTGAGTTTTGATGATTTCGGATTTCGGATTTCGATTTTCGCATATGGTTTGATGATTTCGGTTTTCGATTTTCGCCGATGGCTTGATGATTTCGTATTTCGATTTTTCGCCGATGGCTTGATGATTTCGTATTTTGATTTTCGCCTATGGTTTGATGATTTCGTATTTCGATTTTCGCATATGGCTTGGTGATTTCGTTTTTCGATGTTCGCATATGGATTGATGATTTCGTATCTCGATTTTCGACTTTGGTCTCATTGGCACGCTTTGCTTTTATTCGGTATTTTACATTTGATATTTTACATTGGTGTCATTTGGACCGTGGTCGTATTCTTCGACTCCCATGCATTATTTTTTAGCCATTGGTTTTGTCGTTGATCTCCTCCCACTCTTTTTGCTAATGCCAAGGGGGAGAGATATAATAATGACAATGTGCTAATTAATAATTCAAAGGAAGTTACCATGAATCTAATTTGATGTGTTAGATTCAGGGGGAGTGAAGATATAAAAATGGATTTAGATCCTATATGTCAATAATAGGATTCATATTTTATATTTCCCTCGCCTGCTTGATGCGTGTGAATTTTATTGAATTCGGAACTAACGTGTTATCAATGCATGGGGATTAAGTAAATTTCTATTGAATCATTATTATTGATTATTATTTATGTTGGTTTGTCATCACCAAAAAGGGGGAGAATGTTGAGTATTGATTCCCCGGATTTGGTTTTGGATGATGAGCAAACATAAATATCGTATACTAACTTGTTTGTGAGCGCATTTATGGAGATCGTCGCCAAACTTCTATGAACATCAAAAGCGACGTCTCAAGACTTCTCAATACATGTGATCGTGTGCCTGAAGCTTCGTTGAAGCTCAAGGACCAATAATGAAGTCAAGAATGAAGATTGAAGCTTTGAAGACGGTTCGTCAAATGTATTTTCTATTGTCTTTAAGCTTCATAGATTAGAATGTTAAGCCTTGAGTAGGACTTACATTAATATCTTCATTTCGCTAATATCTTAGAGCTAGGATCATCATAGAAGCCATTAGAATCGATCCCGAAGCTTAGAGCTTCTTCCCTCGGCTTCTAGTGCATGTTAGTTGGTTCAAGAAGAAGAACCAAACGACTAGATGACGATCTAGTCGGTTGGCAAAGCTTCTTGAACCGACTAGAATGCCTTGCTCATTTCTGCTCAGTCTCTGTTGATCAATTAGTCGGTCAAAGAAGGTTCACCGACCGACTAGATGACGATCTAGTCGGTTAGGAATCCTTCTCAGACCGACTAGTTATCTTTGCCTCAATTCAGCCTGAGTTACTGTTTCGAGTTAGTCGGTCTAAGAACGATTGTCGACCGACTAGTTGTGAAACTAGTCGGTTGGAATTTGTTCTCAGACCGACTAGTTCAACTTGCTTTCAGACTATTTTTTTATCTCTTAGTCGGTCTAAGTTCACTCACCGACCGACTAGTTGTGAAACTAGTCGATTGGCAAGTGTTCTTTGACCGACTAGTTCTGTTAGTCTGAACTTCGACCTATTCTCTGTTCACCTCTTAGTCGATCCATGCTGTTTGATCGACCGACTAGTTGGTGAACTAGTCGGTCGGTGGTTGTTCTTTGACCGACTAGTTAGGTTCAGAATAGAGCCGTTGGGAAGTTTTCCAACACGATTTTTATTGCCTCTATAAATACAAACCTGATTCGTTTGAGGCAAGGTTAGAGGTCCATTTTCCAAGCATTTTCAGACCTAAGAGAAGAGCTCTCCCAAGCTATTTCAAAGCTCTCTCTCCCTCACAAGAATCTCTCCCTTCACTCTTTGAGCCTTTATACTCAAGAGAGATTCTCTCCATTGTGAGCTTCTCAAGCCAAGAGCTTGACTCTAGTCACCATACTCCACCCTAGGCTTCCATTGCTGGTCATCTTCTTGAAGCTAGGGTTTGGTGGCATCATCTTCCTCAAAATCCCTCCTTGCCCTAATTTGGTAAGATTTACTCAAGGCATAGGATTTTGTAGGTAAGTGTTTATTTCATTTCATTTCTTTGAATTGTTGTACACTCTCGGTTGTGAGAGTTTGCGTGATCCCGGGTTGTGGGATTCACGGACATCGATTGTAGGTCGATTGCACTTGTAGGGTTTCCGCAAGTGGGATAGTGGAAATCTTGAGTTAGGGTTTCTAACTCAAGTATCCGGAAGGGAACCGGGTGGTTGGGACATAAGATCACCGTGAACAAGTCGGGGAGACTTGGGTGGATCCGAACCCATTACATGCTTTGTTTGCGTTTGTTAATTCTTGTTGATTGTTGTTTATTCTGCATTGTCGTTTGTTTCTTGCACAACAATTAGGAATAACTATCTTGATTATTTTAAAGTAATATTCACCCCCTAGTACATGTGCAGTAGCTTCACATGGCACTTCACCTTCTACTCTGACAATGGGGGGAATACATGGGTCTCTCCAAATCCGCTGGACTCGCCACATACTTATCCACACATGGCATCTCACACCTCACCTCGCCACCTCACACTCCAGAACATAATGGCTTCTCGGAACGTAGACATCGCCATATTGTTGAAACTGGTCTTTCTCTTCTCTCTAAAGCTTCCTTGCCACTCATCTTCTAGTCATATGCCTTCTCCACTACCGCCTATCTCATAAATCGTCTTCCCATATCCACTCTCCATATGACATCTCCCTATCATAAACTCTTCGAGTCGCCACCCAACTACTCCAAGCTTCGAGATTTTGGCTGTTTGTGCTATCCTTGGCTTCGTCCATACTCTCCTCACAAAATCTCCAGTCACTCTACGCCATGTGTCTTTTTTGGTTACTCCCTCACTCAGAGTGTTTATCTGTTTTTTGATCCACATACTCAAAAGATCTTCATCTCACGTTATATTCGATTTACTGAGTCTGAGTTTCCCAAGTCTAAAGTCGATCCACATCTCGTCTATCCTGATGACTTGACGTGTGACACATGGCTCCCACAATATGTCATTCTCCCAGTTTCGAACACATCATCGGAAGTTAGTTCCAGTGGCTCCTCGCCAGTCGACTCCAACACACAAACGGATATGGTTGAACAACAAGCCTTGCCTCTCGCCCTTTACTTTCCAGACCCACCTCACACTCTGCCTACTCCCACAAACACCTTGCCACCCCTACAACCCACCCGAATACATGAACCCGCTTCTCAAACGTCGCCACCTGTCCCTTGACCTTACCCCCACCTGTTCTTGACCAAGCCTCAGAAAAGCCATTACCAAAACCCTCGATCCACACCTCGCCTATCCTCAATCGTTCTTGAAACAACATCCATAAACCAATCACCAAACTCACCCTCTCGACCAAATTGCCTAAGAAATTGAACCCACATGTAACTCAGGTCATCAGAGATGGCAGATGGCCGCAGGCGATGTCCAAGGAATTTGATGCTTTGGTTTGAAATGGCACTTGGGAACTGGTACCTCCCAATGGTGTGCAAAATATTGTGGGTTGTAAATGGGATTTTCAACTTAAACGTTTACCAGATGTCTCCATTGATAGGTACAAGTCTTGCTTAGTGGCAAAGGGGTTTCACCAAAGGCCAGGAGTGGACTACCATGAGACGTTTAGTCCGGTTGTAAAACCGACCACAGTTTGTCTTGTCCTCTCACTTGCCCTCAGCCGAGGTTGGGATCTTCGTCAGCTCGATGTCAACAATGCATTTCTCCAAGGCACACTCACTGAAGATGTCTGTTGGATACCTGCGGCTACACAATATACACTATACCAAGCGTAAATAGTGTAATGGCAAGCAATATGCATAAGTAATAAGTTACTAATAATTGAACACAGTACACAGCGGAAATAAAAGAAATTATCTTAACAACAACAACCATACACGAGATATGCTAATGCATACGCAAACAAAGAGACGTATTGATCGACCCCGGGCGTACACCCGGAAGAACGGTTGTAGTTTTACCGCAAGTGCACGGTGTAGCAGCGAGCGGGATATCGAACACAGGGAGGACGAATGACCGTGCTTGTTCCAATCACCCTGGCTATTCAAGAAGAAAGATTTGCCTTTGGCGATCCTGTCACAATCGTCAGACAAAGTGCGGAAATATCAAATCAAATAAAGAACGTCTAGGGAATGGGGAATCCCCGCTACTCACCGTATCTCATAAATGTGGTTCGTCGGTTTCAAAATTGCTAGATTGAGATTTTGGATGGACTAGTTGCAACTGAATGTAGAACCAAGCTCACGCTCTCGCGCTGTTGCCGGTCTATAGCTATCCTAGGTTTGGGTCCAATATCTTGCAAACCCTAGCCTAGGAAAGCTAGCATTAGGATCAACATCATCGTCCAATCGCGCACCGAGCCCAATCTCTTGTAAACTCGGCTCGCGATCTAGATTTGGATAGTTCCTACCCGTCCAATCTCTTGCAAACGGGTATTGGCACGGAATTGCAACCGGAAACCCTAGTATCGGTCCAATCTCTTGCAAACCGACACTACGGAAATTCGATTCCAACCCAATTCAGATTTCTAGGGTTTCCTATCGAATCGGGATCCAATCTCTTGCAAATCCCGATCGGTATGAACTCCTAGCTAACCGTAGTAAATTGATCCCAATCTAATCCCTAGATATCGATTCTAGCAAAATTTCTACTAATTCATCACAAATATGAAGTTGGGCTTGTAGGGTTCATCCCCACGCCCCAAGACGTGGCGACTACTCACAATTCATAGCAAGATCACAAAAATAATCAATGAAATAAGCAATAGAATTCATCACAATATTGAGATATGCAATAAAAATAGAATTTTTGGGGAAGAGAAAGACAAACCAATGGAGTTCTTCAATTAATCTAACAAAAATCAAACTTTTTCTCCTCTCCAATCTCAAGAATAAAACTAAAAAGCTAATCTAAAAAGCTGCAAAAAATCTAAGGAGAAGCTCTCTAAAACTAGGGTAAAAACAGGGGTTAAATAGCCCCCAAAATCGTCTAAAAACTGTGACCAAAATACCCCTGCGCAGCCTGTTTTCCGCAATTTTCGCTACAGGCAGCGCGTCGCACTCGGCCGAGTGACAAAAGTCGCTCGGCCGAGTGAGAAACCCTGTAATTTTCCAGTAAGTCGGGGCCTTCAGGGGTCTCTACTTCGGGGGCGGCTCGGCCGAGTGAGTTGTCGTCACTCGGCCGATGGCTTCATTGTACTCGGGCGGACGGGATTCTCCACTCGGCCGAGTGGGTCTTCTGAAGCTTAGGCAGCCGAAAAACAGAAACTTGGAGATTTTTGAAGGGCTTCGTCTGGGCGCCACTCGGGCGGACGTGGTCTCTTCACTCGGCCGATGTGGTCTCCGTCGCTCGGTCGAGTGCACATAGGAATCGTGTCTGATCTGGTCGGCCGAGCGGTGTCTCGCTGGTCGGCCGAGTGGGTCCTCCACTCGGCCGAGTGGGACACTAAACATGCCCAATCTGCTTATTTTGGCCTCCTCGTCGCTCCTGCGACGTCCGTTCTTCTTCCGCTCCTCTCCAACAGCAAAATACCCCTCGGGGAGGTCGTCGGTGACCCTCTGGAGTAAGCGCATCTCGAGATCACTCCAAATCGCGCCAAATCACCTGAAATGCGACAAAAACAACAAATCGTGAAAAGCATCGCAATATCGTCGATATATCGTGAAAAACATGATTCGGGCGATCTAAATGGCATGCAAAAATGCCGGAAAAAAGGTGTAAAATAAGGAGTGATCAAAATCCCCCAAGCTTGCCTCTTACTCGTCCTCGAGGAAGATAAGTAAAAGGCGAACCCGGTGGAATTGGAAGACGAAAACGGCGAAAAATGAAAAATAAAAAAAAACGGAGAAGAATGGAAAACGAAATGAAAATAAAGAAGAGAGAAAGAAGCGAAGAGGTAAGCTACTAGATCATTTTCTCAGGACGGGGGTTTCACTTACTCATATAGCATGCACCGAATGAAAAACTCATGTCAAAAGATTTTATTTTGATATCATAGTATAATAGTGCAAATAGAAATGGAAAACCCACGAACAACGATATAATCATGAAAAAACGGAATAATTTTAAAATTAACATCGTCTGAATCATTTAAAGCGGTATACAAATCACAGATCACACACTTTTCAATTGAATGCTTTCTATCAGGAGTATAAGAGTATCACACAATAGAATAGAGAGAATAGAAAAGTATGGATTTCATGAAATGAACGCTAGGCTTAGATTTCTGGATTTCGTGAAGCTAGAAATAATCTCACCGAGTATAGAATATTACTTAGCCTAGGTTGTCGTGCAACGTCAAGTAGTCACTCTCTCACACATCAATGGATCCCCTCCCCCAAGCTTATCTATAAGCGTGGTGGCATAAAAAAAATATTCACATCCCCATTTTTATATAGCTCCAAAGGTAATAAGAAGAAAGAAGAAAGAAAGAAAGTGAGATGAGATCTTTTATTGAGGATTTTTCCTCTTTTCTCTCTTTTTTTTCAATATAGCATATATACACAACGATCCCAACTCGAAGAGAGATAATGATGTACAAGAATGTTTTTCTCTCTTTTATTTTTTTAAAGAATAAGAGATTTGGAGCTAGGAATTAGTAGCGGGGGAAATGCCATATAGTAGAATCGCTAAGGGGAGATTCACCAATGATTTTAAAAGTAGAGAAATGATGTTCAAGATTTGTGGAGAAAGAAATAGATATAACTCTCGGTTCACTCTATAAGACATGCACGACAACTTCAGCAGGGTAGTCTAATCTACTCAGTTTCGATCACAAAAAAGCTAACTAATCCAGATTTATCATAGCTAACATCATTCAATCATCCTGAAGTGAAGTGTACAATTCATGCATATAGAAGTGATATAGGAAAAAGAAATCAGTACTCCAGATATAAGCATTCAATGCGTGAATCTTGGTGTGTTTTCTGTGATAGCATACATATGAATATTCAGACTCAGCTAATAATAGAATTTCATCCATTTTCATGTGGCAAAAGTGTGGGTTACTATCTCTAGATGCAAGGCAAGTCATAGCATATGATATCAGAAATAAAGTCTAAGACATGACAAGTATAGCATGCATATAGAGTAAGCTAAATCCAACGTCATCATCATCATAGAAAAGTCATCTCTAGCATGAGATGAAAAAGAAATAAAGATAAAGGGAAAAAAGAACTATTTACAATGCGGCACACAGAAAAAATAAGAAAAACGTGATGCATGGCAAAATAAAAGAAAAATGATGAAAAATAAGTGCAAAATCGGAGAGTGGCGTGAAAAAAACTAAAGATAAAGGTGGCAAATCGAAAAAGAACGTGAGAACTCACTCCCCCAAGCTAAATGGCACAGTGTCCTCAATGTGCAAAGTGGGGCACACCGAGAGACAAGTAATGTGAAGGGAAGGTGAGGATGCATGCATGATGAAAAGAAAAATGAAAGTAAAAAGAAAGAAAAAGACATGAAAATATGATGCGGACATGATGCATGCACAGATAGGAGTGATATAGATATATAAGAGTGTCAACAAAAACGCTCCCTCTCTCCCAGAAAAGATATATAAATATATGGTCGACATGAGAGTCCCAAAATAAGTGGGGGGGGGGGGTGGGCAAAAGTGCAACAGGACCCAGCAGAAACGGGCAGCACAACGGCAAAAGGAATCGATGGCATCAAGGGTGCCTAGGAAGGTGGTGCTGCACCGTCTCCGTCCTGAGGCGGAAGTGGTGGGTGGCGGCTGGATAGGCCGCTGAGCGGGTGTGGGTGTGGAAGTGGTAGCAGGTCGAGTGTGTGTGGAAGTGTGGGCGGGAACCTACTGGGTGGGTGGGGGTACGCGCGGGAGACGCTCCAGGACCTGAGTAAGACAGTAGTGAATCTGGGGGAGCAGGTCAAAGCGCCCAGCCATCGCAGAGACGGTGGAGGACAGGGTCCTAAGGTCGCCTCTGAGGCCACTCACCGCCCCCTCTAGAGCACGAATGCTCTGAAGTACAGTGTCAGGGGAGGTGGTGCAGAGGGACGCACCGGGTGGGGCTGTGCAGGGCGTGGCTGGCGTACTCGGGTCGCGTAGGTGACTGGCTCAGCGGGGAAGGGTACAAAAGGTGCTGCACTCGCAAATGTGGGCCTGGCCTCAGTGTGAGGCCGGGGCACCGGCTGGTGAGAAGTGGAGGCAGGCAGCAACGAAAGAAGAATGCAAAAGTGGCAGCGAGGCGGCCAGAGAGGTCAGTGGCACAGAAGTGTGGACAGACGCCACGACGCTCTCGGAAAATACAGCAGGGGTGGAGACAGAGGTGACTATCGCTGGGGTGGAAGTGTGTGGACCAAAAGGCGCAACCCCAGCGGAGATCACGCTAGCCATGGTCTCCACGACCGCGGCAAACGAGGGCTCTCCACTCTCAACAAAGGTCGGTGGGCGCTCGGGGAGTGCAGAGCAAAGAGGCTCGACGGACAGAGGGCCAGTGGTGGTGGTGGGAGTGGTGGTGAAAGCCTCGGAAGTGGTGGAGGTGGTGGAAGTGGGCTCAGCTGAGGTACTCCTGACACCGACAGAGGTGTCAAGAGCGGCGGAAACATCAGGTATGGGCTGAGGGGCCACAGGGTCAACAGGCTCGGCGGCAGGCTCGGCAGGGGCAACAGGGTCACAGGGGCAGCGTGGGCCTGCTCGGCCTCCTCAGCCTCGAGCACGTAAGCAGCAGGGATGAGAACATCCATCGCAGGGAGCCAGTCAACGTGGGCTGGTGCAATCTGAGTCCGAGCAGGGCTCGGGAGAATCATGTAATCGGCCCCGTAGGGGCCGTGCAACCAGACCCAGTGACGCTCACCGTGCGGACGAAGCATCTTCATCCGGGCCATAACATCTATCGACAGAGAAGTGGGGCCCGGGACTCGTCGCAAGTCGTCAGGGAAGTCCTCGCCGGTCATAAGGGCAAGCAAGGTGATCAGGCCACCGCAGCATATCGGTGAGCGAGCGCCCACCGATACGATGATGAGGTCCAAAAACCAAGCCGCGACATCAATCACGACGGCGGGGACCAGCTCATCGCCATCCCTAGATAGAGCTCTGGGACGTGTCATTGCATAGAGCATATAGAGCTCTGGCGTAGACATCGTGCCCGGCTCATATCTGGCCAAAAATGTCGTCGCCATAAGGCGCTGAGCAATGCAGAGGCAGGGATGGACAATGGCCGAGGCCTTGGCCCTACTAGGGTCAAAGGCAGCGTGAAGACCCGTAATCCGGGCCCAGAAGGCACCGGCGTTGAAGGAGAGTGGGGGGATATGGGTGGGGCCGTAACCGCGATCGGCTCCGGGGACAGCGGGCCACGAGAAAAACGCTCTCATCATATCGAGAGTGACCTGGCACTCTCGATCCATGAACCGAAACGAGCATCCCTCGTCGGTCCGGGCGATCGAACTCAGAACCTCAAGTGTCGGGCGGGTGAACGTGTCCGCCGACACCTGGAAGAAGTCTCGCCAGCCCACGTTGTCGTACAACGTGAGCATCCCCTCTAGTACCCCCAGGCGTCCTAGGTCAGCGAGGTGTGCAAACCTGGAGGGTACGATCGAGCGCTGGGAGATACGGTCGAAGACGGTGCGGTGTGCATCGTCTCGGAACGTAATCCCGAGCGGCCCGACCAGTGGAGCCGGAGGTGGTGGCTGTGCGGCGGGGAGTGGCTGTTCGGGGTGTGCGGGGCCTGCAGGCTGTGCTGGGTGGATGGGGTGTATGGGAGACGGTGGAGGAGAGTCCTCCAACTTGTGGGAGGGGCCGGCATCATCCGACCGCTTCCGATTGGCGGAAGCTCTCTTCGACCGCGGCCGTGTCCGGGGCGGCATATCGGCCCCGAGCGCGCCGAAAAACGTGAAAAGTGTGGCGTGTGCAAAATAATGGAAAGAGTGTACCCCGACACGCCGCGAGTGCTAAGCAATGGAAGCGTGCGAAGTCAGTGCCTCCACGAAGCTCAGATCAGTCCCGAGAAGCTCCCCTGGGCTCCCCTAAGCTCCCAAAATCAACCTGCGCATGAAACGGAGATATCAGCGGGTAATATTCAAAATGTATGGAGCATTAGGGGTATAATAGATAGATATAGAAGTTTATTAGGGTTTGGGGTTCGTTTAATACACGGATCCTCGAAAAATACACAAAAAGAGGCGAAAAAGGCGAAATAGGGGGTACCGGAGGCGATCGGAGCGGCGGCCGTCGGCGGCGACTCGGGCGAGGCGTCGGCGGGTGCTCGGCCGGCGGTGGCGGGCCGAGCGGTGGCGCGTGGTGGCCGGTCGGGTGAGTGGGGGTGCGAGCGAGGGGAATCAGGCGAGGGGAGCTGAAGAGTCGGGGCACGATTGGGTTTTGCGTTTCGAAAATCGCGCCCCCCCTCGGCCCTTATATAATAAAAGTTACGACTCGGCCGAGTGACGTAGTCACTCGGCCGAGCGTGGTCAATGGAAATTTCCTCCTCGTCTACGCTTCGGCCGAGCGGCCTTACCAGCCTCGGCCGAGTGGAGTAAGTCCATTCGGCTGAGTGGCTCAAGCTACTCGGCATGACTCGCCCTAGGAGGGTATCCGTTTTACTCGGCCGAGTGGGAATATATCACTCGGCCGAGTAGCAGTTATATTGAAATCAGGAAAATAAACAGAGAGTTGGGTACATCAGACTTCCCTCGTTCGTGAGCGGCTCGGCCGGACGAACTTCTGTACTCGGCCGAGTGACTAGTATGCTCGGCCGAGTGAGCCTTGTGTTCTGCTGTTTGTCTTCGTTTGGGCTCTAAACTCTGTCTTTCTTCCTCCAGTCGATTCCATCTTCCTCCTAAGCGTCGAGCGCCTTCTTGGGGCGCTCCTCATCGTCGCGTTCATCCTCCTCATGATGGATCTACCTATCTCCTCTCCTGTCAAGAAAAATAGGACCCGTCATCACAAAATTTTTGGGCGAACGACTCAAAACACTAAAAATTTCTAAAACGAAAATAAAGAAAAAGTAAAAATAAAGCAAAAACCGTCGGGTTGCCTCCCGACAAGCACTCATTTAAGGTCGTGAGCTCGACCCCCTATGATTTTCAATTAATGCGGGATGTTTGGTGCATATGAGATGCACCCATCAAACTTTCCGGGGAGAACGCTTGGATTGGGAAGTTGCGGCGGCATGTTCTCCTGCGGTGGTCTCCGGTCTCGAATAGTGTTGAGGGGAGGCTCCCCTAAGCTAGCATTTGCTCCGGTCAACGGCTTCACCGGTGATGCCGATTTCCGTTCCGGAGGAGCTTTCTTTGGAGACTTTAATTTCGAGAGCTTACAGAGCTCTCGAATCCTTACGACATCAGCGTCGCCTTCATCATCTTCAGCGGAGAGGTCGGGGGAATCATCTTTCTTCTCATTTTGGCCTAAATCCGGACCTTCCTCGAAATCTTCATCGAATAGAGCGCTAATAGAGTGGGGGATCGCCTCCTCAATTACCTCATCAAGGAGGTCCATGTAATCAAGCTCCTCGTGGTAAGGCATGTGCTTCATAGCCTTAGGAATGTGAAGCTCCACCTCGATGTTGCCGACGTTTAAAGTTAGTGTACCTTCGCGCACGTCGACGATGACTCCTGCGGTGGCGAGGAATGGGCGTCCAAGTATCAACGAAGTATCTCCCTCCTCCTTAACGTCCATGATCACAAAGTCACATGGCAAGCATATTCCCCCCGGGACTTGTAGCGGGATGTCTTCGGCGATCCCTACCGGCCTTGTTATTCGCCCATCGGCTAATTGAATGCGCATGTCGGTGGGTTTCAACTTTGTCCCGGTGTTTAGCCTTAAGAACATGGAGAGAGGCATGAGGCTCACACTAGCCCCTAGATCAACCAACGCCTTTTGAAGAGGAACGCCGCCCAAGGTGCAAGGAATCCGAAAACTCCCCGGATCTTTAAATTTTGCCAGCTCCTTCTCTCTCTTGGTGAACCAAGAGCCCTCCTCGGCTAGCATGATCTTCTCCTTCCTCTTTCTCCCCGAAATCAAGTCCTTTAAGAATTTAGCATATGTGGGGATCTCCACGATGGCGTCGAGGAAGGGAATATTGAGGCTAACTCCTCTAAGATACTCGAGAAACTTCGCTAGCCTTTTCTCCATTTTCGCTCTAGCGAGCCTTTGGGGAAATGGGACCGGTGGCATGAAGCGCCTTTCCTCAATCAATTGTTCCGCTCTAGATTTCTCCTTTTCTTGTGGCTCTTTCTCCTTATCATCTTCAACCACCGGCTCAATTGGATCCAAGCTTTCCTCCACGGGCTCCTCGGTAGGAATCATAGCGGGGGAGGTATCCTTCCCGCCTCTAGTAGTAACGGCGACTACGTCATTGATGTGGCCGGTGTTGCTCCGTGGGTTTTGCTCGGGTTGCGCCGGCAATCATTGAGTGTTCCGATTGAGCAACGCCAATTGCTCTGATATTTGAGCCACAACGGTATTAAGGGAGTCTTGCCCCGCCTTCAAGGTAGCATTGACCTTATTTTGCTCGACCATAAACGCCTCCACTTTAGCTTCGAAGTCGGATCGTTGTTGAGCTTGTGGAGGGTTTTGATTTTGATTCCTCCACCCTTGGTTGTATCCGGGCGGCCTATATGGTGGAACTTGTTGCTTCGGTTGGAAATTTTGTTGTGGAGGCCCCCTCGGCGGATAGTTCTGTTGTTGGGGTGGTGGTAGTCGGGCTTGTTGAGGTGGTGCTTGGGGCGGGTTCAAAGCTCCTTCATTGTTGGCGTAGGAGAATCCGGGATGATTTCTTGCGGCCGGATTGGCCCAATATCCTTGGTTCCCCGCGACATATTGTACTTGCTCCAAGGATCCTTCTCCTTGCTCTCCTCCCGAGTACATGGCTTGAGATTGGTCTTGCCAATCACACATTTGGTTCGTTGGAGCGGAGGTAGAAGGGCTTCCTTGGGGCTCCGTGATAAACTTCTCCAATCTCTCCACTACCTTGTGGAGAGAATCAAACTTGTTCGTAAGCTCCGCTACGGCCTTCGCCTCGTAGATGCTAGTTGGCTTCAAGGAGGACGTAGAGTGTCCTCGCTCATCGCCCCATTGTTGATTATTTGAGGCCATCTCCTCAATTAGGGCCGTAGCTTCCTCGGGAGTCTTTGACAAGATAGCACCATTCGCCGCGGCATCAATGATTTGTTTGGTCCCCGGTTGGAGACCGTTGTAGAAGCTATGAACTAGCTCCCAATCTTCTATGCTGTGGTGCGGGCATTGATGCTGCAAATCCTTAAAACGCTCCCAAGCCTCATAGAGCGTCTCTTGTGGTCCTTGCTTGAAGGACATGAGAGCGCTCCGGATCTTCACCGTCTTGGATGGCGGATAAAACTTGTCAATAAATGCACTCGCCAACTCATCCCAAGAGGTGAAAACTCCGTCAGCCTGCGTTCTCAACCAATAGAGTGCCTTGTCCTTTAGCGTGAAGGGGAAGAGACGCAGTCTGATGGCATCGATGGAGACCCTCGGCATCTGAAATGTGGCGCACTTCGACAAGAATAATTGGATGTGGTAGTGGGGGTTCTTATGGGCGTTCCCATGAAATGGGTCTTGTTGCATCAAAACCACCAATCCAGTCTTCAGCTCAAAGTTCTTGTCAGCCGCCAACTCCGGCACGGCAATGGATGAGGTCGTATAAGAGGTCTTAGGCCGAAGCCTATCTCGAATAGAAATTAGCCTCGCCATCCTTGCCGCCAATTGTTCAGGAGTTTTCGGGTTGGTCATAAACCGCCCTTCCGGATTTTGTCTCCTTTCCGCTCTAAGTCTCCGCGCGGTACGTTCGATCTCTGGATCAAACAATATAGCTTCAGGGTCCGCCGTAGATCTCGTGTACATGCACAGGGAAAACAGAGTTTCAAAGAGATGATTAGTACCGTGGAAGGGTTAGGTAAAAATAATAATAAAAAAATGGAAATAATAATGATAATAATAAAAAATAAAAAAGGAAGTAGCTAGGGGTGGTAAGATCAAACGCAATCGCCTCCCCGGCAACGGCGCCAAAAACTTGATCGACCCCGGGCGTACACCCGGAAGAACGGTTGTAGTTTTACCGCAAGTACACGGTGTAGCAGCGAGCGGGATATCAAACACAGGGAGGACGAATGACCGTGCTTGTTCCAATCACCCTGGCTATTCAAGAAGAAAGATTTGCCTTTGGCGATCCTGTCACAATCGTCAGACAAAGTGCGGAAATATCAAATCAAATAAAGAACGTCTAGGGAATGGGGAATCCCCGCTACTCACCGTATCTCATAAATGTGGTTCGTCGGTTTCAAAATTGCTAGATTGAGATTTTGGATGGACTAGTTGCAACTGAATGTAGAACCAAGCTCACGCTCTCGCGCTGTTGCCGGTCTATAGCTATCCTAGGTTTGGGTCCAATCTCTTGCAAACCCTAGCCTAGGAAAGCTAGCATTAGGATCAACATCATCGTCCAATCACGCACCGAGCCCAATCTCTTGCAAACTCGGCTCGCGATCTAGATTTGGATAGTTCCTACCCGTCCAATCTCTTGCAAACGGGTATTGGCACGGAATTGCAACCGGAAACCCTAGTATCGGTCCAATCTCTTGCAAACCGACACTACGGAAATTCGATTCCAACCCAATTCGGATTTCTAGGGTTTCCTATCGAATCGGGATCCAATCTCTTGCAAATCCCGATCGGTATGAACTCCTAGCTAACCGTAGTAAATTGATCCCAATCTAATCCCTAGATATCGATTCTAGCAAAATTTCTACTAATTCATCACAAATATGAAGTTGGGCTTGTAGGGTTCATCCCCACGCCCCAAGACGTGGCGACTACTCATAATTCATAGCAAGATCACAAAAATAATCAATGAAATAAGCAATAGAATTCATCACAATATTGAGATATGCAATAAAAATAGAATTTTTGGGGAAGAGAAAGACAAACCAATGGAGTTCTTCAATTAATCCAACAAAAATCAAACTTTTTCTCCTCTCCAATCTCAAGAATAAAACTAAAAAGCTAATCTAAAAAGCTGCAAAAAATCTAAGGAGAAGCACTCTAAAACTAGGGTAAAAACAGGGGTTAAATAGCCCCCAAAATCGTCCAAAAACTGTGACCAAAATACCCCTGTGCAGCCTGTTTTCCGCAATTTTCGCTACAGGCAGCGCGTCGCACTCGGCCGAGTGACAAAAGTCGCTCGGCCGAGTGAGAAACCCTGTAATTTTCCAGTAAGTCGGGGCCTTCAGGGGTCTCTACTTCGGGGGCGGCTCGGCCGAGTGAGTTGTCGTCACTCGGCCGATGGCTTCATTGTACTCGGACGGACGGGATTCTCCACTCGGCCGAGTGGGTCTTCTGAAGCTCAGGCAGCCGAAAAACAGAAACTTGGAGATTTTTGAAGGGCTTCGTCTGGGCGCCACTCGGGCGGACGTGGTCTCTTCACTCGGCCGATGTGGTCTCCGTCGCTCGGCCGAGTGCACATAGGAATCGTGTCTGATCTGGTCGGCCGAGCGGTGTCTCGCTGGTCGGCCGAGTGGGTCCTCCACTCGGCCGAGTGGGACACTAAACATGCCCAATCTGCTTATTTTGGCCTCCTCGTCGCTCCTGCGACGTCCCTTCTTCTTCCGCTCCTCTCCAACAGCAAAATACCCCTCGGGGAGGTCGTCGGTGACCCTCTGGAGTAAGCGCATCTCGAGATCACTCCAAATCGCGCCAAATCACCTGAAATGCGACAAAAACAACAAATCGTGAAAAGCATCGCAATATCGTCGATATATCGTGAAAAACATGATTCGGGCGATCTAAATGGCATGCAAAAACGCGGGAAAAAAGGTGTAAAATAAGGAGTGATCACGTATCCTGGTTCAAATCCCTATCCGGTGATCCTACTCCAGTCCCATGTTGCAATCGCACTATGTATTTCCACTAACCCTTCCCGGGTCCAAACAATCAACACCACAACTCGGTGCTTGGTTGCGCTCTCCCACTACAGGAGTACAAATGCCAAAAGGAGTAACCTTCCTAGGCACACTCTAACCAAGTACAACCCCTAACCAGGATACAATCTCTAACCGAGATAAAATGCTTTCTATCCGGGGCACAATCGAAGGAGTAACCCTCCAACGATGCAAAGGAGTAACTCTCCTAAGTTGGAGTATCCCTCTGTAACGGCATGTATTTTTTGGTCGTGTTTGATTTTTGTGTGCCTTTAGTTTACTTCGATCGTCCGAGTGTTTTTCGTCCGTAAGTTCCATCTCTACGCATCGATGCAAGCACCCCCCTGCTTTCCAGATTTTTACCATATCGTAATTAGTTACTTTTAAAACCTAAATAATTACTTTTAACAAAATTAAATTACTAATTACCCGTTTTACTTTCAACCCTAACCATACCCACCTACCCTAATCAACCCACTAACCCTACCTATTGAATCCCATCGCATGAATTGGGTGAGATCCAACATCTCGCCTCATGGCCAACTCACCGTCATCAATCCCAACCCCCCTTTCACTGTTCTTAAATCAAACATCTCAGCAAACAATCCCTTCATTCTCCCTACTGATCTTCCCATACCAAAATCAACACCCTAATTCTCTTTCAATCAACAACAACATCATCATCAAGGATCTTCCCTTACTCTTTCGTTCTCATTCAACAAACCCAAATTCAGCAACATTCAGCCCCAAAATTCAAACAATAACCCAAATCCAAATCAGGAATTGATGGAGGAGAATCTGAAATCAGAATTGAAAGAAGGGGGATTAGATCAGAAATTCAGATCTGAAGCATCAATTTCAACCTGCCCTCACCCTCACAACCTCCCTCCTCCCTCAGCCCTCACTCCCCACCTCCGCAGTTGCCCGCACAGGCACGCGCACCGCCGCCGTACGTCCCCCAGCTGCGCTGCCACCGCTACCCTACGTGCCGCCGGCCGCTGCCAGCACGCCCCGCGCGCACCGCTCTCCGACTGCCGCCCGCAGCTACCGCTGCCCCCTGCGCCCTACCTGGCCGCCGCCGCTTCCCATTGTCGCGCCGCCGCTGCTTCCCCCACCTGCGATCTCCTCTCCTCCCCTGCAAAAGAAAAACAAGAAGAAGGGAAGAAAGAATAGAAAGAAGAGTGAGAAGAGACAGCATGTATAAATTATGGGGGGGGGGGGTTTTATTTGAGTTAATGGATTATTGGGGGGAGTTTAATTGATTATTGGGTTACTGATAGCTTATTGGATTTGATTGGGTAAGTTGTTGCTTATTGGGTTTAAGTGGCTTATTGGGTAAGAACCATTAGCTTGTTGGGTATTGGGTTTAATTGAGCTATTGGATATTTGGTTTGTTTTGGGTTTAAGTAGCCTATTGGGTTTTGGGTTTAAATGAGTTTTAATTGGGGTTTTGAGGTTTATTTGAGTTATAAGTAGTTTATTGGGTTAATAACTATTGTGTTTAATAAAATTGTTGGTTATGGGTTATAAAGTTATTAATGTTAATAAATTAGTTAAAGTTATTAAAACTATATTAAGCTATTTTAAGTTTTAAAGTTATTGAGTTAGTAAGTTATTTTTGTTATCAAGTTTCTCTTTAAGTTATTAGAGTTATTTTAAGTATTAAGTTTTAAGTTATAAAGTTAAGTTTTAAAATAATTAAGTTATTAAGTTTTTAAAAGTTATTAAAATGTTGATTAAGTTAATTAAGTTAATTAAGTTATTTAAGATTTTAAAATGTTAATGATATTATTAAGTATAGGTTATACTTGAAGTTATAAGCTTAATTATATAAACGATCAATTAGTTATACGAGTTAGTAGTTGTATAAATTCTTATTAACCATTTATCGTGTTGAACAAAATAGAAACCGACCTCACCATAATATAACGTTTGACGAGACGAACACAGCGACACCAAAATCACCAAACAGGCAAGTGTGCACTTTTTACTGGTTTTAAATACCGCTTCTTCTAATGTGACCTCAAACTACATACTTTTGTGTATTGCGAGATAAAAACATGTGTGTGTGTGTGTGTGTGTGTGTGTGTGTGTGTGTGTGGACATTTTAACTGATAATGCCTTGAACGATATGAAATGCAACCCTGCTAGACATATATGAACCTCTTGAAACAATTTCTACTCATAGAACGTGCGGCCCAGTTTGGCTAATCATATTATTGCATGCCAAGATTTGGCTATTCGTGCGGACCGGTTTGGCTAGTCTGGCTCGTATTCCAGTATTACAACTTTTGATGGCTGGTTTGGCTGATTCTTGCTCATGGCCCAGAAAGTATACATGGGTGGGGTTGGGTTCGGACACTAGTCGGAGGTAAACAGGTCACCTTGCACTTAAAGGTAGATTCACTTGCTTGTTGCCTAACGACGTGACCCTTAGTGTACTAAATTGAATACACTCTTGAACATCTTGAAAATGCTATATTTAACATGTATAACATATAGAACTGCTACTGCTTCCATTTAAAATAGGACTGCCATGCTAATATAGAAATCTGTTCTTACTGCTTAGAAATAGAACTGACACGCTAATGTAATCTTTGTTTGAACTGCTTAGAAATTGCAATTATTCATTTATTTATAAATGCTTAACTTCCATATAACTATTTCGAAAACCTTGCCAAGGGTCCTAATCATATTATTTCTTGCCAAGGACCTTGCTGACATACATTTCTATGTTGTTTGGAATGTATGTCAGGACACGAGACATGTTATATTGAGAACGATCTGATTGAGGGAACTGACCCACTGGACCAGGAGTTTGCTGATCCAGAAGTTCTCCCCACAGAGGACTAACTGTTGCTAAGCTTTACATACCACTGCTTAGGATTTCATTTACTGCATTTCTGTAGGATGTGTACCGACCTTTGTAGAACTATGTTGTTGTAGGCCATGCTTGGGGCCCTTATTACTTTGTGCACTCTATCTGGATGTTGGCTTTAAATTCTTAGTTATTTCTGTTGTTCTGAAATGCATGCAAATTCCTGCGTATGGTTTTATTCACAGACGCTTATTTGGTTTTGAAGCTTCACCGCTTCAGCCTATGCGGACCCGCTCGCGTCCTCGCTCCCAAGTATAATGGGAAGCGAGGCATGACAGGTTTTTGTGGTGGCCCATGCAGGTTTTGCATTAAGCGAAACTTCAGGACAATAGAAATACTATCAATAGCCAAAACGTCTAGGTTTATCTTGTACACAAAATTTAACCGAGTTTCTTGTCTCTACATGGCAGGAGGACATAACACTAGGAATAGGAATGGAAATGGAACTGCAGCTAACGGAGGTGCCGACATTAATGAATTCCTTGGAGTCATGGGGGGATGTTGGAGATCCATCATCAGCTGATTCAACAGGGATAGCAACCTGCTCAGATTGCACCACCACCCCCTCAAGCTGAACCAGGAGTTAGACAGTTCCATGAACTGCAACCCAAGAGCTTCTCTGGAAAAGAAGGGCCTCTGGATGTTGAAGAATGGGCCCAAGGGACTGAGGACAAGCTGAGTACTGCTCGTATCCCTCAGGTGGGATGGGTCGTTGTCGCGAAGCTCCAACTGACAGACAATGCTATGAGCTGGTGGCAACTGGAAGAGAGACGCTTAGTCCGACCTATTTCTTGGGGCATGTTTAGGGAAAGGTTTGATGCCAATTACTTTACCAAGGCAGCCAAAACAGTGCTTCTCTAATCTGGTCCAAGGAGATAGGATTGTTGATGAGTATGAGGCCGAGTTGTCAATGCTCAGCCGCTTCACACCACATATGGTCGAGGACCCTGAAGACTGTGCATTTCAGCTTTGCCAAGGCCTGAATTCCAAAATTCAAGCCTTAATGACCTCGACGAAACTAACGACCCTCCAAGACGTTTTGGATGCTGCACGGACCCATGAAGTTGTGGCAAGACTCCAAGTGGGATTTCAAGCTGCAGGAAGCAAGCGTCCCATGGAGCCGCCTAGGATGGTGCCAAAAGGAAATTTTCGGCCTTTCCAGACCACACAGTTCAAGAGGCCAGCTGTTAATGTCGACCGAGCTCAGCTGACCTGTTTCTTTTGTGGCAAGACTGGACATTAGAAGAAGGATTGTAGGAGGATGCTGAACTAATGTCTGATCTGCAGAGCACCTGATCATATTGTGAGAGAGTGCCCCCACGGCAAGGATCGTCAAGCACCTGCCAGAGTACCAGGACCTGTCCAGCGAGAGCACTTGGACCTGTTTAGCGAGGTGACCCTGGACCTGCTCAGCGTGGACCACCCCTGATTTCGCAGAGCCGAGCCTATCAGCAGGCCAATCAGCCGAAGTGCCAGGCATTCATTATGACAGATGCAGAAGCTGAGCGTTAGGATGAAGTGATTACAGGCAACATCTAGATCTAGTATTTCATATTTCTTTTATATTCATGATTGTTAATTAGAAACCCTTGCTAAGATTAGTTATTATCATCTTAGGTGTCATATTAGTGGCTTCCCACCCCGCTCTGATCTTATTTGATTCAGGAGCTTCATTGTGTATCATATCCCAGAGATTCATGGTTAAACACTCGATTCCCACCTACCCACTTTCCAAAAGTTGGAATATCACTACTGGGGAGTGGCGTGGTAAGTGTTTCCTTGGGATGCAAATCATGTCCTCTGGTGATTTGCGGATATGAGCTCTATGCAGATTTCATGGTCCTGGACACACCCGATTTTGATGTTATTCTCGGCATGGATTGGTTGGGGACATTCTATGCTACCATCGAATGTCATAAGAAGAAAGTAGTATTTGAGATTCTAGACCATTCGATGTTCGAATTCGTCAGTTGAAGTCATTCGCTCGGACCTATCAGATTTCGGGCCCGGTCGAACGAATTGATCACCGCATCTATGCAAGTTAAACCCAAGAAGCCTGTAGTGGTTCGAGATTTTGATGATGTATTCCCGGAGGATATTTCTGATTACCGCCTAACCGAGCTTTGGAATTCACCATTGATCTTATGTCGAATACTCCATCGATCTCGAAGGCACCTTACCGTATGGCTCCTGCAAAACTTGAAGAGCTACGGAAGCAATTAGACGACCTGCTGTAGAAAGGATTCATCCATCCCAGTGTGTCTCCTTGGGGTGCACCTGTTCTGTCGGTCAAGAAGAAGGACGGATCGAGAAGGAAGTGCGTGGATTATTGGGAGCTGAACAAAGTCACGGTGAAGAACGAGTACCCGTTACCGTGCATTAATGACATCTTTGATCAACTCGGTGGATCACGAGTTTTCTCGAAGTTGGACTCAGGAGTGAATACCATCAGGTGAAGGTCAAGAATGAAGACATCTACAAGACGACTTTTTGGACCAAGTATGGATACTACGATTTCGTTGTCATGCCATTCGGATGACCAACGCCCCTGCAGTATTCATGAATCTCATGAATCTCATATTCTACGAGTTTCTGGATAAATTCGTGGTGATATTCATTGACGATATATTGGTTTATTCGAAGAGCGAGGAGGAACATGCCGAGCATTTGCAATTGGAGACGCTTCGTCGTCATCAGTTGTATGCCAAGTACAGCAAGTGCAAATTCTGGATGGACCAAATTGCATTTCTTGGGCATGTGGTATCGAGCGACGGTATCTCTGTCGACCCCGAGAAGGTTGCATCAGTCAGTAATTGGCCTACCCCTTGGTCGACATCAGACATCAGGAGTTTCTTAGGATTGGAGGGTTACTACCGTTGATTCATCAAGGATTTCTCGACGATAGTCGAGCCCATGACTCGATTGACGAGGAAGGATGTCAAGTATATATGGTCAGACTCTTGCGAGCAGGCATTTGGGATATTGAAGGCAAGGTTGAGGTTTACACCAGTTCTGGCTATACCGGATAGGACTGGAGGATTTGAGATCTTTTGTGATGCATAGGGCAATGGCCTTGGATGTGTTCTGCACCAGCATGGCTTGTGGTCGCATATGCTTCTCGACAGTTGAAGATTCACGAGAAGAATTATCCGACCCACAACTTGGAACTAGCCGCTATCATCTTTGCCCTGAAGATTTGGAGACATTTCTTACTGAGTGAGAAAGTGAAAATCTTCACTGATCACAAAAGTTTGAAATACATTTTTACCCAGAAGGAGTTGAATATGAGGCAGCACAAATGGTTAGAGCTGATGGCTGACTATGACATCGACCTCCAGTATTATCCCGGGAATATTAATGTCGTGCCCGACGCTCTGAGTAGACTTCCAACCGTCATGACTCTTACAGTTCAATGGAGGCTACATCAAGACCTGTAGAAGATGTGTATAGAAGTTGTTTTACTTAGAGTCACATCATTGTTGATGAATATACAGATTCAGTCGACGATTGTGGATTGGATCAAAGCTGCACAGTCAGGAGATGTAAAACTGCAGAAGATCAGAGAGCAAGTTGAAGCTGGACTTCGGACTTATTTCTCATTCATGAGGATGGTTCCCTGAGATACGACAGTAGGACCTGCGTACCTTCAGGTGATATCAGAGAGGAGCTGATGAATGAAGTTCATAGCTCTCCCTATTCCATTCATCCTGGCGATACCAAGATGTACCAAGACCTTCGTCTGAATTTTTGGTGGCATGGTATGAAGAGGGGCGTAGCTTGAAGTGCCACCAAGTGCTTTGTGTGTCAGCAAGTGAAGGCTGAACATCATCGCATAGATGGATTACTTCAACCTCTGCCAATTTCAGAGTGGAAGTGGTAGCACATCACCATGGACTTCATGACTGGACTGCCTCGGAGCACTAAGCAAAATGACGTGATTTGGGTTATCGTTGACCGATTAACCAAGTCTACATATTTCATACCCTTCCGAGTAGGACAATCTACGGAGATACATGTAAAAAAGTATATGGAGGTAATTATCTTTCTTATACCTTTATAACTTCTTTCTAGTGTACGTTATGATGTGAACGATAATCATGCAGGAGATTGTGTGATTACATGGAGTTCCTATGAGTATCGTCTCCGACTGGAACACGAGATTCACGTCCCAAGTCTGGAAGAGTCTGCAGACGAATCTGGATACCAGTCTGAGTTTTAGCACTGCGTATCACCCGCAGACTGATGGACAGTCGGAGCATACTATCCAGATATTGGAGTACATGTTTTGAGCTTGCATGTTGGATCTTAAGGGTTCGTGGGAGGATCACTTGCATTTAGTGGAGTTCGCCTACAACAACAGCTACCAAGCCAGCATTGGCATGGTGCCATTTGCTGCATTTATTGAAGAAAATGTTGATCTCTGCTGAGTTGGGGTGACATTGGTGATGGAGAGCTGTTGGGACCAGATATGATAATCGAGGCTGTGGATGTAGTGCGTAATATCAGGGATAAGCTTCGTATCGCACAGGATCGGTACAAGCATTAGACTGATGCTAAACGTCGTCCTTTGGAGTTCAAGGCAGGAGATCATGTGTTCTTAAAGATATCCCCGAACAGAGGAGTGATTCGTTTTGGTAGGAGAGGCAAGCTTAGTCCGAGATTCATTGGACCTTTCTGTTGGATATGGAAGACGTTTGTACACCCTTGTGGGGGATGTACGAGGGATTACGGACCTCGAACGTCGCGCACACGAAGTCATGTGCAAAGGGAATCTGTTCTCTTGCGGAGAGGATCTCTGTATGAGCGGGAAAGTCGCATTATATATGCATAAGTGCATGCGACATATGGCTAATAAAGGGGGAATATCTTAAGCTTATGTTGTACCATGCATATGGTACAACTTAAGCTTATATTGTGCCATGTATCATGGTACACCTTAATTAAGTTGTTCCAAAGGAACAACTTACCCTAAAATAACTACCTTGGGGGCTATAAATAAGACCCAAGGGTAGCCATTTTCCTTACACATTTTGCATGAAATTCATACATGCATCTTCTTCATAGCGAAGCTCTGCAGAAATATTTCCTCTCCCTCCATCCAAGTTCTTAATCTAAAATAGAGATTTAGATTGTGGGATTAGTAGCCTTACTCCGTTCGTGAGTAGACTCGATCCGTCGTGGCGAATCCGAAGGCGAAGTTCGTAGACTACCGTGCCGCGTACGCAAGCGTAAGTCTAAACTTCATGTTATCGATCCTAACTCTGTTTTGGACATGATCCTTCATTGGTATCGGAGCCATATGGGTTCGCCCCGGTCAATCCACCGCCCCGTCGAAACTACGAACGAGTCGTTGTCTTTTTCACGAATGGGTCTCCTACTATTACGGATATAGTAGGAACGCTTCGTGACGGAGAGAACGCAGCGGTTGTTCTTTTCACGTTAGGGTCTTCTATCATTACGGATATGGTAGGAACTCTCCGTGACGGGAAGAACCGACCGTTCACGTAGTACGTTATTCATTTTTGGCACACGGCCATTAAGAGATAACTAATTTCTTCGACGAACAGGTGCTTCATCGAGGAAGGTGATGGAAGTTATTTCCATCGGGTAAGAGGAAAATTTGGTGCATGTGCACCATGGCCAAATGGGCCATGAAGACCATGCACCCCCTCTCCTCATGCGGAGGGGGTTGGCTACGGCCAATAACCACCGGCGACCACCCCATCAAGGGGGAGGAATGAGTGCGGCAACCCCATTCAAAGGGGGTGGCCGGCCATGGCCAAAGGGGCCATGGCCGGCCAACGCCGAATGGCCATGGCCATGGCCGGCCATGGCCAAGCCATGACCGGCCAAGGCCAGGCCGGCAGTGGCCGGCCAAGGCCAGGCCGGCAGTGGCCGGCCTTGGCCAAGGGCCTGCCGGCCAGGCCGGCCCTGGCAGAGGCCAGGGCCGGCGCCCTGGCCACTGCCAGGGCCAGGCCGGCCCTGGCAGAGGCCAGGGCCGGTGCCCTGGCCTCAGGCCAGGGCCTGGCCGAGGCCAGGGCAGGAGCCCTGGCCCCGGCCAGCGGCCTGCCGGCCCTGGCAGAGGCCAGGGCCGGTGCCCTAGCCTCAGGCCAGGGCCTGGCCGAGGCCAGGGTAGGAGCCCTGGCCCCGGCCAGCGGCCTGCCGGCCCTGGCAGAGGCCAGGGCCTGGCCGAGGCCAGGGCAGGAGCCCTGGCCCCGGCCAGTGGCCTGGCCGGCAGGCCCTGGCAGAGGCCAGGGCCTGGCCGGCCCTGGCCGAGGGGGCCAGGCCCCCTGGCCGGCCATGGCAGAGGCCCTGGCCGGCCTTTGGCCAAGCCCGGGTCAGGGCAGAGGCCCTGACCGGGAAGAAGTTGAATTCGAAAATTGGTCGACCAATTTTGTGTTTTTGGTCGACCAATCCGACAAATGGTCTGGGTCGATTGCAAACTTTCCAGATGACCCATACGGGGTAACAAATGGCCTTGGTCAAACTCGAATGTGTCGAGTAGTCCATACGGGGCTAACCACAGTGCCGACTAGTTCATACGGAACTAACGTTTTAATGAAGTTTTCAATGGGCTCTACTCCTTGAAGATTAGCCATAGTGCTCTACTTCATGTGAGATTAGCCATGTCATTGTGCTCTACTCTACGGAGATTAGCCAATGTACTTGTGACGTTGTGCTCTACTCTACGGAGACTAGCCAACGTGCTTTCAAATTTTTGAAAAAGATGTTTTTCAAATAGGTTATGTCCCGTCCTTAAATCGGGATAGCGCAATTTGGAATTCCAAGTCCTACCACGATCCGGCCATGGTTATCTAACCCATGGGTGTGTAGAACAGGTCTCGTGACTTGGCAATTGTTGCGTTAAAATTCTTTGCGCTAATTCTCACCTATTCTATTTTGAAAGATAAGTTTTTCAAAATGATTTTCCGCTGCTAATACCATACGGGTATTATTTCTGATTTCTTTTTACTTGAGATAAGTAAGAGGGATACTTTGAAAGTTACTACTAGATGGTAGTTGGGAACGTAGTGAACTTCTCGATTCTAGAGTAACATTTCAACGCATCCAAGGAACTTATCAAGTGTTTAAAGAATCGAAGCTTTATGCATAGAATTTTGATCGTGTTTTTCATTCTCTTTGCAGTTTTTTGAATCGAAAATGTCTACCGCTTCTAAGAATATTGTCGCAGAGCTTAACAAAGGTGAAAAGCTCAACGGCGACAATTATAAACTTTGGTCAATAAAGATCCAATATGTTTTGGAGGAGCAAGATGTGCTCGAAACACTCCAAAACATAATGGTAGAACCTGAGTTGGGCAATACGGCCCAACACAAAAGGGACCGGGAAGCTTATGACACTTGGACTCGAAAGAACAAAATAGCACGTATTACGTTACTGTCCGCGATGGACAATGACATAATGCGCCTATTTCGGGAATTCGACCTAGCTAAAGACATATGGTCTGAGCTAGAGATAAAGTTTGGTGGAACTTCGGTTACCAAACTCCGCTCCTTGAATATTCAATTTGATTCGTACAAGATGCGGCGAGATCATTCTATGAAAAAGCATCTCCGCCACATGGCGAATCTTATATCTGAATTAAAGGATGCGGGTGTTACGCTGTCTGACGAACAGCAGATCCAAGCGGTCATTCGTTCACTCCCAGATAGCTGGGATAACATGAAAATGCATCTCACTCATAATGAATGCATTAAAACTTTAAGCGATGTTTCGAAACACCTCGAACTCGAGGAAGAGCGGATTCAAGCCGCAAAACCAAGTGCAGAAGTGCACGTGGCCGCTAGTTCCTCACATGGAGGAAATAAGCGGAAACGCTTAAGGTTTGTGAACGAACGTAAGCAAGAACCGGAGACCTCAAAGAAGACAAAGAACAAAAAGTGGCAAAAGAATGTGCACTCAAAGAAGAAAAACTTGAAGAAGATCAAGTGCTTTAAGTGCAACAAGTACGGTCACTTCGCCCGTAAGTGTACGGATGGAAGTGACAAGGTAACTTGTAGGGCTAGTTACATACGTGTTTCTAGTTCCGTGTTTCTTGCTGAATCTAACTATTTTTGGTTGATTGATTCAGGGGCCACAGACCACGTTGCGAAGGACAGAAGGTTCTTCGTAGAGTATCGAAAGATAACTCAAGGAACAAAGTGGATATACGTCGGCAACAACACACATGTTGAAGTCAAAGGCGTCGGAACATGCAAGCTAGTTCTCGACAACGGCCGGACTTTATTATTGCACGACGTCCTCTTTGCTCCAGATATTAGAAGGAATATCGTTTCCGTGGTCATGTTAATGTCTTTAGATTATGAGTGGAGGTTCTATAAACAATGTGTTGACCTTGTTTGTAATAATTCTTTGATTGGTTCTGGTAATGTTTGTAATGGATTAATTGTTTTAAATACAATGTATGATGTTGCTTCTTCCATTAATGAAAGTTTTCATTTGACAAATGCTTCTAACTCTGAGTCTGAAATCATTTGTTGGCATGCAAGACTTGGTCATATTGGACCAACTAGAATGGATAGACTTGCCAAAAGTGGCTTGCTATCTAATGTTTCAAAAGTTGAAATGTCAACTTGCGAACATTGTCTTGTAGGGAAAACTTGTCGCAAGCCGTTTGGAACTGGCACAAGGGCCGAAGTTCCATTACAGCTTATCCATTCGGACATTTGCGGTCCAATGAATGTTAGGACAAGACACGGGAAGTCCTATTTCATCACATTTATTGATGACTTCACCCGTTTCGGACATATCTATTTGATATCCCACAAAAGTGAAGCTTTGGCTTGCTTTAAAAACTATATGAGTTTGGTGGAGAATCAATTAGATCGCAAGATTAAGGTTTTGCGAACCGATAGGGGCGGTGAATATCAATCAATAAGTTTTAAGGAACTTTGTGATGAAAAAGGCATAGTACATCAGGTAACTATGCCTTACACTCCGCAACAAAACGGTGTTGCGGAAAGAAGAAATAGGACATTGATGGAAATGGTCCGTTCAATGATGTCTCAGGCAAATATGCCTATCACCTTTTGGGGTGACGCATTATTAACGGCGGCATTCATCTTAAACCGTGTATCCTCGAAGTCGGTAAGTTCTACTCCTTATGAGTTGTGGAACAATAGAACTCCAGACTTAAGCATTCTAAAACCTTGGGGTTGTGCATCTTACGCACATTTATCCTCTCACAAATATGGCAAACTTGGGCCACGTGGGAGGAAGTGTATCTTCATCCGATACGCTGAAAACTCCAAAGGATATGTTTTCGTCGGTCAAGAGGACAATGGAGGTCTTATAGAATTCGAATCGAGGGATGTTGTCTTCTTGGAAAATGAGTTTCCAAGACAGGGTGAGATAAGTCAAGACTTATCCTTGTTTGAGACTTGGGATCAAAAAGGATCGGAACGTTCGAGTGGGAGAATTCTTGGTGAAGAAGAAAATACGTTTCAAACTTCACCAATGAATGATACGAACGATACCAATCCTATTCCGAGTGGGAGTGATGTTATTCCAAGTGGGAGTGATGTCATTCCAAGTGGGAGTGATCAAACTCAAACAAGACGTAGTAATCGGACGAGGCTAACACCTCTGAGATTTGAGGATGAATTTCCTCAAACATTCATGACATTACTACAAGATGATGACGAACCTGCAAATTTCAAACAGGCCGTCACATGCCCTGCTAAAGATAAATGGATAGCGGCAATGGAAGAAGAACTTCAATCCATGAAAACAAACCAAGTCTGGGACTTGGTTAATTTACCTAAGGGACGTAGAGCCATTGGGAACAAGTGGGTTCTCAAAATCAAGCATAAGGCTGATGGCTCCATCGAGAAATATAAAGCTCGCCTTGTTGCGAAAGGTTTCATGCAACAGGAAGGAATAGACTACGAAGAGACTTTCTCTCCTGTCGTGCGTTTTACCTCGATTCGCTTAATTCTGGCAATGGTGGCTTGTTTGGACCTCAAATTACATCAGATGGATGTAAAGACTGCCTTTCTTAACGGAGAACTAGATGAGGAGATCTACATGGAACAACCAAACGGGTTCGTACAAGAAGAAAACAAACATAAGGTTTGTAAACTTCGTAAATCCATATATGGTCTTAAACAATCCTCAAGGCAGTGGTATATGCGTTTTCAAGAAGTTGTTTTGTCGTATGGATTCTCCATGCTCGACGAAGACAATTGCGTATATATTAAGAGGATTAAAAACAAGTATATAATCATGTCTCTTTATGTAGATGACATACTTATAGCCGGAAATGATAAGCGTCTTATATTGGATATCAAAGCTTGGCTTTCATCCGTCTTTGAGATGAAAGACATGGGTGAAGCTGCATATATCCTTGGGGTTAAGATCTCAAGGAATCGTTCCAAGAAACTTCTTTCTCTCTCTCAAGAGACGTATATAAAGAAAGTTTTAGAACGGTTTAATATGCAGGACTGCAAGCCAATTGATACTCCAATAAGCAAAGGCGAGGGTCTATGTTTGGAGATGTGTCCCAAAGATCCAAAAGAAAAGAAAGCTATGGAAAAAGTTCCATACTCCAGTGCTGTCGGGAGTCTGATGTACGCCATGATGTGTACTAGACCCGACATTTGCTATGCTGTTGGTATGGTAAGCCGTTACCAATCCAACCCAGGGCAGGCACACTGGAAAGCGATGAAGAGGATATTAAGATACCTCAAAGGGACTGCGGACTATGCGTTATGCTATCAAGGCAATACCTTGAGACTCGAAGGCTATACCGATGCTGATTGGGCGGGTGATCTCGACGAGCGAAGATCTACCTCGGGCTTTGTTTTCTTACTCGGGAATGGTGCAATATCCTGGAGCAGCAAGAAACAAACCTGCATCGCTCTATCAACCATGGAAGCCGAGTTCGTAGCATTCAGCATGGCGGTCCAAGAAGCTGTTTGGCTTAGGAAATTCTTAGACAGGCTGACGAATGCCTCTGACTCGAGCACTGTTCCTATATACAGTGATAGTCAAGCTTCGATTGCCTATGTCAAAGATCCTAAATTTCATTGTAAGACCAAACACATTGACATTCGATTCAAGTTTGCGAAGGATTATGATAAACGAAAGGAAGTAGACATAGGATACATATCCACGCATGAGATGATAGCTGATCCCCTTACTAAGGCGATCCCCAGAGATGTGTTTTTCAAACACTTATCATCTATGGGAATGCGTAGGTGCTGAGCTGTATCATGTAATATTTCCCATGTCTATAGAAGATCAAAATTTAAGTTGCATACAAGTTTCTTACAAATGATTTTATATACATTTGTGTTTAAGTCTCAGCTATTTTTGTGTGTATGTCGGACAGATTAAGGTTGGCTCTCTCACATGAGCAACCGCCTTATCTTATCAGATGGATAAGATAGAGATGAGACTAGTTTAAAGTCAAAATCATTAGACAAATGATTTAGAGTCATGACTTAAACAAGATAGTCGAATAAAAGATCTGCATCATACGGATGCTTACAAAAGATCTGAGATCTGTATCACAAGGATATAAAGATCTCATTGGATTTTTTTTTAATCCTGTCTGTCTTATGCAGGATGAGAGTCCGTGAATATTTCACGAGTAGTAAGGGGACTCAAAAAGATAGGCATTGTGGTGTCTGATCTTTTTCATCCGTACAACATCATTAAGACATACTCTCCCTGGGAAAGGAGTGATGTTGTAGTACGTGTTCATACCACGTATGCATTTTCGACCACTGAGTTAGTAGCAATAGTGTTTGCTATTATGTGAGACTCAAAGGCCATACGGGTCTTAACTCTTACCCTCAAGGACTCCAATTGGTTCCTTTAGATTTGACGAGATGATCGCTATCTTAGCGTGTTGCTAATGGGCTATGGTAATTCGGCTCGGCGGGGCACGTTAGAAAAGCGAATCAAGTCAAGATCAGAAGGTTCGCAAGAAGAGGAAGATTGATTTCGTATTCGCATTTGGACTTTAATGATTCAAAGCTGGCCAGTCAATTGTAATCCAGATGGGATTCAATTGTTGAATATAAAGTATAAGAAATGTGAAGAAATAATCTAGGGTAAAGCATGCGTTGAACTACTCAACTTTGCACCTTCGAGGTCGTTGTGTATCTCTAACAAGTGCACAACAACAGACTCTACGCGCATGACGGTCGCACGGTCTATTTCTCGGTATGATAGATGAAAGAACTAAGGGAAAGACGTTCTCTTACAATCCCCTCAAGTGTGAGTGGGAGATGTTGGATATGGAAGACGTTTGTACACCCTTGTGGGGGATGTACGAGGGATTACGGACCTCGAACGTCGCGCACACGAAGTCATGTGCAAAGGGAATCTGTTCTCTTGCGGAGAGGATCTCTGTATGAGCGGGAAAGTCGCATTATATATGCATAAGTGCATGCGACATATGGCTAATAAAGGGGGAATATCTTAAGCTTATGTTGTACCATGCATATGGTACAACTTAAGCTTATATTGTGCCATGTATCATGGTACACCTTAATTAAGTTGTTCCAAAGGAACAACTTACCCTAAAATAACTACCTTGGGGGCTATAAATAAGACCCAAGGGTAGCCATTTTCCTTACACATTTTGCATGAAATTCATGCATGCATCTTCTTCATAGCGAAGCTCTGCAGAAATATTTCCTCTCCCTCCATCCAAGTTCTTAATCTAAAATAGAGATTTAGATTGTGGGATTAGTAGCCTTACTCCGTTCGTGAGTAGACTCGATCCGTCGTGGCGAATCCGAAGGCGAAGTTCGTAGACTACCGTGCCGCGTACGCAAGCGTAAGTCTAAACTTCATGTTATCGATCCTAACTCTGTTTTGGACAGGATCCTTCACTTTCGACGTGCTAGAGCGAGTTGGAGAGGTGGCTTACCGTATAGCACTGTCGCCTTCATTAGAGGGAGTACATGATGTTTTTCATGTGTCTCAGCTACGTCGTTACATTAGCGACTATGCTCATGTTGTCGATTACTCGGAGATTACTGCTCGACCAGACTTGACATACGAGTAACGACCGGTGCCGATCTTAGACCGACGTCAGAAGGCGCCCAGGAACAAGGTCGTCGAGCTTGTAATAGTGATGTGGCGTCATGATTCACCAGGAGAATCCACATGGGAGCAGGAAGATGAAATGCGAGAGCATTATCCATATTTGTTCACTGCTCCTTAGTTGATAAGAATTCCGAGGGCGGAATATTTCTTAAGGTGTGTAGAATGTAACGGCCTGTATTTTTTGGTCGTGTTTGATTTTTGTGTGCATGTATTTTACTTTGATCGTCCGAGTGTTTTTCGTCCGTAAGTTCCATCTCTACTCGTCGACTCGAGCGCGCCCTTGCTTTCCAGATTTTTACCATATCGTTATTAGTTACTTTTAAATCCTAACTAATTACTTTTAACAAAATTAAATTACTAATTACATGTTTACTTTCAACCCTAACCATACCCACCTACCCTAATCAAACCCCTAACCCTACCCAGTGAATCCCACCGTATGAATTGGGTGAGATCCAACATCTCACCCCATGGCCAACTCACCGTCATCAATCCCAACCCCCCTTTCAATGTTCTTAAATCAAACATCCTCAGCAAACAATGCATTCATTCTCCCTGTTGATCTTCACATACCAAAATCAACACTCCAATTCTCTTTCAATCAACAACAACAGCTACATCAGGGATCTTCCCTTACTCTTTCGTTTTCATTCAACAAACCCAAATTCAGCAACATTCAACCCCAAAATTCAAACAACAACCCAAATCCAAATCAGGAATTGAGGGAGGAGAATCTGAAATCAGAATTGAAAGAAGGGGGACTAGATCTAAAATTCAGTTCTGAAGCATCAATTTCAACCTGCACTCACCTCCATAACCTCCCTCCTCCCTCAGCCCTCACTCCCCACCTTTTGCAGCCGCTTGCACAAGCGCGTGCATCGCCACCGTACACCCCCCAGCTGCACCACCGCCGATGCCCTGCGCGCCGCCGCCCGCTGCCAGTACGCCCCGTGCACGCCGCTCTCTAACTGCCGCTTGCAGCTGCCGTCTCTCCCTGCACCCTACCTGGCCGCCGCCGCTGCCCCTTACCGCACCGTCGCCGCTCCCCCCACATGCGAGCTCCTCTCCTCCCCTACAAAAGAAAAACAAGAAGAAGGGAAGAAAGAATAGAAAGAAGAGGAAGAAGAGACTGCAGGTATAAATTATTGGGGGGGGGGGGGGGGTGTTTATTTGAGTTAATGAATTATTGGGGGAGAGTTTAATTGATTATTGGGTTAGTGATAGCTTATTGGGTTTGATTGGGTAAGTTGTTGCTTATTGGATAAGAACCATTAGCTTATTGGGTATTGGGTTTAATTGAGCTATTGGATATTGGGTTTGTTTTGGGTTTAAGTAGCCTATTGGGTTTTGGGTTTAAATGAGTTTTAATTGGGTTTTTGGGGTTTATTTAAGTTATAAGTAGCTTATTGGGTTAATAACTATTGGGTTTAATAAAATTGTTGTGTATGTGTTATAAAGTTATTAATTAGTAAATTAGTTAAAGTTATTAAAACTATATTAAGCTATTTTAAGTTTTAAATTTATTAAGTTAGTAAGTTATTTTTGTTATCAAGTTTCTTTTTAAGTTATTAGAGTTATTTTAAGTATTAAGTTTTAAGTTATAAAGTTAAGTTTTAAAATTATTAAGTTTTTAAGTTTTTAAAAGTTATTAAAATGTTGATTAATTAATTAATTTATTTAAGATTTTAAAATGTTAATGATATTATTAAATGTAGGTTATACTTGAAGTTATAAGCTTAATTATATAAACGATCAATTAGTTTTTTTTGAAGAGTAAAAGTATATCTATATAGAATCAGTGTCAATACATGGATCTAAGTAGGTGCAGGGAAGGCAAGTAAAGAGGAGAGAGGGCACAAGCGCCGTCATCCTCAATTACTGCCTACCTGCCCTTATTTAGATCCCATTATATACAAAAAAAACAAAGTACATAGGTATATGAAACTCAACCTAGTCCTCCATGAAGCCCCCAGTTGTTTAGGGGTCTACTATCAGATGCTCTCTCCCTATCAACAGATCTGAGCACAATCCTGATGTCAGCAGTAATATCAACAAGTATCTGGTCAGCAGGAGAGGTAGTCCCCTCAAATATTCTTCTATTGCGCTCCCTCCAGATATGCCAAACCATCATGGCAAGAACTGTCTTGGCTAGCCTGTCCAAACTATCCCCACTCCTATATTTGTTATTAAAGAGCTCGCATACCTCAGTAAGTGTGATAGGCCCCTGCTCCACAAAGCCTAATCTAGCCAGGCTCTCAGAGAGTATATGCCTCGAGAAACTGCATTCAAAAAATATATGATCCACACTCTCACTAGTGCCATCACTGCATAATTCACAATGCAAAGGGGTATCAATACTCCACCTAGCCAGGATATCACGGGTAAGAAGCTTACGATGTATACCACGAAGCAGGGTGATTGCCATTTTAGGGATATGCCCCTTGAACCAAACAAGACCGTGATAGCAAAATCTTGGGTGTCTAGCTCGCACCCTATCCCAAGCACTCCTCAAGGTGTACGAACTCCCCGGCTTCCATATCCATCTATCCGCATCAGTGTTGAGCCTAACCTGGGCAAGAAGCGGCAAGATAGGCTGGATACTACTATCTCTCACCCAGCCCCCTCCCTCCCAGTAATCACAGACTCTTCTCCCTTCTTCCCCTTCAGGAATCTCATAAGAGTCATGCAAGGGGCCACACGGGAGCCAACTATCATACCAAAATAGTGTGGAATGGCCGTCCCCCACTCTTCGCCCAATAATCTTCTGAGAGAATTTACGGTAAAAAAGAATAAACTTCCAAGTCCCGGATTGAGTAGGGAGACTTTTTTCCCTAAAGAACCCCCTCTCCGTGAGATACTGTCCCCTCATGTAAGTGGCCCATAGCCCACTATGCGTAAGTAGTCACCAGGTCATCCGAACACCATGCGCAATATTAAGATCAGCTAAGTGTCTAAGGCCAACACCCCCCTCATTTTTCGGCCTGCAAACATCCCTCCACCCCCAAAAAGAAGCTCTCCCCCAAATGAATCTCCTGCATAGAGCATTAATAGCCCTCAAAACTGATTTAGGGATTTGAAAAGCCTGCATCCAGAAAGAAACCATGCCATCGATGACCGACCGAACTACCTCAATACGCCCTGAAATAGAGAGTGAAGAAGAAGCCCACCCCTATAACCGCTTCTTGCATCTGTCCAGCAATATCTCATACATGGATGCTTTAGGGTAGTGAGACGATAGAGGGAGGCCCAGGTAAATACTCAGCCTGATCATCCTCCTGATCCCCAAGATATCAGCCAACATACTAGTATTCTTAGCCCCTTTACTGAAAATAACAGCACTCTTCCCCCAATTCACCTCCAGACCAGTGAAATCCCGAAAAGTGCCAAGAAGCTCCTTCAACCCCTCAAACGATCTAGTATTCGCCCGGCAAAAGACTAGCATGTCATCGGCAAACAACAGATGCGTGCAGATACACTCTCTCCTCTTCATAGGCTGCACCACCCCTTTCACAACATTTCTGGCCATTAGTAGGGAGAAAGCTTCCATAACAATGACAAAAAGGTAAGGCGATAGGGGATCCCCTTGTCTAAGCCCCCTATTAGATTGGAAAAGACCGTACGAGGACCCATTTATCATAACTGAGAAAGAGGGAGTGGATATGCATTCACATATCCAACCAATGAATTTCCTCCCAAACCTCATCCTGTGCATCATATAGTAAATGAATTCCCTATTGACACTGTCAAAGGCCTTGCGAAGGTACAATTTGAGACAAGATCTGCTATCCATCAGATTGCTAAAATCCCGAATCTGTTCATGCGCCAGCAAGGCACAATCCGCAAGCAACCTGCCCTTAATGATGCAGCCTGATTAGGAGACACAAGCTCCAACACAATAACTTTCAGCCTGTTACAAATCACCTTGCTGATAATCTTGTAAAGAACATTGCAACAAGCAATAGGTCTGTAATCTCCCAACCCTGAAGCATTTGAACCCTTAGGAATACGGGGTAGAAAGGTGTGATTGATTTGACGGAGCATTTTAGTAGTGCAAAAGAAGGATAAAACTGCCTCCGTCACCTCCTCCCCTATGACCCCCCCAAGATTTCTGATAAAAACAGCCATTAAATCCATCTGGCCCAGGGGCCTTATCCTCCCCAATAAGAAAGACAGCCTTCTTGACTTCACCCGCAGAAATAGGACGTTCTAACCAGTTCGTGGCTTCTAAAGAAAGGTTCCGTATCGGTGTAATTTTAGGAAAAACACCCCAATAATGATTCTGATTATAAAGTTTTTCAAAGAACTGGGGAGCCTCTAGCTTAAGTCTGTCCAAGGAATCCTCTCTAGAGCCATCAGAGTTAATAAGATGATTGAGATTATTGCGGCTCTGCCTGGCACGCATAGCAGTGTAGAAAAATTTTGTGTTTCTGTCCCCAAGCTGTAACCAGTCCTGTCTGCTTTTCTGCCTCATAATACTCTCTTCAAAGTCCATAGCATTCTCAAGATTCCCAATAAGTTCCTTCTCCCGCAGCTGGAGAGAAGCATCTGTTGGTAAATTTGGACCGCTCTGGACAACAGCAATCTCAGCTTTGATCCTGCCAATATCGCTCAAAGTACTAGTATTAGCACCCATAGATCTGAATATCGGCTTCAAAATTTTGAGTTTAGTAACCAATCTGTACAACGGAGTGCCAACAACCACTCCTCTCCATCCCACCTCAAGGCATTCCATGTAACTTGCTGTGGTAGTCCAGTAGTTGAAGAATCTGAAGGGTTTGGGATCCGAGGCCAGTTTGGGATGGAGATGGATCAACATCATTGAGTGATCACTTGTACCAGCATCAATATATTCACAGAATGAATGAGGAAGATCTTGCAACCACGCATCATTGCACAGAGTTCTATCGAGTTTAGCGGTAAATCGGAAAGCCCCAATGCTCCTGTTAGCCTAACTGAGAGGGTTCCCTGTGGATTTAATCTCCATAAGCCCGCTATCATTGATACAATTATTAAAATCTCCCACAGCTCTGCTATCAATCTCCCTACCCCCAATCTTATCCTTCGCAAACCGAACACAGTTAAAGTCTCCACTGATTAACCAAGGTTCCCCAAGATACTTTTTAGAATTTGTAACAATATTCTCCCATAGCTGAATCCGCTCCTGAGTCATATTATATGCATAGACAATAGTAAGAATCATAGCATACCCCCGCTGTGTTAAGGCAACAGATCGTTATGTATTGAGCATCCATCTCCTCAACATTGCAAGCCCAAATTCCTGGGTTGAACATAATCATGATACACCCATTATTATGATACGATCAATTAGTTATACGAGTTAGTAGTTGTATAAATTCTTATTAACCATTTATCGTGTTGAACAAAATAGAAACCGACCTCACCATAATATAACGGTTGACGAGACGAACATAGCGACACCAAAATCACCAAACAGGAAAGTGTGCACTTTTTACTGGTTTTAAATACCGCTTCTTCTAATGTGACCTCAAATTGAATACTTTTGTGTATTGCGAGATAAAAACATGTGTGTGCCTGTGTGGGGGCATTTTAATTGATAATGCCTTGAACGATATGAAATGCAACCATGCTGGACATATATAAACCTCTTGAAACAATTGCTACTCATAGAACGTGCGTGCCGGTTTGGCTAATCATATTATTGCATGCCAAGATTTGGCTATTCGTGCATGCCGGTTTGGCTAGTCTGGCTCGTGTTCCAGTATTACAACTTTTGATGACCGATTTGGCTGATTCTGGCTCGTGGCCCAGAAAGTACACAGGGGTGGGGTTGGGTTCGCAGGCACAGTCGGAGGTAAACGGGTCACCTTCGAGGGCACTTGAAGGTAGATTCACTTGCTTGCCGCCTAACGACGTGAACCTTAGTGCACTAAATTGAATACACTCTTGAACATCTTGAAAATGCTATATTGAACATGTATAACGTATGAAACTGCTACTGCTTCCATTTAACATAGGACCATCATGCTAATATAGAAATCTGTTTTTACTGCTTAGAAATAAAATTGCCACGCTAATGTAATCTCTGTTTGAACTACTTAGAAATTTCAATTTTTTGTTTATTTATAAATGCTTAACTGCCATATAAACTATTTCGAAAATCTTGCCAAGGGTCCTAATCATATTATTTCTTGCCAAGGACCTTGCTGACATACATTTCTATGTTGTTTGGAATGTATGTCAGGACACGAGACATGTTATATTGAGGACGACTGATTGAGAGAACTGACCCACTGGACCAGGAGTACGCTGATCCAGAAGTTCTCCCCCACAAAGGACTAGCTGTTGCTGAGCTTTACCTACCGCTGCTTAGGATTTCATTTACTGCATTTCTGTAAGGTGTGTAACCACCTTTGTAGAACTATGTTGTTGTAGGTCATGCTTGGGGCCCTTATTACTTTGTGCACTCTATTTGGATGTTGGATTTAAATTCTTAGTTATTTCTATTGTTCTAAAATGCATACAAGTTCCTGCGTATGGTATTATTCACAGACGCTTATTGGGTTTTGAAGCTTCACCGCTTCAGCCCATGCAGACCCGCTCACGTCCTGGCTCCCAAGTATAATGGGAAGCGCGACGTGACACCCTCCGAATGGTGTAACCCACCAAATTGCTCTCACAAAGTGAGAGTTAAGTTTCGTAACAAAAGAAATGAAAATACAATTTTACTTATGCCTTGAATAGATGTTAACTATTGTGAAGATGAAGGCATGGAAGATTTACAACACCAAGTGCTTGATGAAGATGAGCTTGAATGCACTTGGAAACTTCTCCTTAATGCTAGGGTTAACCCACCACTAGATCATGCATTGGATGAAGGAGAAGAAAGAGGGAAACAAAAACTCTTTCAATGAATAACCCTCAAATTTGGCTCTCTCAAATGATTCCTATGAGTGTGGGAGAGATCCAAAAACAGCCCCTCAAACTAGCTTAAATAGACCCTCAAAACAGCCCATAAGCGGACAAGAAAAACGGCTATAAAAGTCCAAAACCCCAACGGATAGATTTTGGGGTTGACAAAACATCTGCAGTACAAGGACCAGATGTCTGGTGGAGAGTGACCAGATGTCTGGTTCGACGTTGTGCAGTGTCTGGTCTGACAGACTCTTCACAGAAAAACACTTGTTCACCAAAAAAATCATAACTCCCTCATATAAACTTCTATTAAGATGATTCAAGATTTGTTGGAAAGCTAATAAGATTTCCTAAATGATGAGCTTAGAATGGATGAGAAATTCCAACCACAGAAAAACTGATAGCAGTTTGAATGCAGCCTGATTGCAGAAAACACTAGATCACCAAAATGGTCATAACTGACACAAATGAACTCCGATTGAGGTGATCTAAGATGCGTTGGAAAGCTAATGAATAATGCAATAAAATGGGCTTAGAATGAATAAGAAATGACACAGGTTTGAAATCAGAAACTGATTGCATAAGTTCCAACGCAAGGCAACCACGCGTCGGGAGTTCACCACTCAGTTGTCTAGAACACTGTGCAAGCGTCTAAGAATCCTTTTTCAGACGGCTGACAAATATGGGTCCAACCTGACATGAAGCACAAGAAAGTTTTCTCACACTGTCCAAGTGCCTGGAGTACTTGACCCAGTCGACTGACCCACTATTTAGACGCCTGGTCATAAACCATCAGGCGACTGGCCCCACGGGTATGTCAATCTAGCTCAACAGTTGACACCCGGGCGTATAGTGACCCTTCACCAGGCGCCTGATCCAGCTCCAAAAGCACACCCAAGTGTGTTTTGAGCAATGGACCAAATGGAATGGGTTCAACATGATTTCTAATGAACCCTAAGATGGATATGATGCATATGTGAGTGTGTTGTGCATCTATTCAAGCCTACAAATATTCTAAGTAAAAGAAGCAAAATTACGTGAATAATAAAATGCAAATACATATTAATTCTTCAAGCTTCATGCAATGCTGTGCTCTATAGCCTTGATCCATCATCCATCATCATCCCAACACCTATTGTTTTGTCTCCTCATCAAGATAAGCAATTGTTAATCTGAGACTAAAACAAATGAGATGATTAGCACACAACGTAATGTTGATCATCGTTAAAATAACATTGGTCATGAACCCATGAACCAACATTCTCTACCTATTTGATGATGACAAAACATTATGTAAAAATATAACATAAATATTGAAATACAATGTGTATGCTAACAAACTCCCCCTATCAATATGCATATGTGCACAAAGTGAACAAATAAAGCACAAGGCATATTGATGGGTGTGTTTATGTAAAAACAATACCAATAAAAGAATGCATAAAATCATATGGTATATATTTCTACATAACCATAATTTCTCCCCCGTTGGCATATCAAAAAGATGGGAAAGTGCCAAATTGATAAAATCTAAGGGTTTGAAATAAACATATTCATATGCATAAGCATAAAGCAAATAACTGGGCATATGAAAGAAAATAGCATGCTAGCAAGCAAAAAATCCATACTCCCCAAAAAATCATGTGAAACATGCAAACATGGGAGCTATGAACAGTCTCACACTATAAATGGGTACAAAAAGTAAGCATACATGCTTGGTACCCAAGCAATGAATACAAGTGTGTGAGTGCTAGTAAGAGGGAAACCAAACAAACATAGAGTTTGGTTTCCATATATAGTCGCATGAAAATATTACATTTCGAACATACGAATCTATATACAAGTTCCTATCATCCTGTGATACATTCTTAGGAATCCACAAAGAAAGAGATTTGGGTTTCCTAAGGAGTGGTCGAGTAGAGGGACGAATAGGAGGTGTGGGTGCATGCTTGTGAGGTGGAACATAAATATTAGCGTGTCCCATGTGTGAATCATGTTAATGGACATTCAAAGCATTCACACGAGAAATATTTCTACCATGTGTACGAACATGAGTAGCAGGCAAAGAATGAGCGGGTTCAATTCTAGCATGCATAGCAAGAACACCATTCTTACGTGTAGAAGCATCATGCACATGCAACGAAGAAGAAGTGTTCATAACAACTTGTTTTTGAACAGGCTTCTTATGCAATGAAGTGTACATATATGCATGATTCCTTTTTGGTATAATAATCGAAGTGGATTTTTGGCCAAAAGAGGGTTTGGATGTGACAACCCTCTTAGAAGACCCCCCAAAAAATTTGTTGTGGTTGCTTTTAGAGAAAGAGCTTAGTTTTGCCACACGCAAAGTAGAGGATCCCACAACCTTGTCCATACTCAAAATTTGAGTAGACAATAGCTCACCCTTCTTCAAAGTGAAGAAATGTCGTCATCCCTAGCAGATAGACGTGAGCTAAGCTCGCGACATTGAAATTTGAGAGCCAATGTCTCATTTCTCACAGCATCAATTTGAGAATCCTTCTTAAGGTTGACGGAGTCACTAACCGACATGTGAGCATTGTCCAATCGATGAATTAGAGAAGAATTTTCTTCTCCCAACTCATGAATTTGAGAAAGAACTCCTTCTTTTTCGGCTTGCAATGCTTCAATTAAAGAAATATGAGAAGCATGCAAAGTAGTGCAATCATGTGTGTCATAATGATGCGAAATTTCACTACACAAATGAGTATCTAATGAATTTTTAGAACTAACAATGTCATGCTCATAAGAGGATTGGGTTTGAGATACCTCACTATCACTTGACTCGCCCTCAGAAAACTTTGACGTCGATGTACATGGCTTCAAGGTAGCTCCAAACCTCATGTGTCATCTCCATCCATGAAAATTTCATTGAACTCATGATCGAAGGTGGAGATACACAAAATCCTCTTGGCTTGAACGTCAATCACAAAATTTGGTGTAGCCGAAGACACAGCATCCCAAAGTTTATTGCTCTTGAGGTGATCAACCATTTTGGTCATCTATTGAGTATAGTTCTCCCCATCAAAATACGGTGGAGTTTGTTGAGACATAGACATCATGCTTGTAAAAGCCACCAAACCAAGGCTTTGATACCACTTGTTGGATACATGTGGCTACACAACATATACTATACCAAGCGTAAATAGTGTAATGGCAAGCAATATGCGTAACTAAAAATTTAGTAATAATTGAACGCAATACGCAGTGGAAATAAAAGAAATTATCTCAACAACAACAACCACACAAAGAGATATGCTAATGCATACGCAAACAAAGAGACGTATACTGGTTCAGATCCCTACCCGACTATCCTACTCCAGTCCCACGTTGCAATCGCACTCCATGGTTTCCACTAACTCTTCACGGGTCCAAACAACCAACATCACAACTCGGTGCTTGGTTGTGCTCTCCCACTATAAGAGTACAAATGCCAAAAGGAGTAACCCTCCTAGACACACTCTAACCGAGTACAATCCCTAATCGGGATACAATCTTTAACCGAGATACAATGCTCCCTAACCAGGGCACAATCCAAGGAGTAACCCTCCAAGTTTGCAAAGGAGTAATGACCGGCGCCCCGTTTACGGTTTGGGCGCGGTGTCGTTTTACCGCAAGTGCACGGTTAGTGTAGGGTGCGGGTTTATCGAACTCAGGGAGGTGGATGGCTTGAATGGCTACTAGCCTCGCCTAGATTGTGTGCTAGCTACGCGGATGATATGGGTGAAAGTGTAGAAATAAAAGAAAGAAATGAAAAAAACACGAAATGAATCCCCGCCAACACGGGCTAGAGCACTCATGACACTTGGCATTTGACTTGACTGAGGGTGAGACATTGCCCCAAAAGGTGGTACCTAGCGTCCATGGCCCGATATTCCGGTCGGTGCCAAGCACGCTAGGCCTACCCGGTTCCGGACGGTGGGCATTCCCATGTCCATTAACACCTTCCGCAACCGGGAGCATTAAGGCCACAATGATATCTCCCAACATTTCGTCCAAGCCGTTCCCACGCGCGAGGACTCCATGTCTACACTAGGGGCGTGAGCTATGGCTAGGGAGTCAACCGCCAAGTTAATTCCCCCTTGGCCCGACGGTCAGAGGCGGTCTTTCTCCCGCCAATGACAATGAAACACCCCCGCGTAACCCTAATGGTCAAATAGGTCAAATGTGATTTCTAGCAATACATCGAAGCGGATCTTGACTGGACAAGCACCGGACCCCAACCCCCAACACGTCTAGCGTGTTGCCGTACGAATTGGACCCAGATTGCTAGAAATCCCCATTGACACATTTCACTGAACACATGCCATGCAACCAAGCCAAATGTAAATTTCCAAGCATCAATCCTACCCTAACCCGTATTAGGGTTCATCAACACTACTCCATGGTGAGAAACATAAAAACAAGCAAAGCAAATAACATACAAACATTCACCATTGAGCAAGATGAAAACAACACAATACAATAGAAAATGAGAGAAGAAAAATACTTATCTTGATTCGAATCCAACAATCCGGTACAAGATTTATTGAGCAAAGACCTAATCTAATCTACCCTAAGCCCCCTAGAAAAGGGGCTGAAAAAGCCCTAAAAACTCAAGAAGAACCTCCCCAAGTCGTGCCCCAAATCTCTATTTATAAACCCCTCAAAAACCCTCTTGGGTCGGGTTCAGAACTGTCAAAAAAGGCCCACCCGATCGGGTGAAAACTCACCCGATCGGGTGGAATAAACAGAGAGCTCAGATTCGCAGAAACAGATCTCACCCGGTCAGTTGACAAGTCAACCGATCGGTTGAAGTGAAATTTCAGACATCAGCCAGTTTCAGCACATAGCTGCGCTCAGAAAATTCTAGAAAAATCTAGAAAAATCGGATTTGGGCATGCGACCTATCGTTGGAAAGCTAACGACGATGCCGACGCTAGAAAAATAAGAGATCACCCAAAATCCTTCTGGAATGATAGCAGATCTTCAATGAATGAGCAGCGGTGCGCGAAAGGAGACGAAAAGGCCACCCGATCGGTTGAAATGTCAACCGATCGGGTGAGCAGCTTGTTGCTTTGGCCGTCGCCTTCGGGAGCTTCAACCGGTCACTGAGGAGAGCGGGTGGAGCCGTCGGTTCGATATTTGAGGCGATGCGGCTACAGATGAACCGATCGGGTGATAAGTCACCCGATCGGTTGGAATTACGCCCAAATTCCCGAGAACTCAGCTGTGTTCAACCGGTCGACGAACCGGTCGGTTGATCTTCACTTGGCTTCAGCTTCCGCCTGGGTCGGACACGCGTGCATCACCCGATCGGTTGGCTGTGTCCAACCGATCGGGTGGGGGCTGAAAGATGGCAATCTTGGTCGTTTGACCCCCTGGATCACGCGTGACCCCTCCCGTTGCTCCGGGGACTCATGATATCGTTGTTTTATGTCCCAAATGCTGTAAATTCCTGCAAATTACCAAAAACACAGAAAAGTGAAAGAAAACGAGAAAACACAAGAAAACAAATACAAGACGGCGGTAAATAATGGAAAAACACGGGAGAAAACGTGCGCAAATATATGAAATATAAACGCACGTCAAAATCCCTCAAGCTAAACTCTTCCTCGTCCTCGAGGAAGACGAGTGAGAGTAGGAGCTCGGAGAGAGAAAATAGAGAGAAAGAGAGAAAAAGAAAACTCTATATCCTAGATCACCCGTTAGGGCCAACAAAATCAAAAATGACACACCAAGCAAGCGAACGCCAAATCACATCACTAAACCAAGGAATACGAGTCCAGACGAGTGCCGTGGGCCCACGCGGTGAAGCGCGAGTGAGCGTGGTCGTGTGCTAGCAAACGGTGTCACTATCTACATTGTGCAATAAAGCTCGATATACACAAATCCAAGATATGACCCAAATATCGATTCGAATTGAATTAAGCGGTGAATATATGGTTCAAGCATGCATGAGAATAGAGAGAGAATCGAAACATATCATGCGTTAGGGACTCCACAACTAGGGTTAAGGAAATCACCACACTAAAGCCTAGATAATAGCTAAAAAGTTCCTAAGCCAAGTGTTTTCGAAAACGATGGGGGTTGAGATGATGTGGAGTAGAACACTCGGTGCAAATTCTCGCCTTCCCTTTATTCTCGGTAGATAGGAAAAATATTCACACTTGAAATTTTTGGGTTTTGGGTATTTGTATATTTTTTTTTGAATTTTGGGCTATACAAAATTTTTCTTTTCTTTTCTCTTTTTTTTTGGATTTTTGGGTTTTTGGCTATACACATGTGTACTCTCCCAAGTGGGAGAACGGTACACGACGAGGGGATTTGCACCAAGTAAAACAAAAAAGAAGTCGAAATCTAAACACTCGGGCAAAGGAAACTATTCTCGCTAAATAGAGCATAGGCTAAATGGGTTATCCTAGTCCTTAGTTGTGGAATCCCGACGCATGCGAATTGAAGTATACGATATAAATATAGCATGCATAAAGTGGAAACAAATACCGCATATTCAAATCGGAGCATGATAATCTAGGGGTCAATCAAGGGTAGGTATATAGATCAAAATCACAAAGTAGAAGCACTCCAAACAGCTAGGCACGACGCACGACTCACAAAAAGCTAAGTGGACCCGCGATGCATGAAATGCAAGAGGACTCGATATCCTAGGGTTAGTGAATGTGATTATCGAAGCTGTGCAAGGTGCGTATGTGATTTTCGTGGCAATTCATCATAGGGTTCATCTCTAGGAGAAAGAGATAAAAAGAAGAAAATAAAAAGAAAAAGAAAAACACGGAGAAAAACGACTCAAATAACGAAGAAAAAGAGACAAATGACGCACGAAGTGCGACTCCCCCAAGCTAAAACTTGCATTGTCCTCAATGCAATAGTAGTGAATACGGGAGGGCAATGAAAATGGGGGGGGGGGGGTGCACGGACACAAAAAATGAAAAACACGAAAAACACGCGAACGAAACTGGAAAATAAAGAGAAAGAAACATACAAAATAAAAGATATAAAACACAACGAAGGACTCAAAGACACAAACACACGACAACGACACACGAAAACATGCACACAAAAGTCGATTTCCCCCAAGCTGAACATGACAATGCTAGCAAAATGATATGATCAATGTGATGCAGAAATATGCTAGGGGAAAATCGGAAAAGAAAGAAATCAGAATGCAGGAGAGACAGTCTGCTCGTTCTCCTCGGAAGAGGATGTGGGGTGAAATGATAGAAGGGCACGACATGAAGGGTTATTAAGATGCAAAAGCAAATCCTAGATACGCTCCCCTCGCTAATGAGAGGAGACGAGATTATTCAAATCTAAACTAGAAAGCGGTAAATGTTTACACTACTGGATTAGGATACACCTGAGCATAGGCGGATCCAAGATCTGAAGTGGGGCAGGTAGCTGCTCTAACTGCTCCTTCTGTGGCTCCGCCAGAAGCGTTGTGCCACGTGTGCCAATGGACCCAAGCAATGCACCTCCAAGCATCCCTCGTAGGTGTCCACCTGTGACCTGCAAAGGACGAGGTGCATTAGTCCATGTTAAGAAATTATTTCCCGAAATAAATGTATACCAGAGATAATCGTCAACATAAGATGGAAAAATAATAAACGGGTGACGAATACTCCCTGAGAATGGGCCGCTATCCTCTGTACTAGTGACGACCGAATTCTCGCTCTCCATGAGAAGTGGCTCTCCAGGTAGTGACGCACCGCAGCATACCTCAAGGGAAGTAGATCCTGTGTCCTGCGAGAGATATGGCGTGTCAAAAATATACGAGTCTAAAGAAATAGGACGTGAAAAGCGAGACTCAAATGTGGAGTGAGAGTGAGTATGAAAATCTCCCGGAATAGGGGCAATATGCTCAAGTAGATGCTCAGCCGCAGAAAAAGTGGAGCGTGACGGTAGAGGTAGATGTGGCTCGGGCTCCATGAAGTAGATGATCGTATCCAAGCCCTCATGCACATCCTCCTTGACGATATGCTCATGCTCCTCCATCTGCCCGATGTCCTGAATGACATCCTTATGGTTGACCACCGACCAAGGAGGAAGCTGTGACAGAGATGGCTCTGGAGGTGGATATGGAGCGGACCCCTCGTATGTGGTCGTGGTGTCCTCGTCCTCACGCACATCCTCCTCGCCGGTATGCATAATCTCTGTAAACTCCTCAGTGCTCTCATAGGACTCATGTGGGGTATCCAAATCAAGACAAGAAATCTCTCCCACAGATCCTAGATAAATCTCCCCATCCTCACTATCATCATCAAAAAATGCTTCATCATCCAAGTGGTAGTGATGGAAAAATGGGGTATCGGCTTGAGATGTGTCTATGGTGGCCGATGGCATGGTGGTCTCAACCATGAAAGTGGGTATATCCTCTCCTTCATCCCCTCTCCTCGGTGTCGGCTCGGTGATTGGTACCATCAAGTTTTGTAATATTTGGCCTTGGTTAAACATGGCACTTTCAAGGAGAGACACGAGGCTTGATTCTTCTTGTGTGTGTGGAGGGGTATAAGGTTGAGGAAATGGATGGGAGGTGTTTGGGCTAAGGTTGTGGGAAAAATTTTGGCCTTGGGGTGGGGGGAGGCTCTCAAGCGTAAATGGGCAATCATAATACACATGCCCCGCCATCCCACAAGTCTCACAAACCACAACCGAATAAGGAATGTATCCTCCCACCTGAGCATCGAAATTTGATCTCCACATGGTTACACCAAAGATACCTGGACAACAAAAATAAGAAAACTAGAGAGGAGCGTCAATAGTACAAGAAAATAACAAAAAGATAATATAATAGTGGGGGAAAAATTTCTTGGTTATTGAATATTTTTTTTAAAAAAAAGAAAGAAAAATAAATTTTTTGTGTTTTTATGCGTAGTCTAACGAACCCAAGCTAAGCTAATATCAAACCGAACGCCTCCCCGGCAACGGCGCCAAAAACTTGACCGGCGCCCCGTTTACGGTTTGGGCGCGGTGTCGTTTTACCGCAAGTGCACGGTTAGTGTAGGGTGCGGGTTTATCGAACTCATGGAGGTGGATGGCTTGAATGGCTACTAGCCTCGCCTAGATTGTGTGCTAGCTACGCGGATGATATGGGTGAAAGTGTAGAAATAAAAGAAAGAAATGAAAAAAACACGAAATGAATCCCCGCCAACACGGGCTAGAGCACTCATGACACTTGGCATTTGACTTGACTGAGGGTGAGACATTGCCCCAAAAAGTGGTACCTAGCGTCCATGGCCCGATATTCCGGTCGGTGCCAAGCACGCTAGGCCTACCCGGTTCCGGAAGGTGGACATTCCCATGTCCATTAACACCTTCCGCAACCGGGAGCATTAAGGCCACAATGATATCTCCCAACATTTCGTCCAAGCCGTTCCCACGCGCGAGGACTCCATGTCTACACTAGGGGCGTGAGCTATGGCTAGGGAGTCAATCGCCAAGTTTATTCCTCCTTGGCCCGACGGTCAGAGGCGGTCTTTCTCCCGCCAATGACAATGAAACACCCCCGCGTAACCCTAATGGCCAAATAGGTCAAATGTGATTTCTAGCAATACATCGAAGCGGATCTTGACTGGACAAGCACCGGACCCCAACCCCCAACACGTCTAGCGTGTTGCCGTACGAATTAGACCCAGATTGCTAGAAATCCCCATTGACACATTTCATCGAACACATGCCATGCAACCAAGCCAAATGTAAATTTCCAATCACCAATCCTACCCTAACCCGTATTAGGGTTCATCAACACTACTCCATGGTGAGAAACATAAAAACAAGCAAAGCAAATAACATACAAACATTCACCATTGAGCAAAATGAAAACAACACAATACAATAGAAAATGAGAGAAGAAAAATACTTATCTTGATTCGAATCCAACAATCCGGTACAAGATTTATTGAGCAAAGACCTAATCTAATCTACCCTAAGCCCCCTAGCAAAGGGGCTGAAAAAGCTCTAAAAACTCAAGAAGAACCTCCCCAAGTCGTGCCCCAAATCTCTATTTATAAACCCCTCAAAAACCCTCTTGGGTCGGGTTCAGAACTGTCAAAAAAGGCCCACCCGATCGGGTGAAAACTCACCCGATCGGGTGGAATAAACAGAGAGCTCAGATTCGCAGAAACAGATCTCACCCGGTCGGTTGACAAGTCAACCGATCGGTTGAAGTGAAATTTCAGACAGCAGCCAGTTTCAGCACATAGCTGCGCTCAGAAAATTCTACAAAAATCTAGAAAAAACGGATTTGGGCATGCGACCTATCGTTGGAAAGCTAACGACGATGCCGACGCTAGAAAAATAAGAGATCACCCAAAATCCTTCTGGAATGATAGCAGATCTTCAATGAATGATCATCGGTGCGTGAAAGGAGACGAAAAGGCCACCCGATCGGTTGAAATGTCAACCGATCGGGTGAGCAGCTTGTTGCTTCGGCCGTCGCCTTCGGGAGCTTAAACCGGTCACTGAGGAGAGCGGGTGGAGCCGTCGGTTCGATATTTGAGGCGATGTGGCTACAGATGAACCGATCGGGTGATAAGTCACCCGATCGGTTGGAATTACGCCCAAATTCCCGAGAACTCAGCTGTGTTCAACCGGTCGACGAACCAGTCGGTTGATCTTCAATTGGCTTCAGCTTCCGCCCGGGTCGGACACGCGTGCATCACCCGATCGGTTGGCTGTGTCCAACCGATCGGGTGGGGGCTGAAAGATGGCAATCTTGGTCGTTTGACCCCTTGGATCACGCGTGACCCCTCCCGTTGCTCCGGGGACTCATGATATCGTTGTTTTATGTCCCAAATGCTGTAAATTCCTGCAAATTACCAAAAACACAGAAAAGTGAAAGAAAACGAGAAAACACAAGAAAACAAATACAAGACGGCGGTAAATAATGGAAAAACACGGGAGAAAACGTGCGCAAATATATGAAATATAAACGCACGTCAAGTAACCCTCATAAGTTAGAGTATCCCTCCAAATGGTGTAACCCACCAAATTGCTCTCACAACCCGAGAGCTAGGTTTCATAACATAAGAAACGAAAATACAATCTTACTTAGATGTTACCTATTGTGAAGATGAATGCATGGTAGAACACCAAGTGCTTGATGAAGATGAGCTTGAATGCACTTGGAAACTTCTCCTTAATGCTAGGGTTAAACCACCACTAGATAATGCATTGGATGAAGGAGAAGAAAGATGGAAAGAAAAACTCTTTCAATGAATAACCCTCAAATTTGGCTCTCTCAAATGATTCCTATGAGTGTGGGAGAGATCCAAAAATAGCCCCTCAAAACAGCCCATAAACGGACAAAACAACGGTTATAAACGGCTAGTCCAAAATCCCAACGGATAGATTTTGGGGTCGACCAGATATCTGATGAAGAGTGGCCAGACTTCTGGTCCGACATTGTGTAGCGTTTGGTCCGACGTTGTGTAGCGTCTGGTCCGATGTTGTGCAGCGCCTGGTCCGACAGACTCTTCACAAAAAAACACTCGTTCACCAAAACGATCATAACTCCCTTATATAAATTCCGATTAAGGTGATTCAAGATGAGTTGGAAAGCTAACAAGATTTTCTAACCGATGGGTTTGGATTGGACGAGAAATTCCAACCACAAAAAAAATTGACAGTAGTTTGAATACAGACTGATTGTAGAAAACACTAGATCACCAAAATGGTCATAACTGACACAAATGAACTCTGATTGAGGTAATCTAAAATGCGTTGGCAAGATAACGAAGAATAAAATTAAATAGGCTTGGCATAAATGAGAAATTCCAACTACAAAAAACCTGACACGGGTTTGAAGTCAGAAACAGATTGCATAAGTTCCAACACAGGGCAACCAGACGTCTGGAGTTCACCACTCAGTCGTCTGAGACACTGTGCAGGCATATAATAATCCTTCTGCAGACGGCTGACTAATATGGGTCCAAACCGACAGGGAGCACAAGAAAGTTTGCTCACACTGTCCAGGCACCTGGAGTACCTGACCTAGTCAACGGACCCACTGTTCAGACGACTGGCCATAAACTATCAGGCAACTGACCCTAAGGCTATGCCAATCTAGCTCAACAGTTGACACGCCAGGTGTCTGGTGACCCTTCACCAGGCGCCTGATCCAGCTCCAAAAACACAACCAAGTGTATTTTGAGCAATGGACTGTGACGCCCCGCTTCCCATAATACGGGTGCGGGAACGAGACGAAGGTCCGCTTGGGCTGGAGCTGCGAAGCTCGAGCCCACTAAGCATTTGTAAGGATACACCAATCAATATACAGGTTCTTGCATTAAAGCTCAGGATAATAAGAGTACTCAAAAGAACAACAACATTCATTCATCAAAATAATAATCCAGCAGTACAAAAGAAGTCTAATAAAATAAAGCCTCGACATGGCTACAACTGAAAAGAGAAACTACTGGTGCTACGCACCCAACCTAGACAAAAATCTAAATGGTGCTATGCACCCAAACTAGACAGCTGGAAACTCCAAGTCACCAACTGGAAGGAAACTCTAGGACTGGTCTTCGTCCGGGTCGTACTCCTGAGCGGTGTCCTCCTGCTCCAAGTCCATAGGTACTGTCTCCCTTTCTGCATACTCTGTCTCAGTACCTGACGTACAAACACCCAAGAGAAGAGGAGTTGTACGTTAGGCAGAGTCTACAAATGAAATGTAAGAAAAACTCTACTGCAAGGTGTAAGGAATTTTAAGACTTTTATTAATGTTGTTTACATAGTAGATTATGAGATGCAACGGCATGGAAATTTATATAACATGGCAGTAAAGTAAAAGACAGTGCAAGAAAGTAAACGTGGCATGGAAATGGTCGTAGAGTGTGCTACTGTCTACAAGACAAGACATGACATGACAAGACTGTGTGTGTGTGTGTGTCTAGGGTTTCATGCATTAAGGGTAGAGGGTGGCCAAACCCCCTAAACCTTGCGACCGCTCGACCCAACCCCACCCCAAGTGCACAGGACAAGTCCGTACAAAGAATCACTCTCTCTGCTAGGAGAGTGCCTTATTCCCCGCAGGTTATCCGTACAAAGGATCACTCACTCTGCTAGGTGAATGCCTTATTCCCCGTAGGTTATCCGTACAAAGGATCACCACTCTGCTAAGTGAGTGCCTTATTCCCTGCAGGTTCAATACAAATCATACATGAAGTTACATGGCATGGCAAGAATGATGCATGTCCATTTTCAGATATTTATCAATGTGGCAGTTATAGCATATTGCCTAGACTTTGTCTTCAAGGCTAGGCTGTCGTGAGGGTTTCCTAGACGCTATCATTTCACGTCTAGGTCTCTTGTTCACATTTTACAACTTAACGAAAGTAAAGACCTAAACATGGCCGCCTCAACGCAAGTGAGCACACTTGCCTGAAGTGGCGAGAAGTGGGTCTATAGGGCGTCTCGTCACGGGTAGGGCGTCGGTTACGGTTCGCTATAACAGGTTACACAGGACGACATCAGAACCAGTTTTAGAAGACCTATTATGGCATGTCTCTAAATTGATCGTGGCTATCCTAGCAGTTCAATCAAGTTGTTTACATGTTCAGATCTAGTCTATGGTTATCTACGTCGATTCTACCCTATGTGCATAGTCAAAAAGTCCAATCGACGGCCTAGGTTATCACAGCAGTTTAAAGGGGCATAAAATAAATTTAGTGATTAAGTTGTGGATTTTTAATTAGGTTTTCAATGGCGTAACATTTGGGTTACTACGAGTAAGGGATACCAACCTAGTACGACGATCGTGCGTAGATCTAGCACCGGTTCTGGAGCAGCTATAGATCTCGTCGCGGCTCCGGTTCCTCGACTGCGGGTAGCCCAGTGAAGAGAGGTCGTCGGAGTCGCCTCGGGTGCGGGTAGCACAGCGAAGAGGTGATGACAATAGCAAGGGCAGCGGCCTGAGAGGGTCACGGCAACAGCTTGCGGCAGCAGAGAGCTTACGGCTTGCAGTCGCAAGGGGGAATGGCGGCAGCGAGCTAAGTGGGCGGTAAAGAGAAAGGAGGGGAGTTCTGGGGTTTTAGGGCGTGGGTTGTGAAGCACTGCAGGGGAAGGAGGCCGCGGCCCTAGGGGAGGTCGGAGATGGTTGCGCGCGACCTGGAGATGTGAGGGTCTAGGGTTTCGGCCTATGTGAGGGAGGTGAAGTGGCCTAGAGTAGAGAGGGGGGGAGAAATGGGGAATCTTGGGCGCTTGGGGGTGGCGCACGGCTTGAAGATGGGCGAGGGGCTGGCTGGGCATTTACGGCCTTGAGGTGAGGGCTGTCGGGTTTGGGGCAGGTCGGAGAGGGGAGAACGACAGGTGGACTGGGGAGTTTGCGCACGTTGGTTGCACGCAGAGGAGGGGTAACTGGAGGTCGGGACCTTAGCCACAAGGAGGGAGGAAGAGGTAGGTTTTTGGGGGGCTGGGGTATGCAGCTGAGTGATGAAGGAGATGGGGGGCAGGTCGCCGGGGATTGGAGCTCAGGTGAGGGTTAGGGCGCTGATGCGCACGGGCTTAGGTTGTGAGAGAGACCCAGGCTTGATAGGGGAGGTTTGTGCGGCCTGAGGGATAGTGTAGGGCTTAGGGTTATAGTATTAGGTTTATATATACGTTAATATAGATAGGGCTGGGTCAAGGCCTGTAGAGATAACACACACACACACACACACACACACACACACACACACACACACACACACACGGACGGAGAGAGAGAGAGAGAGAGAGAGAGAGAGAGAGAGAGAGAGAGAGAGAGAGAGAGAGAGAGAGAGAGAGAGAGAGAGAGAGAGAGGGAGGGAGGGAGGGAGGGAGGGTCAGTTAGGATAGATAGGGTAGGATTTATTAGCCTGTAGAGAAAAAATAGGGAGAGAGAGACGCTTCACGTGGGAGATGGATTATGGGGGAGTCCTGGGTTGTTAGGATTAGTAATAGGTTAGTTAAGATTTGATTTTATTTCCCCTTAAAAACACTTTGCAGAATTAGATCATTAGTTAAAAGTTGGTTAAAGGATTTGATTTTTCTTTAAAAAGAAACGTACCCAGTAAAAGAATTTTGGAATTTGAAATTTAAAATAAAAAATGTTTTAATAATAATAGTAGTATTATCACAGATTGGTCCCTCGACATCCTAAAATTACAAAGTAAAAGTCAGGGTGATCGCGCCTCCGAGAGGATCGTGAAAACGGGGTTCGGTCGCACGTCTGAGCTATGGAGAACAATAATAAAAAATCGAATACGAAGAATACGCACACGAAACAACAATACACGCTAAAATACATACGGTCAGAAAGTGACCATTACATCCTACCCACCTTACAAAAAATTCTGCCCTCGGAATTTCTAACACCTACTGATCAGGAAACAAATACGGCTAGCACTCCCTCATCTCTTCTTCTCGCTCCCAGGTGGACTCTCCAGGTGATCTGTGATGCCACATCACTCTCACCAGGTCGACTACCTTGTTCCTCAACTGCTTCTGTCGATAGTCCAAAATCTACACTGGCTGCTGCTCATACGTCAGATCCGATCGGACCGTGATCTCTGAAAATTCCACAGCGTGCGATGGGTCACTGACGTATCGACGTAGATGAGATACGTGAAAAACGTCGTGAACTCCTTCCAAAGATGGTGGTAGAGTAAGGCGGTATGCCACTGCTCCCACACGCTCCAGCACGTCAAACGGTCCAATATACCTCGGACTCAGTTTTTCCTTCTTCCCGAAACGACTGACTCTGTGGTTCGAAGAAATCTTCAGGAAGACATGATCTGCTAGCTGAAAATCCAAAGGTCGTCTCTTGGTATCTGTCCAATGCTTGTAGCGATCTTGAGCAATCCGGAGCTTATTCCTGATGTCCCTCACGACATCCACAGCCTCTACAATCATCTCCGGACCAAACAGCTCTCTGTCTCTGATGTCATCCCAGCTCAGTGGCGATCGACATTTCCTTCCATACAGAGCAGTAAATGGTGACATACCAATGCTCGCCTGGTAGCTGTTGTTGTAGGAGAATTCCACTAAATGGATATGATTCTCCCATGAACCCTTTAGATCAAGCGTACAAGCTCTCAGTATATCCTCTAGAATCTGAATCGTCCTTTCTGACTGGCCATCGTTTTACGGGTGGTACGTCGTGCTGCATCTCAGACTCGTACCAAGGTTCTCCTGTAGACTCTTCCAGAACTAGGACATGAATCTCGAGTCTCTATCAGATACATGCTCACTGAAACTTCATGCAAGCGCACAATCTCATGCGCGTACATGGTCTACATCACAAACTAGCCTTAAGGAGGAACTATAAATAGAGGAGTAAAATATTTTTACCTCTAGATACTTCCTCGCCAATATTTCTGTGGACTGTCCCACTCGGAATGGGATGAAGTGCACAGACTTGGTCAATCGATCAACGATCACCCAGACTGCGTCATTCTGCTTAGGACTCCGAGGTAGGCCGGTCACAAAATCCATCGTGATGTGCTGCCACTTTCGCTCTGGAATAGGAACCGGTTGTAGCAATCCTGCGATCCAATGGTGTTCTGCCTTCACTTGCTGGCATACTAGACACTTGGCAATGCTCCATGCCACACTCCTCTTCATGCCAATCCACCAATAGTTCAGACGGAGGTCCTTGCACATCTTCGTGCCTCCAGGATGTATGGAATAAGGCGAGCTATGTGCCTTATTCAACAGCTCATCTCTTTTGTCTCCTGCAGGTACGTAGAGTCTATTGCCGTATCTCAGGGATCCATCCTTATGAATGCTAAACTCCATCTGAAATCCAGCTTTGACCTGTCTTCTGATCCTTTACAGCTTCGGATCTCCCGCCTGAGCTGCCTTGATACGATCCACAATCGTTGATTGAATCTGCATGTTCATCAATGAAATGATCACTCTAGGTAGGACAACCTCAATGTCCATCCATCTCAGCTCCTGCAGTAATCTCCATCGGGCAGTATGCATCATCACGGTGTGGAGTCTGCTCAAAGCATCTGGTACTACATTCACTTTCCTTGGTTGATACTACAGATCTATCTCATAATCTACCATCAGCTCCAACCATCGTCTCTGATGCATGTTAAGCTCCTTCTGAGTAAATATACACTTCAAGCTTTTGTGATCGGTGAATATTTTCATGCTCTCACTCAGCAGGAAGTGTCTCCAGATCTTCAACGTAAATATCACAGCTGCTAACTCTAGATCATGCGTCGGGTAGTTCTTCTCATGATTCTTCAACTATCGAGAAGCGTATGCGACTGCGTGACCATGCTGATGTAGGACGCATCCGAGGCCCTTGCCTGATGCATCACAGAAAATCTCGAAGCCTCCGCTCCGATCTGGTACAGCCAAAACCGGGGCTGTGGTCAATCTTGCCTTCAAAATACTGAAAGCATCCTCACAATCCTCTGACTAACAGAACTCCATGTCCTTCCTCGTCAACTTCGTCATTGGCTCTGCAATCTTCGAAAAATCCTTGATGAACCGATGGTAGTAGCCATGTAATCTAAGGAAGCTCTTGATATCTGATGCTGACTGCGGGGTCGGCCACTCGCTGACTACTCTGACCTTCTCCGGGTCTACTGATATGCCATCACCAGACACAGCGTGTCCCAGGAATGCGACTCTGTCCAACCAGAAATCGTACTTACTATACTTGGCATAAAGCTGATGACGCCTTAGCGTCTCCAACAATTTTCTCAGAAGTCGGTTGTGCTCCTCCTCAGACTTTGAGTAAATAAGGATGTCGTCGATGAAGATGACGACGAACTTATCCAGAAAGTCATAAAAGATCAAATTCATCAAATTCATGAACACTGCGGGAACGTTGGTCACACCGAAAGGCATGACCACAAACTCATAGTGTCCGTACTTTGTCCTGAATACCGTCTTCGGAATGTTATCCTTCTTCACCTATAGCTGATGGTATCCGCTCCTCAAATCTAGCTTCGAGAAGACTCTCAAACCTCCGAGCTGATCGAATATATCATCAATGCAGGGCAGCGGATACTTGTTCTTCACTGTCACTCCATTCAACCCTCTGTAATCCACACACATCCTGCAGGATCCATCCTTCTTCTTCACCAATAGGACTGGTGCACCCCAAGGTGACACACTAGGATGTATGAATCCCTTCTGCAACAACTCGTCCAACTAATTCCTCAATTCCTCAAGTCTGTAGGAGACATACGATACGATGCCTTTGAAATATGTTGTGCTCCCGGCATAAGGTCTATACTGAACTCCAAATCTCTGTTAGGTTGCAACCCTGAAATATCCTCCGGAAAGATGTCGTCAAAATCTTTGACGACTGCGGGTCTCCTGATCTCCATCTGCAAGGCGGTAACGATTGAATCCTCCAGCTTGGCCCGAAATCAGATGGGCCCAAGCGATCGTTCTCTGCTGTCAAACTTGAACCTTAAGTGGCCTGGTATCCTGAACACCACCTTCTTACTGTGGCATTCGGTCGATGCATGGAAATCTCCTAGCCAATCGATGCCAAGGACAACATCAAAATGAGGTAGGTCGTGGACAATGAAGTCGACATAGAGCTCATGTCCACGAATCACCAATGGGATCGATCGACATCCCAAACTAACCGTCACCACTCTGTTCCCTGTAGTGATATCCCAACACTTTGAAGTGTGTGGGTAGGAATGGAGTGCTCTGTTACGAATCTCCTGGTTATGATACACATAGATGCACCTGAGTCGAACAAAGTTAATACCGGATAATATGACACTAGGATGGTGCCTAAGATATAAAAGATACAAGCTAAGGTCAAACAAGGCTACCAATCTAACTAATAAGGTTAATAATCACATGCAAACAATATGAGCTATGCTACACTATGAAAGACTAGTTCCATGAGATTACCTGCAATGACGCCATCCACGTCCTCAGCCTCCTTGGCTGTCTTGGTATACGTCAGCCTCCAAGGTGGCACTTCCTGCTGATAAGCCTGCTTCTGTGGTGCCAACAGGCATCCACGAACAGTAGCTCCTCTCTGAATAGGAGCAATCCCTCCACGCTGTACTGGGGCAGGTGCTCTGCCCACAGTATGGTGTGACTTCAGGCAATCCCTAGCAATGTGTGTGTCAGCTCCACACACCAGACACAAACCCAGATGCTTCCTGCAATTGCTCTGCTGATGCCCTGGCTTGCCACAGAAATGGCATGTACCCTTAGTCTGACTCGGTACAGGTACTCCTGGCCTCTTGAAAGGCACTGTCTGATTGGTCTGCACTGCAGGCCTAGCTGCTGGCCTGTACTGCTCCATCGGTCGCTTTCCTCCACCAGCAGGAGGATCAGGAAGTCTTGCCACAACCTCATGGTTCCTGGCTGCATTTAGTACAACCTCTATAGTGGTCAAGTCTGTCGAAGTCATGGAGGCCTGGATCTTGAAGTTCAGCCCCTGGTGAAACTGATTGGCTCGGTTCTCTGCCCTCTTGACCATATGCGGGGAGAAGCGGTTGATCATCTCAAACTTCGCCACATACTCATCCACTGTCATACTTCCCTGTTTCAGATTCATGAACCGCTGCAAGAGCTCTCTCTTTGCAGCCTTAGGAAAGTATTTCTCCTTGAACATGGCCTTGAATATGTTCCACTCAACTGGCTTCTCCAGAAGCTTCTCCTCTAAGCGCCACCAGTTCCTTGCATTATCAGTCAGCTGCAGCCTGGCTATCTCCACCTTGGTCTTCTCAGGTAACTCGTCAGCTATCAGCTTGTCCTCAATGCTCTGGATCCACTCGTCATCATCCAGGGGTCCTTCCTTCCCAGAAAAAGTCCTTGGCTGCAGCTCATTGAACTACTTCACTCCAGGTTCAGCTCGAGGGGCAAGCGGTGCAGCCGGAGCGGCACAGCCAGCTTGGGCAGCCTGATGGATCTGCTCAACCAAGTGGTGCTGAACATCTAGCATTTCTCTTATGATGCCCAGAAATTGGTAGAATTCACCACCTTGGCCTTCCATGGCCCCGGCAGCTGAGGTCCCGGCTCCATCAGTGCGTCTTCTTGCCATCGTGTTGACAAAGAAGACCCAAATTAGACTTTGCACATGTTAAACTAGATATTAAATGAATGCGAGTACTTTTATCGTTCCAAACTTTTCGCATGGACTTGCATGAGCCACCACAAAAACCTGTCACGCCACACTTCCCATAATACGGGTGTGGGAACGAGACGAAGGTCCGCATGGGCTGGAGCTGTGAAGCTCGAGCCCACTAAGCATCTATAGGGATACACCAATCAATATACAGGTTCTTGAATTAAAGTTCAGAATAATAAGAGACCTCAAAAGAACAACAACATTCATTCATCAAAATAATAATCCAGCAGTACAAAAGAAGTCTAATAAAATAAAGACTCGACATAGCTACAACTGAAAAGGAAAACTACTGGTGCTACGCACCCAACCTAGACAAAAATCTAAATGGTGCTACGCACCCAACCTAGAAAGCTGGAAACTCCAAGTCGGCAATTGGAAGAAAACTCTAGGACTGGTCCTCGTCCGGGTCGTACTCCTGAGCGGTGTCCTCCTGCTCCAAATCCGCAAGTACTGTCTCCTCGTCTGCGTACTCTGTCTTGGTACCTGACGTACAAATACCCAAGAGAAGAGGAGTTATACGTCGGGCAGAGTCTACAAATGAAATGTAAGAAAACTCTACTGTAAGGTGTAAGGAATTTAATGACATTTATTAATGTTGTTTACATGGCAGATTATGAGATGCAACAACATGGCAATTTATATAACATGGTGGAAAAGTAAAAGACGGTGCAAGAAAGTAAATGTGGCAAATCAATGGCCATAGGATGTGCTACTGGCTACAAGACACGACAAGAAAGATAAGACAAGACTGTGTGTGTGTCAAGGGTTAACGCCTTAAGGTTAGAGGGCGGCCAAACCCCCTAAACCTTGCGACAACCTACCCCACCCCAAGTGCACAAGACAAGTCTGCACAAAGGATCACTCTCTCTACTAGGAGAGTGCCTTATTTCCCACAGGTTATTCGTACAAAGGATCACTCACTCTGCTAGGTGAGTGCCTTATTCCCCGTAGGTTATCCGTACAAAGGATCACTCACTCTGCTACGTGAGTGCGTTATTCCCTGCAGGTTCAATACAAATCATACATGAAGTTACATGGCATGGCAAGAATGATGCATGTCCATTTTCAGATATTTATCAATGTGGCAGTTATAGCATATTACCTAGACTTTGTCTTCAAGTCTAAGCTGCCGTGAGGGTTTCCTAGACACTATCATTTCATGTCTAGATCTCTTATTCATATTTCACAACTTAAGGAAAGTAAAGGCCTAAATATGTCCGTTTCAACGCAAGTGAGCACACTTGCCTGAAGTGGCGAGAAGTACGTCTGTAGGGCGTCTCGTCACGGGCAGTGCGTCGGTTACGGTTTACTGTAACAGGTTAAACGGGACGACGTCAGAATCAGTTTTAGAAGACCTATTATGGCATGTCTCTAGATTGATCGTGGCTATCCTAGCAGTTCCAATCAAGATGTTCACATGTTCAGATCTAGTCTATGGTTATCTACGTCGATTTAACCCTATGTGCTAGTCAAAAAGTCCAATCGATGGCCTATGTTATCTCATCAGTTTAAAGGGGCGTAAAATAAATTTAGTGATTAAGTTGTGGATTTTTAATTAGGTTTTCAATGGCGTAACGTTTAGGTTACTACGAGTAGGGGATACCAATCTAGTACGACGATCGCGCGTAGATCTGGCGTCGGTTCTGGAAGCAGCTACGGATCTCGTTGCGGCTCCGATTCCTCGACAGCAGGTAGCGCAGTGAAGAGAGGTCGTCGGGTTGCCTCGGTTGCATGTAGCGCAGCAAAGCGGTGATGACGATAGCAAGGGCAGTGGCCTGATAGGGTTGTGGCAACGGCTTGCGGCAGCGAAGAGCTTGCGGCTTGCTGCATCAAAGGGGAACGACGGCAGCGAGCTAAGTGGGCGGCAAAGAGAAAGGAGTGGAGTCCTGGGGTTTTAGGACATGGGTTGTGAAGCGCTGCAGGGGAAGGAGGTTGCGTCCTTAGGGGAGGTCGGAGATGGTTGCGCGCGGCCTGAAGATGTGAGGGTCTAGGGATTCGTCCTGTGTGAGGGAGGTGTGGTGGCCTAGAGACAAGAGGGAGGAGAAATGGGGAATCTTGGGTGCTTGGGGGTAGCGCACGGCCTGACGATAGGAGAGGGGCTGGCTGGGCGTTAGCGGCCATGAGATGAGGGTTGTCGGGTTTGGGGTTGGTCGGAGAGGGGAGAACGACAGGCAGACTGGGGAGTTTGCATGCGTTGGTTGCACGCAGAGGAGGGGTGACTGGAGGTCGAGAGCTTGGCCGCCAAGAGGGATGAAGATGTAGGGTTTTGGGGGGCTGGGGTGTGCGGCTGAGTGATGAAGGAGATGGGGCGCAGGTCGCCGGCGGTTGGACCTCAGGTGAGGGTTAGGGCACTGATGCGCACGAGGCTTAGGTTGGGAGAGAGACCTAGGCTCGATAGGGGAGGTTTGTGCGGCCTGAGAGATAGTGTAGGGATTAGGGTTATAGTATTAGGTTTATATATAAGTTAATATTGATAGGGCTAGGTCAACGCTTGTAGAGATAACATAGAGAGAGAAGGGATGCGATCACGTGTGGCGTTGCTATAAGATATGGAGAGAGAGAGAGAGAGAGAGAGAGAGAGAGAGAGAGAGAGAGAGAGAGAGAGAGAGAGAGAGAGAGAGAGAGAGTGTGTGTGTGTGTGTGTGTGTGTACGTGGGAGAGAGAGGAGGGGTCTGTTAGGATAGATAGGGTAGGATTTGTTGGCATGTAGAGAAAAATAGAGAGAGATACGCTTCACATGGGAGATGGGTTATGGGGGAGTCCTGGGTTGTTAGGATTAGTAATAGGTTAGTTAAGATTTGATTTTATTTCCCCTTAAAAACACTTGCAGAATTAGATCATTAGTTAAAAGTGATGGAAATTGAATTCCATCCCAAGTGATTTTGATGATGAGCACACCAAATGAAGTTTAGTGTACTAACTACACTACAATTAAGTATGCAGGATGTGCGACAAATGAAAAGCCTTATACATACTCAAAGAAACGCAATCTACGCTCAAAGACAAGGACGAACATTGCTAAGATCAATGATGAAGCTCAAAGCTCAAATAGAACAAAGAAACTCAAGTGAAGCTTACATCCACTCCATCAGTTGATCAAGCTTCCGAAGACGTGTCCTAGTCTATAGTGAGTGTGTTGTGTCTCTCTTAGGGTATTGTTAAAGCCAAATCGTATAGACAATCATACACACAAATGATTTCAAAAACGGTTTAAATATCTTTTAAATCATTTTCAAAAAGATATTGAGAGCTTTTTCTAGTCGTTTTATATTTCCATGTGAAACTCCACTACACCCTGGAGTAAACTACTTGATTGACTAGCTGTGGTTCAGCAGAAACTCCTCTGGGTGTCGACTACCAAAGGTAGGGAGTCGACTACCAGCTGAGAATCGATTTCTCCTGAAACAAACTGGGAGTCGACTACCACTCTTAGGGAGTTGACTACCAGCTGTCGAAATTTGACGTTTTGACTTGATTTTTGAAACATCTTTGAGTGATTTTTTCCCATGATTTTCAGGACAAAAGTCAAAGGAATTTGAATTTTGAATTCTCATATTTCTCCTATAAATAGAGGATCATTTTCATTGAGAAAAACACAACGTCTATTGAATTCAAATTCTCTCGTGCAAAACGCTCTAAAGTTCTCATCTCTCATTCTCTCTTTAGCCAAATCTGTTTACTCTTGATCTTGCAATTTTGTTATTATTGTCTGAAGATCATAATCTCATTTTATTTGGCTAACTATTTTTCAAATCCGTATTATTTGTTCTTGATTTTTTATTTAAAGGATTTTTGAAAAACATTATATCTAGATCACAAAGACTTCATTCGTATCTTTGTGTGATCTAGAATCTTATTCTATCACGCCACTACACGTAATTTTGTCTATTACTATTTGGCTATAGAATCTGGGTGTAAATCCGATCTCCACCAATCTATTGTGGTGAATTGGATATTGGTTTTATTTTTGTGATTACCCATTTGGTGTAAGGGTATTGTTGTTGGAACCCTAGACAAGTCTAGGTGTTGCCGTTGGAAATCCTGGTCAAGAATAGGTCGTTGGAAATTCTAACGAGTGGAGTTAGGTATTTTTATTTGCCAAGGTAGATAGTGGAAATCTCGTACCGGATTGGTCGGAGACTGGACGTACCCAAAGGTTGTGGGGAACCAGGATAAAAATCCTTGTGTCCGTGATTGCTTATCTGTGTTTGTTTATCTTTGCTCTTACTTTATTTGCTAATTGTTGTTCATCTATTGCAAAGATTAACTTTCTTTTATCCGCTGTGAATAACGATATAATATTTGTCTTTCTCGTAATCCTATCTTAACTGTGTTATAAATTCTCTAGGAGTCGACTACCTGTTGTGAAATTACTTTGTGATTATAAGATTACTTTGTTGATTAAGAACCAAGCGTAGATCACTCTACTTGGTTTCTTCGGCAACATTAGAAGGATTTGTTTTGCGTTAAACTTGTAAAGAACGAAAAAGTTTTATCTCTATACAACACTATTCAACCCCCTTCTAGTGTTGTTTGTCATCCACATGATCCAACACTTGGTATCAGAGCGAGGTCAAAGCGATGGCTTCAACAAACGTCTGCAACACTCACACTCCGTCGATCTTCAACGGCAATCTTTATTCTCAATGGAAAAGGAGAATGGAAATCTTCTTAGAGGCACAAGATCTGAAATACATGAGATCTCTCAGAGAACCATACGAGATTCCAACCATACCACAAACTCAATGGAATCCTGATCAAGAGGAAGCCTACTTCAACAACCTCAAGGTAATGCATTTACTTTACACTGGATTAACTGATCAAATGTTAGATCTTGTAGAAAAGGCGGAAACCGCACATCAAATCTTAAACTTGTTGGATGAAAGATTCGGATCAAGATCTAATGAGATCCAAACACCCATAAGGATACCTCAAGCCAATGATGAAGAACTATGCATGATGGCTCGTCAGAACGACAAGAACGAGGTAAGTGATTCTAGCTCCGATGAGGAAAATGAATTTGATATCGCAAGTGCATATGAAAACCTTTATAGAGAATATGAGCGTTTGTCAAAGAAACACAAGACTCTAGACAAAAAGCACAAGACTCTGCATAAAGAACATGATAAATTAGTATGTGATCACGATGCACTAAAATCTGAACATGATATCTATGTTTCTAGTTTAAATGATAAAATTGATATGCTTGAAAGTGTCTTGAGCACGAGTAAGCTTAAACACGAAGAATTAGTTCTTAAGATTGATGAGTTTAAGAGGAATCCAAGTGTGAAAGCTACTCATTCACAAAAGCATGTATCCACAACACATAATAAAAATGCTCATGCTTCTACCTCTAGTGACATTTGTAAAAAGGAGAATGTTGTGCATACAAATGTTAAAAGGTATATTCTTGTGTATGGAAGAAATGTTAGACACAATACACCCCATACGTCACATAAATCACATGTTATACACAATGCATATCAAAGATCACATTTTGTAAACAAACTTCACAATGTACACAATATTAGAACTAATATGATATGGGTGCCTAAACACTTATGCCTGCATGATAAAAATGCTTATGTTCATAATTTGACTAGAAGTATGCATGGATTTTATAATGATTCATTTGTTCATAGGAAATCAAATTCAAATCGAATTTGGGTTCCTAATAAGTAACTTTCTCATTTGTACATGCCTTAGGGTATCTGACCGGCGCCCCAGCGATCTTGCGGTGTGGGCGCGGTGTCGTTTACCGCAAGTGCACGGTTAGTGTAGGGTGCGGGAATATCGAACTCAGGGAGGCGAGGTTGTGCTTGGGTCAGGTAGGACCTAAATCACCCCGAGGGGCGAGCTAGCCCGAATCGGTAAATGGTTGTCACGGAAAGAAATAAAGGGTATGAACAATAAAGAAATAAACCCGGGACTTTGGTTTCCGCTCCAACGAGCCGCTCTCGCCGTTACGGCCTACGGGTATGGATAACGATCGGGATTAGGGTCTAATGGTGAGACGTTGCCTCTGAAAGTGGTACCGGCGTCCCATGGGCCCGATATTCCGGTCGGTGCTCAGGATGATACACCGGACTTTCCGGATTCGATCAATGGGCACTCCCGTGTCCATTAACACTGATCGATCCTGGGAGCACTAAGCCCGCAACGATAACTCCCAATGTCTCATCCTGCCGCTCCCGCGTGCTAGGATTCGACGTCTACGCTATGGGTGTGAGCTATGGCTAGGGAGTCAACCGCCAAGTTTATTCCCCCTTGGCCCAACGGTCAAAGGCGGTCTTTTTCCCGCCGATGACAATGAAACACCCCGCATAACCGTTAGATTCCTAATCCCTATCGATTTCCTAACCCTATGGACGCATCGGGAAGAGCCCCCGAAGGGGTTTCCACCAAAATCCCAGATTTGGGAACTACTCACAAAAATCCATGAAAAAGCGATCTAAATAAAAATTAACCGTTGGAATCATAATCGGACAATTGCAATACGGAAGTAATAGAGTAGATAAGACAATACTAAAATTTGAGAAAGATCTGAAAACTTACAAAAGAGTAACAATTACAGCCGTCACAAAGTGAGAAAACAGTAAAAAACTAGCAGCTCCCCCGTTTCTGGACCCCTAGGGGTTCTATTTATAGACTCTCGCATCAACCGATCGGTTGACAAGTCAACCGATCGGTTGATCCGTTACAAAATAATAACAGAAAACGGCGAGCTTTCACCCGATCACATGAACCGGTCGGGTGAGTTCTTGAGTGACCGGTTGGATCTTGGAGCCGTCGGGTGAAGCGATCGGTTTGGCGCCTGTGTCTTCAGCTCTTCATCTTCAGCTACAGATGAACCGATCGGGTGAGAGTCACCCGATCGGTTGGCATTTTGCTCGAGAAAACAGAGAACAGGCCCCCGCTGAACCGGTCTGCGAACCGGTCGGGTGACTTCCATGTGAGCTCCGGCTGAGACCGGGTGGTGCACGCGTGCATCACCCGATCGGTTGGAGATGACCAACCGACCGGGTGAGGGGCTAAAAGATGAATTCTTCGACGTTTGACCCCCTGGATCACGCGTGACTTCTCCCGTTGCTCCGGGGACTTGGGATATCATCGTTAAACGTCCCCTACGTGGTCAATCCCCTGCAATCATGGATAAACAAAGAAAAGTGAAAGAAAACGAGAAAATACAAGGAAACGAATAAAAGACGGCGGAAAAACACGGAGAAACACAAAAGAAAACGTGCGTGAATATATGAAATATAAACGCACGTCAAAATCCCCCAAGCTGAACTCTTCCTCGTCCTCGAGGAAGACGAGTGAGAGAAGGAGCTCGGAAGGGAAAAATAGAGAGGAAGAAAGAAAAAGAAAACTCTAAATCCTAGATCGTCCGTCAGAGCCACCAAAATCAAAAACGACACACCAAGCAAGCAAGCGCCAAATCACACCATTAAACCTAGGAAAACGAGTCCAAATTAGTGTCGTGGGCCCACACGGTGAAGCGCGAGTGAGTGTGGTCGTGTGCTAGCAAATGGTGTAGCTTTCTACAATGTGCTATGAGGCTCGATATACACAAATCCAAGATTTGACCCAAATATAGATTCGAATTGAATTAAGCGGCGAATATAAGTTCAAGCATGCATGAGAAGAGTAAGAATAGGAGCGTATCATGCATCGGGGACTCCACAACTAGGGTTAAGGAAATCACGCCACTATAGCCTAGATACTAGCTAAAAAGTTCCTAAGCAAAGTGTTTTCGATAACGAAGGGGGTTGAGATGATGTGGAGTAGAACACTCGGTGCAAATTCTCGCCTTCCCTTTATTCTCGGCAAGTAGGAAAAAATATTCACACGGAATTTTTTTTTGGGTTTTGGGCATTTGTATTTTTTTTTGGCTTTTTGGCTATACAAAATTTTTCATTTCTTTTCTTTTTGGGTTTTTCTTTTCTTTTCTCTTTTTTTTTGGATTTTTGGGTTTTTGGCTATACACATGTGCACTCTCCCAAGTGGGAGAACGGTACACGACGAGGGGATTTGCACCAAGTAAAACAAAAAAGAAGTCGAAATCTAAACACTCGGGCAAAGGAAACTATTCTCGCTAAATAGAGCATAGGCTAAATGGGCTATCCTAGTCCTTAGTTGTGGAATCCCGACGCATGCGAATTGAAATATACGATATAAATATAGCATGCATATAGTAGAAACAAATACCGCATATTCAAATCGAAGCATGATAATCTAGGGGTCATTCCTGGACAGGTATATAAAGTAAAATCACAAAGCAGAAGCACACCAAATAGACAGGCACGACGCATGACTCACAAGAAAGCTAAGTGGACCCACAATGCGTGAAATGCAAGAGGACTCGAAATCCTAGGGTTAGTGAGTGTGATTATCGATGCAATGCTAGGTGTGTGTGACTTTGTGGCGATTCATAATAGGATTCATCTCTAGGAGAAAGAGCTAAAAAGAAGAAAAGAAAAAATAAAAACACGATGAAAACGACACAAAAAACGAAAAAGAAGGACTCAAACGACGCACACAGTGCGACTCCCCCAAGCTGAAGTTTGCATTGCCCTCAATGCAATATGAGTGAGTACGGGTGGGCAATGAAAGTGGGGGGGGGGGGAATACGCACTGACACAAAAAGAAATGAAAACGAGGAAAACACATAGATGAAACTGAAAAAGAAAGAAAGATCAAAATCAAAATCAAACGACACGAAAATAAAAATAAAAATAAAAATAAAAATAAAACCACACGACACGACACCCAAAAAATGAAAAACAAGCACACACACAAAAATGAGAAAAACAAAAGAAAAACACGACATCACACCAAAATAGGCGTCCCCCGAGCTAAACCAGACTGCGCTAGCGAAAAAAATGTGATCGTGAAATCCAGAGATATGCAAGGGGGAGTCAAAAACAAAAGAGGTGAATTCAGAAAGCAACACGCAAATAGTTCCCCCCCGACAGAGACAAAGCAGGGCCCCAAAAAGACAGATGGGCACAAATATGGGGGGGGGGGGGCAAAAGTGGGAGAGAAAAATCAAGCAGGGGCACCACCCTCTGGGGGTGGTGACGGGGGCCTGCGCTGAGGACCAGGAGTCGTGGGGGGTGGAATGTAGAGCTCGGAGACGTCGGGTGGGTCTTCACGGATGTGGCGAATGAAGCTTTGAAGAAACGGGAGGTCTCGGTCGACGGACTCCTCGGTTATCCGACCACCCTGACCAGCTAGGAGGACCATGGCCACGAATCGGTCGGCATGGTCATCGGTTTGGAAATGCATCCCATATTCGGGATCGTAAACGTGAGGTGGGGAAGTGGTGCGTGGTGCGGTGGATGGGTTGGAGGTGGTGGGCTGTGTGCGACGGGTACGACGAGTGGGCCTAGGGTTCGAAGAGCTGGCGTCGGTGGGCTTAACACGGCGGGGAGGCATTGTGTGGGTGTCGTTCGTGCGCGTAGGTGCGTAAGAGTACAATGAATTCAACACAAACACGAAATACGACCAACAAGCAAATGGAATATTTGGGGTAAGATTAAAATTAAGCAAAGGAGCGAGTTTACCCAAATGAGATGAAGATAGTTGCTCGTAGATGCCCCGATGCTACTCGATTGGAGCACGCTGTGAAGCTGCAGTGATCTCTTCAGCAAGCTTCGAAATTGGGGAAAAACGGGTGGAGGTTAGGGTTTTGTGTATTGGTGGAATCGAGGAGAATGGAGAGAAATCGATGGTGGATGGGTAGGGGGATGGGGGAAAAGGCGATTGAGGTTGATTGAAGGGAAGAAAGAGGGCAGGCGCACGAGGGAGAGGTGAAACGGCGGATCCGGATTCGAAAATGGCGAGTGCGGATCGAACGGGCGGTTGGGGGTATTTATAGGGTTTTAAGTCGAACCGATCGGTTGACTTGTCACCCGATCGGTTGACGGTTAGGTCGAAATCCTTGCCGAAGAAATGCTACAGGCGAACCGGTCGGTTGACTTGTCAACCGATCGGTTGGCCGCTCCACTCATTTTCCCGAGAACTTAGGGCTGCTCACCCGGTCTCATCAACCGATCGCGCTCGAACTCAACCGATCGGTTGATATTCCCCAAAAATTTCCGAGAGTTCTCCCCAGCTCACCCGGTCTGTCACCCGGCCTCTTCATTCCTCAACCGATCGGGTCATATGGGGACAGATCTCGGCATGTATCAGATACATCCCAACCGATCGGGTGAGTTATCAACCGATCGGTTGGGGCTTTGTTCCTGCAAAAACCAACAGATTTGTCTAAGTCCCCGAACGGCTGTTCTCGCGGCTGATTTTATTTATAAAAATAGATAAAATAAAGTCAAAAATAACGCTAAAAATGGGGAGAAAGTTTAGAACATGAGTTGCCTCCCATGAAGCGCACTTGTTTAACGTCGTTGGCTCGACGCCCGCAAGAGATGTTCACGGTGGTTGATACGGGTGATGCCCGAAGTTCGGCATCCCTTCTTCATTGAAGCTGAAGGCCCTTGGAGTAGTCAGCAGCTGGAGAAATATTTGCTCAACTACCCTCTCCTTGTTCTTGGGATCCGGGGGTTTCTCTTTCGTGTTGGCGCTTCCCGCCATCTTCTTTAGGATCCTGACCTCGTCTTTAGTGAGGTCCATGGGCTCTTTTCCCGTTCTCCTCGTAGGAGGAGCCTTGGGGAACCCGGGAGGGGTCGTTCTTACTGCACTCGCTTTTCCAGCAGCTTCTTTGTTCTTGGGGCCGTCTTGTTCTTCTAAATCCCCCAAGTCATCGGGGGGGGGGGGGGGGGGGGGGGGGGTTTCTTAAGAGAATCTCCCAGGAGCTCTCTTCAACAGCTTTTTCTTCTTCCATCTCCAGCAAATTACACCGAGGGTCATCAGGGGGATCGGGGTACTTCATGGACAACCCCAGATCAAACTCAACTTTTTCTCCGCTGACGTTTAAAGAGAGTTTTTCGTTCTTTACATCAATCAAAACGCCAGCAGTGGCCATGAAAGATCGTCCCAGGATGATCGGGGTGTGTGCGTCTTCAGGCATGTCCATGACTACAAAGTCCACTGGCACATGCACCCCTTTCACATTGACGGGTAGGTCATCCACAATTCCCACCGGATATTTGACCGACCGGTCAGCTAGTTGTAGGGTCATACCGGTGGGCTCCAAATCTCCCATTCCTATCCTTTTGTACATCGACAAGGGCATCTAACTAACACTCGCTCTGAGATCGACGAGTGCACGATGAATCTTTACTGCCCCGATCGTGCAAGGAATTGAGAAGCTCCCCGGGTCCTTGAGTTTCGACGGATTTGCCCTCTGGATGAGAGCACTACACTCCGCCGTCAATACTACTTTCTCTTTTCTAGACCCTCTAGTCACCAAATCTTTCAGGAATTTCACATAGGAGGGGATTGTTTCGATTGCTTCTAGGAAGGGGATTTGCAGGCTCAGGTCCTTTACCATGGAGAAGAACTTGCCATATTTCTCATCAATTTTGGCCTGAGCTAACCGTTGTGGAAATGGCATAACGGGTTTGAACACTTTCGAGCTCCCTTCCTCCTCCTTCTTCTCTTCTTCAGAGACTCCCTCCGGAGTCATAGGATTTGATGACGAAGCACCGGCGTCGTTTGATTTTTCGATCGGTCTCTCAACGACCAATGGTGCTTCCGGTTTGCTAGGGGGCACTCTAGTAGGAATTTGTGTCCCACTTCTCAGAACGATAGCGGACACATTTGCGTGCTCGTGCACGAGTGCCGATGTTTGGGTTGCTCCCCTCGGGTTCACCTCCGGTTGTGGCGGCAATTGGTTTTGTGACCTTGAAAGATTCGCCACTTGTAACCCCAGCTGGGTTACTTGGTCCGTGAGGGTCCGCTGACCCATTTCCAGCTTTTGGTTGATCTTCTCCTGGTTGGTAATATATTGAGTCAAGAGAGACTCAACCGGAGAGACGGCCCTCTGTTGGCCATACTGCTGCTGCTGCTGGAATGGCTGCTGGTTCCTGGGGGCGTAAAATTTTTGCTGAGGTTGCTGCTGAAATGGTTGCTGCTGAACCTGACTTTGCTGTGGCCTAGCCGACTGATAAGTTTGTTGCTGCGGCTGCTGAGGCGGCGAGGGCTGAAATGGTGGCCGGTAACTGAAGTTTGGGTGGTTCTGGTTGTTTGGAGAGTAGGCCGGGTTGGAATTGGTCCTTGGTGGATACGGCGCATTTTTCGTGGGGTTGTAAAATAGTGCGCTCGACTGATCCAACGGTGGTGAGATGTCACCACCGTCGAATTCCCCAAAGAATTCGGATTCTACCGCTGAAATTTACTGTGTACCGGCCCCACCGGCTCCTACCATTAGTGCGGAGATCTGGGTCGAAAGCAAGTCGAACTTGCTTGAAAGTTTGTCGACGTCTTCAACTCTGTGTATACCCCCGGATCTTGGTGTGGCTCTCTCGTCACACCACCGCTCATTGTTGGATGCCATATTTTCCAGAATATGTCCGGCATCTTCCTCGCTCCTAGACATAAAGGAACCCCCAGCCGCGGCGTCCATAGAAGATTTCAGGTCATCCCTCAACCCATTGTAGAACAGATTAATAATCTGCCACTTCGGAAGCTCATGGTGAGGGCATCTTCTTTGCATTTCCTTATATCTCGTCCAAGCTTCATGCAAGGACTCGTGGCTGGCCTGGGAGAAGGAGGAGATCTCACTTCTCAACTTCATGGTCTTCCCCGGAGGAAAGAACTTCGTCAGAAAAGCGTTGGAGAGCTTCTCCCAGGTGTTGAAAGTGTTGGGGTCCTTTCCCCTAAGCCATTGCTTGGCTTTGTCTCGCAAAGAGAAGGGGAACAGCTTCAGACGGATAGCCTCTGTCGTGACACCATTAATCCGGAAGGTGTCACATTTCTCCAAGAAGGAGTCTAGGTGCTCGATCGGGCTCTCCATGGGTGCACCCGCAAACTGATCCTGCTGGATCCATGTCACCAAAGACGGCTTCAGCTCAAAGCTTTGGGCCGTGATAGCTGGAGGACGGATGGCGGAAGTGGACTCGATAGAAGGCATCGAGTACTCCAGCAGGGACTTGTAAGGCGATGTGTTCTCCTCCATGGATTCGGGATCCTCTCTTCTTCGCTTCTCAGCGGCCAAGCGCCTAAGGGTGGCGTTAATCTCTGGATCGAGGGGAATCAAGTCGTCGAGACTTCTTGAACTCCTGCGCATGAAAAACAACAAACACCCGTGAAGCGACAAGTGGGAAAGAAACAGATAAAATAAGAAAAATAAAAAGAAAAAGGAGAATGCGAAAATTATCGCGAGGTAGGGATGAGAGCTTGACACGAGGGTTCAAGAGATCCTAAAATAACAAGCACGTTGCCTCCCCGGCAACGGCGCCATAAACTTGACCGGCGCCCCAGCGATCTTGTGGTGTGGGCGCGGTGTCGTTTACCGCAAGTGCACGGTTAGTGTAGGGTGCGGGAATATCGAACTCAGGGAGGCGAGGTTGTGCTTGGGTCAGGTAGGACCTAAATCACCCCGAGGGGCGAGCTAGCCCGAATCGGTAAATGGTTGTCACGGAAAGAAATAAAGGGTATGAACAATAAAGAAATAAACCCGGGACTTTGGTTTCCGCTCCAACGAGCGGCTCTCGCCGTTACGGCTTACAGGTATGGATAACGATCGGGATTAGGGTCTAATGGTGAGACGTTGCCTCTGAAAGTGGTACCGGCGTCCCATGGGCCCGATATTCCGGTCGGTGCCCAGGATGATACACCGGACTTCCCGGATTCGATCAGTGGGCACTCCCGTGTCCATTAACACTGATCGATCCCGGGAGCACTAAGCCCGCAACGATAACTCCCAACGTCTCATCCTGCCGCTCCCGCGTGCTAGGATTCAACGTCTACGCTATGGGTGTGAGCTATGGCTAGGGAGTCAACCGCCAAGTTTATTTCCCCTTGGCCCAACGGTCAAAGGCGGTCTTTTTCCCACCGATGACAATGAAACACCCCGCGTAACTGTTAGATTCCTAATCCCTATCGATTTCCTAACCCTATGGACGCATCGGGAAGAGCCCCCGAAGGGGTTTCCACCAAAATCCCAGATTTGGGAACTACTCACAAAAATCCATGAAAAAGCGATCTAAATAAAAATTAACAGTTGGAATCATAATCGGACAATTGCAATATGGAAGTAATAGAGTAGATAAGACAATACTAAAATTTGAGAAAGATCTGAAAACTTACAAAAGAGTAACAATTACAGCCGTCACAAAGTGAGAAAACAGTAAAAAACTAGCAGCTCCCCCGTTTCTGGACCCCTAGGGGTTCTATTTATAGACTCTCGCATCAACCGATCGGTTGACAAGTCAACCGATCGGTTGATCCGTTACAAAATAATAACAGAAAACGGCGAGCTTTCACCCGATCACATGAACCGGTCGGGTGAGTTCTTGAGTGACCGGTTGGATCTTGGAGCCGTCGGGTGAAGCGATCGGTTTGGCGCCCGTGTCTTCAGCTCTTCATCTTCAGCTACAGATGAACCGATCGGGTGAGAGTCAACCGATCGGTTGGCATTTTGCTCGAGAAAACAGAGAACAGGCCCCCGCTGAACCGGTCTGCGAACCGGTCGGGTGACTTCCATGTGAGCTCCGGCTGAGACCGGGTGGTGCACGCGTGCATCACCCGATCGGTTGGAGATGACCAACCGACTGGGTGAGGGGCTGAAAGATGAATTCTTCGACGTTTGACCCCCTGGATCACGCGTGACTTCTCCCGTTGCTCCGGGGACTTGGGATATCATCGTTAAACGTCCCCTACGTGGTCAATCCCCTGCAATCATGGATAAACAAAGAAAAGTGAAAGAAAACGAGAAAATACAAGGAAACGAATAAAAGACGGCGGAAAAACACGGAGAAACACAAAAGAAAATGTGCGTGAATATATGAAATATAAACGCACGTCAGTATCCACATGCTTCATGTATATTCTCTTGATACCCATCATTTAAGCCTGTACATAACAATATGATTTTTTCTAACAAATCGGACCCAATCATAAGTGGGTACCAAACGTGTCAAAATTATTTTCTGTCAGGACATATGGATAATGGATAGTGGATGCTCCACACGCATGACATGGAACGCAATACTACTTAGCAGTCTAAAAATGTATGATGACGGAACATTGACATTTGGCGACAACAAGAAAGGTAAAATTATCGAGATAGGCAACATCGGTAGTCCCTCAAAATTGCTCATCAAAGATGTAAGCTTAGTAAATGGACTAAAGCATAACTTATTAAGCATAAGCCAACTATGCGACAAAGATATGAAAGTTCTATTTACACTTGACTCTTGTTTAGTTTACGACAAGGATATGAAAAACATTCTTGTTAGAGGTAAGCGAGTAGAGAATATCTATGTACTTAGATTAAATGAATGTGAATCAAATGTATGCTTAATTGTTTCAACAAATGACCCTTTGCTCTGGCATAGACGCTTTGGTCATGTGAACATAAAAAACATGGATAAGATTTCTAGGAAAGAGTTGGTGCAAGGACTTCCCAAAATAAATTTTAAATTGGATAAAGTATGTGATTCATGTCAATTTGGCAAAATACATAAGAGTTCATTTAAGAATATTGGAGCTCTCAGTTCTAATAGGCCACTTGAACTATTCATATGGACTTGTTTGGCCCAACTAGAACTCCATCTTTATGTAACTCTAACTACGTATTTGTCATAGTTGATGATTTTACTCGATATACGTGGGTATTATTCTTAACTCATAAGAATGATGCCTTCCGTGAATTCGAAATACTTTTTAAAAGAATTGAACGCTTATACTCTTTGAAAATTATTTCTTTAAGAAGTGATCACGGTGGAGAATTTGAAAATGAACATTTTAAACTATTTTGTGAAGAAAGAGGCATTTCTCATACTTTTGCTTTTCCTAGAGCTGCTCCTCGAAATGGGGTAGTTGAAAGGAAAAAATAGAACACTCCAAGAGTGTGCACGAACAATGTTGTGTGAAAGCAACCTTCCAAAAAGTTTTTAGGCGGAAGCTGTAGCAACTGCGTGCTACATTCAAAACAAAGTTTTGATAAGAAAACCTTTTGAAAAGATCCCCTATGAATTATTGCTCCAACGAATTCCGAAAGTATCTTATTTCAGAGTTTTTGGTTGTAAGTGCTATATTCTGAATACTAAAGATAACTTAGATAAATTTGACTTTAAAGCGGATGAAGGCATATTTATCGGTTACTCTTTACGTAGTAAATCATATAGAGTTTACAATAAAAGTTCCGAAACCATTGTTGAAACTTTACATGTACCATTTGATGAATCTCTATCTCATAACACTGCTCATAATGATGATGACAACATAATCATTGCACCTACTCCTAATAATGAATCTATCACTGTTAATGACATCTCTAGTTCTTTGCCAAAATCTTTCCCTGAAGTCACATATCACCCACACACACACAAGTGATAGGTGATATTGATGCAGGAATTAGAACTAGATCTCAAATAGAACACTTGATACATGTTACATTTGTCTCTAACGTTAAGCTGAAAAAGGTAGAAGAAGCTTTTGCAGACGAAGCATGGATTGAAGCTATGCAAGAAGAACTTCTGCAATTTGAGCACAATCAAGTATGGGAGTTAGTACCTAGACCAGAAGACCGCCCAGTTATCGGTACTAAATGGGTATACCGGAACAAACTAGACAAAGATGGAAATGTGGTAAGAAATAAAGCAAGGTTAGTAGCACAAGGATACTCACATGAGGAAGGTATAGACTTCGATGAAACTTTTGCTCCTGTTGCTAGATTAGAATCTATTAGGATGCTACTTGCATTTGCATCATATAAAAACTTCAAACTATATCAAATGGATGTGAAAAGCGCTTTCCTAAATGGATTCATAAAGGAGGAAGTCTACGTTGAACAACCTCCCGGATTTGAACATGATAAGAAAACAGGATATGTTTACGAATTAAATAAAGCCTTGTATGGTCTAAAACAAGCTCCAAGAGCTTGGTATGAAAAATTAAGAAAATTCTTAATTGACTCAAGTTACATTGTTGGAAAAATAGATACAACCTTATTCGTCAAGAAAATTCATGATGATATCATTCTTATCCAAATTTATGTAGACGACATCATTTTCGGATCTACTAATGAAGATCTTTGTCAAGAATTTGCTAAGTTAATGCAGGAAGAATTCGAAATGAGCCACATGGAGGAGCTCACATATTTTCTCGGATTGCAAATCAAACAAGGAAAAGAAGGAACCTTTATTCATCAAACAAAGTATGCCAAAGACTTGATCAAAAGGTTCGGGATGGAAACTGCATTAGGAAAGAACATACCAATGGCAACATCCACTTCTTTAGACAAAGATGAAGCAGGTAAAAAGGTCGATCGGAAAACATATCGAGGTATGGTCGGATCTTTACTCTATTTAACTCTGACATTATGTTTAGTGTCTGTGCATGTGCTAGATTTCAATGTGATCCTAGAGAATCACATCTTAAAACAGTAAAATACATATTTAGATATCTTAAAACCAGTTCTGACTTTGGACTATTTTATCCCAAAAGCGGCACATTTAATTTAACTTCGTTTAGTGACGCAGACTATGCTGGTTGTAAAGCCACAAGAAAAAACACAAGTGGAACATGTCATTTTCTTGGACATTCCCTTGTTTCGTGGTTTAGCAAAAAGCAAAGTTCAGTTTCACTATCTACCACCGAGGCAGAGTATATAGCTGCCGGACTTGCCTGTTCCCAAATACTTTGGATGAAACAAGTTCTCGTAGATTATGGTATTAATACATCTACATGTGTAATTTACTGTGATAATAAAAGCACGATTAATCTCACTAAAAACTCAGTTCTTCATCCTAGAACAAAGCATATTGATATTAGACACAGATTTATAGATGATCACTGTACCAAAAAGGATGTTGAACTTAAATTTGTCTCCTCTGAATTTCAAGTTGCAGATATTCTTACAAAACCCCTACAAAAGGATACATTCTCTAGACTTCGCAGAGAATTGGGTATTGTTGGAGAAAAAGAATTGAATAATGATCAATTATAATATGTCATTAATTTTTGTTGATGACAAGGGGAGAAAAATATGAAATGCAAAAATGAATATATCATATGAATGTATTGTTTTGCTAACGGCTTCGATGCAAGGAGAACCGCATCAAAGCAGTGGGAGTAAGTATACTTTCATGTATTTTCATATTTCAACTTACTTCATGTTTCATTTGGGTGTCATCATCAAAAAGGGGGAGAGTGATGGAAATTGAATTCCACCCCAAGTGATTTTGATGATGAGCACACCAAATGAAGTTTAGTGTACTAACTACACTACAATTAAGTATGCAGGATGTGCGACAAATGAAAAGCCTTATACATACTCAAAGAAACGCAATCTACGCTCAAAGACAAGGACGAACATTGCTAAGATCAATGATGAAGCTCAAAGCTCAAATAGAACAAAGAAACTCAAGTGAAGCTTACATCCACTCCATCAGTTGATCAAGCTTCCGAAGACGTGTCCTAGTCTATAGTGAGTGTGTTGTGTCTCTCTTAGGGTATTGTTAAAGCCAAATCGTATAGACAATCACACACACACAAATGATTTCAAAAACGTTTTAAATGTCTTTTAAATCATTTTCAAAAAGATATTGAGAGCTTTTTCTAGTCGTTTTATATTTCCGTAGTGAAACTCCACTACACCCTGGAGTAAACTACTTGATTGACTAGCTGTGGTTCAACAGAAACTCCTCTGGGAGTCGACAACCAAAGGTATGGAGTCGACTACCAGCTGAGAATCTATTTCTCCTGAAACACACTGGGAGTAGACTACCACTCCTAGGGAGTCGACTACCAGCTGTCGAAATTTGACGTTTTGACTTGATTTTTGAAATATATTTGAGTGATTTTCTCCCATGATTTTTGGGACAAAAGTCAAAGGAATTTGAATTTTGAATTCTCAAATTTCTCCTATAAATAGAGGATCATTTTCATTGAGAAAAACACAACGTCTATTGAATTCAAATTCTCTCGTGCAAAACGCTCTAAATTTCTTAGCTCTCATTCTCTCTTTAGCCAAATCTGTTTTACTCTTGATCTTGCAATTTTGTTATTATTTTCTGAAGATCATAATCTCATTTTATTTGGCTAACTATTTTTCAAATCCGTATTATTTGTTCTTGATTTTTTATTTAAAGGATTTTTGAAAACCGTTATATCTAGATCACAAAGACTTCATTCGTATCTTTGTTTGATCTAGAATCTTATTCTATCAAGCCACTACACGTAATTTTGTCTATTACTATTTGGCTATGGAATCTGGGTGTAAATCCGATCTCCACCAATCTATTGTGGTGAATTGGATATTGGTTTTATTTTTGTGATTACCCATTTGGTGTTAGGGTATTGTTGTTGGAACCCTAGACAAGTCTAGGTGTTGCCGTTGGAAATCCTGGTCAAGACTAGGTCGTTGGAAATCCTAATAAGTGGAGTTAGGTATTTGTATTTGCCAAGGCAGATAGTGGAAATCTCGTACCGGATTGGTCGGGGACTGGACGTACCCAAAGGTTGTGGGGAACCAGGATAAAAATCTTTGTGTCTGCGATTGCTTATCTGTGTTTGTTTATCTTTGCTCTTACTTTATTTGCTAATTGTTGTTTATCTATTGCAAAGATTAACTTTCTTTTATCCGCTGTGAATAACGATTTAATATTTGTCTTTCTCGTAATCTTATCTTAATTGTGCTTATAAATTCTCTGGGAATTGACTACTGTTCATAGGGAGTCGACTACCTGCTGTGAAATTACTTTGTGATTATAAGATTACTTTGTTGATTAAGAACCAAGCGTAGATCACTCTACTTGGCTTCTTAGGTAACAGTAGAAGGATTTGTTTTGTGTTAAACTTGTAAAGAACGAAAAAGTTTTATCTCTATACAACACTATTCAACCCCCCTTCTAGTGTTATTTGCCATCCACAGGATCCAACAAAAAGTTGGTTAAAGGATTTGATTTTTCTTTAAAAAGAAACGTACCCAGTAAGAGTACCTAGTAAAATAATTTTGGAATTTGAAATTTAAAAGGGAAAAAATGTTTTAATAATAATAATAGTATTATCACAGATTGGTCCCTCGACACCCTAAAATTACAAAGTAAAAGTCAAGGTGATCGTGCCTCCGAGTGGATCGTGAAAACGGGGTTCGGTCGCGCGTCTGAGCTACGGAGAACAATAAAAAAAATCGAATACGAAAAATACGATTTCTAATGAACCCTAAGATGGATATGATGCATAGGTGAGTGTGTTGTGCATCTATTCAAGGCTACAAATATTCTAAGTAAAAGAAGCAAAATTACGTGAAGAATAAAATGGAAATACATACTAATTCTTCAAGCTTCATGCAATTCTTTGCTCCATAGCCTTGATCCATCATCCATCATCATCCCAACACTTATTGTTTTGTCTCCTCATCAAGCTAAGCAATTGTTAATCTGAGACTAAAACAAATGAGATGATTATCACACAACATAATGTTGATCATCTTCAAAATAACATTGGTCATGAACCCATGAACCAATAATATCTTCATGTCTCAGCCTCAAGGCTTTGTTGATACTGACAATCCATACCATGTCTTTAGATTGCGAAAGGCAATATACGGTCTCAAGCAAGCTCCTAGAGCTTGGTATAATGAACTTTGACAGTTCCTACTCGCATCTCACTTCTTCAACTCAGTTGCAGGCACCTATTTGTTCATTCTCAATGACAAAAGGCATAACTATCATGTTACATGGTTATGTTGACGACATCAGCATCATATGTAATAACGCTTCATCAATTCAGGACTTCATCTCGGTCCTTGCTCATCGCTTCTAGCTCAAAGACCTCAGTACTCTTCAATACTTCCTTGGTGTTGAAGTTTTTCCTCGACCTCAAGTTCTTCTCCTCTTGCAGCAAAGATACATTGCCGACTTGCTAGCTCGAACAAAGATGGCGGATGCTCGACCAGTCGCAACTCTGCTTGCCACCACTCCCATCCTCACTATTTAGTCTGGGACGACACTTACTGACACAGCTGAATTTTGAGCTGGGGTTGGCAGTCTTCATTACCTTTCACTTACTCGTCCAGAAATTGCCTATGTAGTCAACAAACTGTCTCAATACATGCATCGTCTGACTACCGAACACTGGAATGCTGCCAATCGACTTCTTCAATATCTGTGTGACACCATTGATCATCGCATCATGTTACATCGCTAGTCACCTCTTGCTCTACACTCTTGGACACTGACTGGGCAATAAATAAAGATGACTTCACCTCCACTAGTGCTTATATTGTCTACCTTGGGCAAAACTCGATATCCTGGAGTTCGAAGAAGCAAAGAATAGTAGCTTGCTCCTCGACTGAAGCAGAATACCGGTCTGTCGCTTCGACAGCTACCAAGATAAGATGGATCACATCTCTGCTTAGCGAACTTGGTTTCACATCCTCACAACAGCCAGTAATCTACTGTGATAATGTGGGCGCAACAAATCTGTGCTCCAATCAGGTCTTCCATTCTCGCATGAAACATGTGGCTCTTGACTTTCACTTCATTCGTGAACAAGTTCAAGATGGCATCTTAAGAGTTACGCATGTCTCTTCGACGGATTAATTAGCAGATGCACTCTCGCGTTTTCATGACTTAATGATCAAGATTGGTCTTTTCTCAAGGAGCTCCAACTTGCGGGGGCATAATAGAGAACTAAATTAATGTATTTATGTATAATTATCTCGCCTAGGAATCTTGCCTAAAATTGCTTAGTTTGTTCATATCTTCCCTAGGTTGACTGATTCTTTTCTTATTATTTAGTTAACAATTTTTGATTCTTTTGTTATTATTTAGTTAACAGATTTGCAACAAATTGATTCTTGTGTAAACTTATAAATACCTCCTAACATTAATGAAAAGGTATGCCATTATTCAACACTTTCTCCTCTTTCTATACCCAACCCCTGCCATTTCGCAATGCCACGTGGATGTTGAATTTCCCTTCAAAAGCTGATTTGGCAAAAGTAAGTCGATTTTGCTAATAATTTATTTTTTGGTCGATTTTGCTAATTATTCTTAATTTTTGGCTTTTTCCAAAAATTGTCCTTAAATATGAGATCCACTGTTGGTTACTTGGGCCTTATTTATCTCATGTTACTTTGATTTTATTTCTGTTGAAATTGCATGGGGCTCAAGAAAATGCAAAATATGGCTCCATATTAATATAGAAAAACTAACAGAAATGTCAGCCAGGAGGTGTTCTTCTGAAAAAATGGTAGTACATATGATGGTAAACTAGAATCAGTGATAGTACATATGTCAGCCTGGAGGTGTTCTTCTGAAAAATGGTAGTACATATGATGGTAAACTAGAATCAATGATAATGTAATGGTGGTTAATCTAATTTACCTTTATCTATTTGTTTTTTGAAGATGTTTATGTTTTTGTCAACATAGATGTGTGGTTTACATCAATGGGGGGTAAGCATGGATTCAGGATCCAAGTCTGAATGTCTATTCGATGGGAGATAATGATATGAGTTGCTAAGGATTTGGGGATAAAATAGGGTTTTTATTGAGATAAAGAGGAATTACAAGATAGATGGTCTCGATTCGAGAGGAGGACTGCTCTCTTAGCCTTTAATTCGAGAGGAATGCTTAACTCTCCCACTAATCTAGGGTAGTACTCTATTCTCTATTGATTTCTGATATGGTTTTTAGGGGTTTTGGTAGTAAAAATCTGCTTTTTAGTTTTTTTTTTGGGGGAGATGTGATTTTTAGGGTGAAAGGTGGGATTTTTAGGGGTAAAAAGTGGATTTGAGGAAGAAATGTTGTATTTTTATTGATAAGTGGATTACAAAGATACGATTTCGAGAGGAGGACTGCTCTCTCAAGCTTCGATCGAGAGAAAGCTACACTCTCCAACTAGATCTAAGAGTTCTATACCTAATCTCAAACAATTTCTTAACAAAACTCAACATAAAACCCTCTTTCTAATCTCTCCCCTTATTTATAATAAACTTCTAATGAGCCGCCACCCATAAATTACCAAAATACCCATGAATTAATGTTTTTAGCCTAAATTATAGATCTGCCCCCTTGACCCTCAAAATTACAAATATGTCCATGTGCTAAGAAATTATAGATTTGCTATTATATCAAAAAATTACTGTTTTGCCAATGGTTGATATCTCGTCATTACTCCGTCTCCAAAGAACCACCTTGTCCTCAAGGTGGTGCATCAAGTTCACGGGTTGCGCTACCCCGAGTGAGGGTGCTCGTCCCCTCCTAAGTCGAAGCCCGGAATGCCTCCACTATCATCGTTGGTGCTCTCGAAAGGGTTGTCGTCATCCTGTGGGCCTCCCCTGACAGCCCCGAAGACTTGTGTCTCTATTGTCTTTGTAGGGCCACACAAGGTCTCCACTGTCCTCCACGAAGCATGGAAGGAATCTACGATAATCGCCAAAGTCTCTCGTGGATTTGTCGTGCCCTGAAGCTTGTCATCGTCATCGAATGGTCCCACCGTCAACCCCGGAGGCCCTACAGAGCCCTTCGCCCCCTGGCTCGTTGTCCAAGGTCCGCGGGCCCCCTGGTGGTGTCCACAGGGCCGTCGCCCCTGAGGGGTGCCCGAGGTGGGCGACCCCTCCTTTGTACAATAACGTGATCCTCTATGAGTTGGGGGGTGGTTTTACTCCTCAGTGCGCGGATCCTTACCGTCCAAATGCAGATCAGTGTCAAAATTGATGACTTTTAACACTTTTTGGTTCAAAGGTAGCGCCTTTTGCCACAGATCGGAGTTGGAATATTCGATGCCCAAATCTAAAATAGGATCCCCTTTGGATACATCTCCTCTTACAATGGATGCTTCTTCCCTTTTTCTCGTCTAAAGGCGCATCCTTTGGTCCCGGATCTATGCTGATGTCCTTGATTTTCTTCAAATCTGGCTTTGTGGTCTCCTTTAGAAGGCAAAAAATCTTTGAAATTTTCTCAGAAATTTCTTCCGATAAGATTTGCTTCATCTCACCTTTGAACTAATCCAATATCACTTGCAGTTGTTCCTCCCATGCATCCAATGTCTGCGTTGTTGATCGCGCCCAGATATACACCAGAAAACAATGTAGCTTTACCACAAGCATACGATTAAGTGACAAGCTGGTATCGAATCACAGGGAGGACTAATGACGGTACTCAACTTTATCTACTAAGCTACTTGGTGGAAAATTGTTTGGGAATGGTTGGTGTCACAGTCGTTCGAATATCAATGCAAATTCATTATAATAAAAACGTCTAGGGCTAGGGAATCCCCACAACGGAATTTCAATGTGATCAATGTGAGTTATGAATTACCATGCAACTAAATTTGGTTTAAGGTGAACTTGCCGCAACTAATTAGAGAACCGGCGCATGCTGTCACGCTATGCAAGTCTATAGCAATCTAAACTAGAGCCTCGGTGTTGCGCAAACCTAATCTAAACCACTAGAAATAAGATCGGCAATTATGTCCAATCACAACTCAAGCTCGCTGTCTTGCAACTTGAGTTCGGATCTAGATCGTGATAGTTCATACTCATTCACTGTTGTACAATGAATATGAATATAGGAGAACAATAAAAATGCTAGCTTTGGTCTCTGTCGTGCACCAAGTCTAGGAAATTTCGATTGTAATCCTAAATCGAATATCTAGGGCTTTCCTTAGATCAAGATCCTTTGTCGAGCTCTCAAGATCCAAGAGAAATCCATATCTATTCGTAGTAAATTAATCAAGACCTAACCTTTCTAACAAGCCTAATGTCATAGCAATTCATAGATCTCACAAATCAAACATTAGACCCATAGGGTTCATCCCTTTGCCCTAGAGCAAAGGAACTACTCACAATTCATGCTAGAGATCGCAATAGAAGCAAGATTAATAATAGAATTCATCATGCAATTAAGATCTACAAGAAATATAGCATAAAAATCAAAGCTTTCAAGAGATCAAGACAAACCAAATTAAGAAGCTTCAATAATAAAAATCCAGATCTGAGTCTTCAATCTCTCCTAATACAAAAGCTTTTCTAAAATTTAAAACTAATTAAAATAATACCAAGGAGTCCCCCCTTGGGCTGGAGTTAAAACTGGGCTTAAATACATGCTCAAAACCCCCAAAAAATCCAAACAAAACTACCCATGTGTGGCTCAAACCCCTAGTTTTCCAAACAGACTGTCGGCGCTACTCGATCGAGTGAGAATCTCACTCGGCCGAGTGCCAAATCTGCAGAACAAACAGAGAATTCGACGTTTTAGCGCTCATGCCACTCGGTCGAGTAGAATTTCTCACTCGGTCGAGTGGACTTCCTACTCGGCCGAGTAGGATCCCCTGCAGATCTTCAAAAAGTCAGAGAGTTGGCTTCAAATCCTTCAGAATTTCTGACTCCACTCGGGCGAGTGGAGTTCTTACTCGACCGAGTGGAAATTACCACTCGGGCGAGTACACTTTGGCACTTAAGCTTGGCAGAGGTCTTCGTATCAGCGTTGCTCAGCCAAGTACACTGCTTCACTCGGGCGAGTGGGTTACGTCGCCCGGCCGAGTGGCCTGTTTCTGAACTCTATTCTTCTCTTCTTCGCCTCCTCGTTGATTCTTTCGACTTTCTTCTTCTTCCACTCATCCTCCAGCGCCGTTAGCTCTCTGATATGGTCATGGGCGACGCTCCGACATGCGCGTGAGTCCTCTAGGCTCCAAATTGCTCCCGATTGCTCCATATCTCCTGAAATCAGACGAAAACAAGAAATAGTGAAAAGTATCGAAACATCGTCGAATAATCGTGAAAATCGCGATATGAGCAATCGAAATGGCATGCAAATATGCAGAAATAAAGTGTAAAATATGAGCGTATAAAAATACCCCAAGCTTGCCTCTTACTCGTCCTCGAGGAAGATGAGTAAAAAGACGAACTTGGCGAATAAAGACAAAGAAAAAGGAATGAATGGAAAAGAAGGTGAAGAGGTGAAGGTGCTAGCTCATTCTCTCAGAATTTGGAGTTGCATACTCAAATGGAACGAACAATGAATATAAACATGCTAAAGCTTTTTACTTCGATATCATTTCATATAGGTGCATTCGATAGAAGAACTAGGAACATTGAGAATCATATGAAATATGAAATCATTTTAGAATCAACATCGTCTAAGGCATATAAAACGATATACGTAATCATAGATTACACACTTTTCAATTGATCGATTTCTACTTTGAGTATAGGAGATACCACTCATTTCAAGGCAATAAGAATAAAAAAAGATGGTTTTCATGAATTTCATGCCAATTTTCAATTCATAGACGTCGTTATACTTTAAGTAATCTCCCTGAGTATCAAAAATTACCTAGCTTAGGCTGTCATGTGCATATAGGCAGTCACTCTCTAACACGTCATTGGATCCCCTCCCCCAAGCTTATCTATAAGCGTGGTGGCATCAAATATAAAAAGACGACTTTTTCCCATATTTTTGTAGCTCCAAATGAATAAGAGGAAAATGAAGAAGAAAGAGGAAAGAATGGATTGTGTAAATACAAATAGACTTCTTTTTTATTTTTATTTTCTCTTTTTCTCTTTCTCCTTTTTTTCTTTTGTTGTTGTTTTTATATACACAAGAACAATCATACATACATACATACATACATACATACATACATACATACATACATACATACATACATACATACATATACATACATACATATATATTATAGATATACATACATACATATATACATACACATACACATATACATACACATATATACATACATACATATATACATACACATACACATATACATACACATATATACATACATACATATACATACATACATACATACATACATACATACATACATACATATATTTGAGGTTTTTTGGGGTTCATGGAGCTTATACTTTTTAGCAAAGGGAAAGATGCAAATATAGGATTCACTTAGGGGTGATTCACCAATGACAAATAAGTATAGAAATGAGTATAGAAATGATGTTTAAGATATGTGGAGAAAGAAAAAATATATAATGATCAGTTCACTCCTTTTGTATGTGCATAACAACTTCAGCAGTGTAATGTAATCTACTCAATTTGATTTCAAAAAGTAAACTAATCTAATCATATCAAGTGGCATTCATGCATTCAATCATGTAAGTTCAATACACAACTCATGCGAATAGAAGTGATAATAGGCATACAAAGCAGTACTCCAAGAATAGGCAATCAATGCGTGAAGCTTGGTGTGTTTTCTACAAAGAGTATACAATAATAATTACCAGACTCGGTTAACGCTAAAATTTCATTCATAATTATATAACAAGCGATGGAAGTTCTTTTTCTCAAATGCATGGCAATATATCGCAAATGATATCAGAAATAAAAAGGATATCATGGCAAGAGAATACGTGCATAAGAGTAAAGAAAACTCCAAGATATAGTAAGCATAGAGAATTCATTTCTAGCAAAAAAAGGATAAACGAAATAAAGATAAAAACAAAGACTAACTATACATATGCAAGTCACTCCAAAAGTAAGAAAACGTGATGCAAGGCAATAAAAATGAAAAAGTGAGTGAAAATGAATGCAAAATAAAGAAAGGTGAAAAATAAAGGTAAAAATGAAAGAAAATAATAAGTGTGTGTGTACACTCACTCTCCCAAGATAAACTACACATTGTCCTCAATGTGCTAAGTATGGCACTAGGACATATAAGACAGGGGTGGGTGGGTGTGGATTCATGCATGATGCGGAATAAAAGGAAAATAAAGAAAGTAAAATATGGCATGGTATATGTGAATGATGAGCGCAATAAGCAAGAAAATGATGATGCATGATGGTAGATGACATATGCAAAATCGATGCAAAATGTGGCCTAGAAATACGTACCCCCCCTTCTTCACTAACAGGGGTTGGAGATCTCTTGCTTTCTACTTATAAGAAGAAGGACTGTGTGGGCATATTAGCTAATACTGCTTTGGCATCTATGGTGTGGCATATATGGAAGGAACGTAACAGCAGAGTATTTGATGGGATTGGTACGGTTAAGGACAGACTATTTGACGCTATAGCCGCCGATGTTTGCATTGCTTTACGTGATTTTGAGTGGGATCAGCTAGAGGATGTAGTGCCTTTTGAAAACTGGGGATTCACGGCTCTTTGATACTTGTACAGTTTTTCTTTGCTTTCTAGATACTTGTACACTTTTCACATGAGTAGATTTGGGATGGGGGATTAGTTTGTAGGGGTGACGGCGCTTGTGCCCTATCCCCCCTCTCTCTATTACCCATCCCATCTCTCATTGTGCATGTTTTGCTTTGTCCATGTTTCTTTTAATAAAGATGCTACTTTACTCATCAATATATATATATACTATTCATTACCCGTGCCCATAGGGCACGGTTTTTTTAATGGCTGAGTTTTTCCCCCACATATTTCCTGTTTCCCCAATTTTCAAGTTTTCCTACAAAATTTTAAGTTTCCCCAAAATTTAAGTTTTTTCCCAAAATTTAAGTCCCCCAAAATTGTCATTGCCACATAGAACAAACTTGCTACGTAGGACAAAGCTTTGTCCTAGTAAGATAAGATTCAAAATCTTCAAAGGACTTGAAAAAAATGGTCGGAAGGGGAGAGAATAAAAAGTGTGGGTGGGTGTGTGGGGAGGGTCCAGGGGCAAAAATGCAAAAACCATGGTTGTATGTGCAAATTTCCAGCTCCTCTTTTATCCCTCAAAATCTCATCACTTATATTTTCTCTTATCCAATTTCCCTCTTTAATATAATAGATATCCAAATTCTGTTATCCAATTTCTCATGTCCAAATTCTCTTATCCAATTTCTCTTGATAACATCCCTCTTTTATATAATAGATAGATATCCAAATTCTCTTATCCAATTGCTCATGTCCAAATTCTCTTATCCACTTTCTCTAGATAACATCAATCTATTATATCATAGATATCCAAATTTTCTTATCCAATTTGTTGTGTCCAAATTCTCTTATCCAATTTCTCTTGATAACATCCCTCTTTTATATAATAGATATCCAAATTCTCTTATCCAATTTCTCATGTCCAAATTCTCTTATCCAATTTCTCTTGATAACATTCCTCTTTTATATAACAGATATGTATGTATATACTATTGTCCAATTCTCTTATCCAATTTCTAATGTCCAAATTCTCTTATCCAATTTCTCTTGATAACATCCCTATTTTTTTTTTTTTTTTTTTGGAGAATATGCTTGCATCTTTATTGATACTGGGTAAACTGTACATGCCTCTATGGAGGAAGAAGGAAGCTTGTAAGGTGAGATGAGAGCACACGCGCCATCACCCCCAACCTAGACAAGCCCCTTCCGCTACCCATCCGAAGCCAAAAAGAATAACAAAAAATACATGATATGCACACTCACTCTAGAAGACCCCAATTTGCAGGAGGGCTTTGATCATCTTCCCGATCCCACACCACACTTCGCATAGCAATTCGGACATCATCAGCAATGTTATCAAAGAGCATCGTTCTTATCTGGCAACTATCTTCAAAGATTCGTCTATTCCGCTCCCTCCAAATATGCCACGTCATCATGGCCAAAACAGTCCTAGCCAACCTTCCCGTGCTGCCCTTTTTGAAATGAGATAGAATCAGATCACCCACACCAGCTAAGTTGGACGGCATGGAGGAAGCGACCCCCATTTTAAGAAAGCTCCTGTAAAGGATGTATTTAGTATAGTTACATTCAAAAAACAAGTGATCCATACTTTCAAGAGCATTATCAGCACATAAAACACAAAGAGGTGAAGTAGGGACTCCCCATTGTACGAGCTTGTCACGGGTAAGAAGTTTCCCGTGGAAAGCTCGTAATAAAGTAATCGCCGTCTTGGGGATGTGCCCCTGAAACCAGACCACCTTGTAGAAGGGGAAGAGGGGTTTTATGGCCCGCGAACCTTCCCAAGCATTATGAAGAGTAGGAGACTTAGTTACCCAAGACCAAGAGTCGCTGCCCGTAGATAAGGAAAACGTACTGAGAAGATGACGGACAGGGAGCAATGAATTATTATCCACCCACCCTTCAGAAGACCAATAATCACCGACCATGCACCCATCCTCCCCTGCAGGGACATCATAGGTATCACAAAGGGGACCACAAGGGAGCCAATTATCATACCAAAAGAATGTAGAGGTGCCGTCCCGAACATCCCGTTTGATTAGATTTTTGGTGTGCTCACGGCATCGAAGGATAAATTTCCAAGTTCCAGACTGCATAGGGTGGGCTTTGGCTTGCAAAAACCCAGTGTTAATAAGATACTGATTCCTCATATGAATAGCCCATATGCCCCTATGAGTGAGCATACGCCATGACATTTTAACACCGTAAGCAGTGTTGAGCTCAGTGAGATTTCTGATCCCCACTCCCCCTTCATGTTTGGGAGCACACATATCATCCCAAGCCCAGCAATGGTTCTTCCCCCAAATGAATTTTCTGCATATGGAAGTAAGGGAATTTAGAACAGACTGGGGCATACGGAAGGCCTGCATCCAGAAACTAATCATGCCATATATAACAGATCTGACGAGCTCAATGCGACCAGCTATGGATAATAATGATGAGGACCACCCCTGCAACCTGCTCTTGCATTTATCAATCAAACGCCCATACATGACAGCATTAGGATACTTAGGGGTCAAAGGGAGGCCAAGATACGTGGTTAGGGACTGAACACGCCGGATACCCAAAATATCGGCAAGGCTGCCAGGCCCCTTGGCCCCCTTACTGAATATGCCAGCACTCTTAGACCAGTTAACCTCAAGGCCAGTGAAATATTTGAACTCAATGAGCAGGTTTTTAAGACCCTCAAAAGATTTAGAATTAGCCCTACAGAAAACCAGTAGGTCATCAGCAAAAAGGAGATGAGTGACTGCCCCAACTCTATTCATCGGCATGATAGTATGTGCAGCATTGGCCTTGGCCATGAGGAGGGAGAAGGCCTCCATAACAATCACAAAGAGATATGGGGATAACGGATCGCCCTGCCTCAGACCTCTATTAGATTGGAACATACCATGGGGAGAACCATTAACCATGACAGAGAACGAGGGGGTGGAAATGCATTCACATATCCAACTAATAAACCTGTGTTTGAACCCCATCTGATGCATGATATAGTAAACAAATTCTCTATTGACACTGTCAAAGGCTTTACGTAAATCCAACTTGAGGCAAGCTCTAGCTCCCATGGGGTTAGAGAAGCCCCTTATATACTCATGGGCAAGTAGAGCACAATCGGCAAGCAACCGATCTTGAAGAAAGGCCGCTTGATTAGGCGATATGAGCTCAATAACCGCCCTGCTCAGGCGATTGCACAGAACTTTGCTTATGATCTTATAAACAACATTGCAACATGATATAGGTCTATAGTCACCAAGACCGGAAGCGTTGTCATTTTTAGGGATGAGAGTGAGGAAGGTATGATTAATCTGCCTAAGAATCTTCCCCGATTTGAAAAAGTTAAGAACAGCCAAAGTCACATCTTTGCCAATGATATCCCAAGAATGTTGATAAAAGTAGCCATTAAAACCATCAGGCCCCGGGGCTTTGTCAGCCCCAATTTGAAAAACGGCCGTTTTGACTTCCTCAGCACTCACAGGCCTTTCAACCCAATCAGCAGCATTCCTAGTAAGAACTCTTTTTGTGATAAGGCGAGGGAAAACCCTCCAATAGTCATTCTGATTATATAAGCTAGAATAGAACTTAGGGGCATCAACCTTAAGCAGATCAATAGCATTGTTGTGAGACCCATCACTAGAGATGAGGTGCCCAAGATTGTTATGACTTTGTCTGGCTCTCATAGCAGTGTAAAAGAATCGGGAGTTACGATCCCCAAGATGTAACCAATCTTGCCTGCTTTTCTGCTTAAGGATGGATTCTTCATTATCCATGGCTTCAGCAAGCTGACTGATGAGCCTACGCTCAATACTTTGTAATTCAGCACATGAACACAAACTGGGATTATTCTGGATATTGTTTAGATCAACACGAATTTTGTGCACATCGTTTTGTTCTCTAAAATCCGCCCCAAACGATCTAAGCTCATTTTTCAAGTGCTTTAGTTTATTCACCAGCCTAAACATCGGGCAGCCATCAACCCCAATTTGCCAGTTCTTCTTCAACATGGTAAGAAACTCAGGGCTACGCTGCCAGGCATTAAAAAATTTAAAGGGCTTAGGATCCGATCCCCCAATACGATGGGTATGGATAATGAGCATAGAGTGGTCACTAGTACCCCCCGCACAATATTCACAGTAAGATGCAGTGAGGACATTCATCCAATTGCTATTGCATAAAGTGCGATCCAAAGTAGCCATAATGCGCTTTTGACCCACACTGCGATTGGTCCAGCTAAGAGTATTACCAACTGTTTTCAGCTCAAAAAGGGCACTAGCATTGATACAGTTGTTGAAATCATCCACCATGTGCCCATCAACCTTTCTACCACCCATTTTCTCCATAGTGTATCTGATACAATTGAAGTCTCCCCCTATGATCCAAGGGATATTGCAATATTTTTTAGAAGAAGCTAGAATATCCTTCCAGAGAAGTCTGCGCTCAAGATAAGAATTGGAAGCATAGACGATAGTAGCCATCATAGAAAACCCCGCGGTGTTAACACATTCTATGGAAATATATTGCTCAGATAACCCATCAACCTTGCAAGTCCAAACATCAGGGTTAAACATAATGACAATACGCCCATTATGGTGGGCGGATCGATTGTCAATAGGTATCCAATTCTTAGGAAAGCACTCGTGAATCCTATGAGCATTATTGCTAACCACCTTGGTTTCAAGAAGCCCGACCATAGAGGGATTATACTTGCGAACTCGGAATGTGAGCTCCCTACGCCTAGGGGCGTTATTGAGCCCCCGAGTATTCCAAATTAGTAAGGACATTAATTTGCTGGGTGCTCTATATCCCTACGGATTCTAGAGCTTTTTCGAGTGCCTTTAACAGATTCCCCCTTGCTCTTTTGCTTTTTCTTTTCTTGACTTTTATGTTTTAAATCTTCTTGTTCCTCATACCAATCTTTGTTGATAATAGTCATATCCTCTGGCTCCTCCCCAGACTCAATGGCCGAATCATTAATTAGCGAAGCACCTAACCGAGGATCATTATCGTGGTTAAGGATGCTAAGTTGGTCACTGCCTAGAGTGTTTTCTCGGGGGGCCATCGTGGCAGTACGAGTTTGGGATTGGGGCTTAGCGAGTGAGAGCCCCGGAGCATCCAGTATCCCCTTCCCTTCCCCCCCTTTTCCATTAGATGTTGTAGTACATGGGACTTCCTCCCTGCTGTTACAATATGGGCTCTTCGAAACCCCCTCAATACCAGTCGCAACTGATATATTACATGTATCATACTTCTTCATCTTATTGCATACAGACAAGCTATCCGCTCCTGCGTCTTCAGCCTCAGAGCCACCTGATGCACTGCCCCCCTTGCTTCCAGATGCGATGTCTCCCTTACATGTATCATACCTCTCCTTATTACTCACAGACAAGCTGTCCGCTTCTATGATTTGATTAGCCTCAGAACGCCCTGCTGCATTGTCTCCCTTGCTCCCGCTGCTTGCCTTTAGGGGTGGTTGGATGTCTCCTGGAGAAATATTACAATCACCTTGCTTACACCTCTTCATGCTACTGGACGCAGCCAGAGACTTCCCATCCCGTCTATCCCCCGGGCTATCAACAATATTATTTACATCACCCGAGTCATATCTCAGCTGAACACTAGCATTACATGCCTCTTTAGGCTTCTTATCTACAACATCAGTCACGCCATCCCCAAAACCCCTTACAACTTCCTCATTACAGCCCTCACCAACATTAGAATTACATGTCATATCACATGAGATGATCTCCCCCCCCGTTATCAGCTGTTTTACACGCCTCTTTAGGCCTCATAGCAGCAGCGTAAACAATCACACCACCCCCTATACCCCTAACAGCATCATCAGTACAACCATCCCCAGGGGTATTCGCAAAATTACAAGACATTTCTCCACTCCTCTCAGCATGCCTATTCACAATGTTGCTACCCTTAACCAATTTCTTATCCTGAGCTTTACTGCCAAAATCAATAGCAGTTTTCTCCCCACCTCTCCCCAGCAACCCGTGACCATCCACCATACTCGAAGAAGGAGGAGAGAAATGAATCAATGGAGAAGAAAAAGTAGGGGCACTTACTTTTGGTTCTCCCACTATCGCACCAGATTGCATCTTCTCTCCAGACTTCTCCTCATTTGAAGAAGAGGGCACCGCAGGATAGGAGGTCGACGGAGCAGCCTTGGCATTTTCAGCTCCTATCTTCTCAGCACATTGCTGAACAAGATGCCCGAAGCATCTGCAGTTAACGCATCTAGGAGGAGACCCTTCATATTTAACTGCAACTTCAAGAGATTCGCCATCCTCAACTTGGACCATCACCGATAGAGGAAGCTCATGCTCCGCTGATACCTCAACTAGGCATCTGGCATAGCTCATCCTTTCCATGGTCGCCGTTGCCCTGTCCAAACAGATCGGAGTGCCGAGGACACTGGCAATTATATTCAAAATCTTTAAGGACCAGAACTTCAGCGGTAAATGAGGAAACTGGATCCACAGAGGAGCAGTGGAGAGCATATCGCGATCATATCCCATGTCCGGAGCCCACCGTTGGATTACGACGAGGCGGCCGTCGAACATCCATGGCCCCCCATACAGAACGGCTTCGCAATCAACTTTGTCCTTGAAACGGAAAAAAAAGAATCCATTATCCCGCGAAAAAATCATCATACCTTGCTTCCTCCAAGTTCTGAGGGCCCAAGCTTTCAGTTGGCTATAGAACGGCGCATCACCAAGTATGTAAACAACCAACGTGTTCTCCCAATTTTTTGCTGCTTCTTCAATGATCTCTTGGGGGAGGAAAGCCATGGGAATCCCATCCTCATCGAAAGCTGGCGGGGAGTAGCTCATCTCCAGGGCATCAGCAATCTTACGCTTGCTCGTGCAGACTTCCAGCCACGATTGTTTAGTAGCAAGGGGATTAATCTTAATCTCGACTGGAGGCCTCGCCATTCTCCTTTCAGCAACCTTCCTAGTCCCAGGATGACGGGCAACCTCATACGGCGGACCACCCTGCGCCCGGGATCCATATTCTCCTCTCCCACCCTTCCCCTTGAACATAGCGTAATTCGGCCTTCTTTTCACAGTACGCCAGTCACCCACCGGATCAAGAACTCCTTCAGAGTTCCCAATCCGATCGAATAGTCCGCCAGCAACTTGATCTCGAAAGCAATGGATCTTCAACAAGGAATTCCAGATCCAGCACCCAGGCCACGATCCTTAGCCAATCAATCCAGTCTCGATTCACCAGCAAAGCAAAACGAGATCAGATCTGGAAAAAATTTAACAAGAAGATAGTGAGGGAGATCGGGACTCACCGCCGGATCAGGATCTACTCCTAGATCCCGATCCAAACCACCGAAGAGTGAGCAGCCTCCCAACCGTCAATCCAAGCACCAAGTCGCTTGAATCGAAGCACAGATCTGTATCGAAGTGAAGACGAGATCGACTTCTCAGTCCCACCGCTCAGATCTGTAGTGGATCTGATCAGATCAGAGAGCTACGAAGCACGGTCGTCGCTCAGCTCCGGAACAGGATCAGCGTTCAGATCCGAACCACCGAGGAGCTAGCAGCCTCCCAAGACGTCGATCAGAGCACCAAGACACTTGAATCGAAGCACAGATCTGGATCGAAGACGAGATCGGCTTCACAATCCTTCACAGCTCAGATCAGGAACAGATCTGATCAGATCTGAGATCGACGAAGCACGATCGCCGCTCAGCTCCGGAACTTCAGATCTGGGGTCAGCGAAACGAAACCGATCACCAACTACCCAAAACTTCCTCACAAGGATACGATACTGCCTTCACGGAGCCGCCGGAGGGACGGCAGACCACCGGGAGACCTCGCTTCCGCCGCGGCCAGCCGCTGAAGCGGCCGACGAGGAGACACAAATCGGAGCTCTCAAATCGCCAGTGCTTCTCTCTGTAAAAAGGGAGAGAGAGACAAGAGTAATAATAACATCCCTATTTTATAGAATAGATATATATATATATATATATATATACTAGGCATTACCCGTGCCCATAGGGCATGGTTTATTTAATCCCCCCTACAATTTCACCCCCAAATTTCAAGTTTCCCCCCAAATTTAAGTTTCCCCCCAAAATTTAAGTCCCCTCAAATTTCAATTTTCAAATCTTCCCCACAAATTTCCCTCCAAAACTTATTCCAATCATAGTCATCAAGTCCTTGTCCTAGTTATAACCCCATATGTCCTAGTCATCTTGTCCTACTGGGACAAACATTCAAAATCTTCATTCTTTATAGAATAGATATATATATATATATATATATATATATATATATATATATATATATATATATATATATATATATATATATATATATATATATATATATATATATATATATATATATATATATATATATATATATATTGCCCTGCAAAAAGTGGTCAAAACAAGTGGGCATGCAAAATTGTGGCAAAATGATGGGGCGGGAGGAGGAGCAAAAATATGAAAGGCATCTAGAGTATGTGCCTAAACTGGTCGTGCGGTGCCAGCACCTCCTTGTGGTGGGGGTGGTGGTGGCGGAGGCGCAGGCTCCTGAGGGGCAGGCTGGGTTATGACTCGGTCGAGTAGTACGTTCTACTCGATCGAGTGAGGAATTTGAAACAGTGTGTGTGTTTTTATAGTTCTACCGTAGTCTGCTACTCGGGCGAGTGGTATGAGTCACTAGGGTGAGTGGACTAAGTACTCAGCCGAGTATACAGACCTTGTAGAGCATAAATTTGAGCTTTCAGTCGTAGAATTCACTCGGTCGAGTAACCTTATCACTCAACCGAGTGGCAAATAATATCCAGAGAGGGGTTTTTCGAGACTTCCATGTCATTGTGTCACTTGGGCGAGTGGCTTCTCCACTCGACCAAGTTACTATATCACTCGACCGAGTGACTATATCACTCGACCGAGTAGGCTGACTACTTCAGATTCATACTCTCTGTTTTCTTCCAGCTGTTATTTCTTCCTCTCCCCTCGGTTTCTTCCTTAGGCATTCAAGCACGTCCCTGGAGCTTATCTTCGTCGACATGACTACCCTCCATTCATATGGACTTCTCTCATCTTTTTCCTGCAATGAAAAATGTAGCCCATTGTAAGGATTTTTCCTAAGACTTCTAACTCTCTAAACTAATAAAGTTATAAAACAAAAATGAAAATTCAAATTAAACTAAGATAAAACCGTCGGGTTGCCTTCCGATAAGCACTCGTTTAAGATCTTGAGCTCGACCCCTTAAGATATAACGATTAGTGCATGATGTTTGGTGCATAGGAGATGCGCATGTCAAACTTTCCGTGGGAGAACATGAGGGTTCAGTTGTTGTGCTTGTTTTTCCTTGGCCTCCCTAGTGTGCGCCTCCTCTCTAATAGTGGTGAGGGCTAACTCCCCAAAGCTTGCATTCTTGGCATATTTGGTCTTCCCCTGGCGGTGGAGATGTGTTCATCGGTGGCACTTTCTCATTTTGCTTCACTGTAGAGAGCTTGCAGAGCTCTCTAATCCTCATGACATCAACATCGTTCTTCTCTTTCTCGGTGAGAGGATCCGGTGGGTCTTCAATTGTAGCATCGTCTTCGGTATTTGGGACTCCATCAAGGCTCTCTATATGCAAGGCTCCAACGGCATAAGGCATGTCGTCATCTATAACCTCATCAAGGAGGTCCACATAGTCTGCTTCTTTCGGCCAAGGCCTTTGCTTCATTGTCTTGGGAAGATGGAATTCAACCGCTATGTTACCAATGTTGAGAGACAACGTTCCTTCTCTCACATCTACTATGACTCCGGCGATGGCTAAGAAGGGGCATCCAAGTATAAGCAATGTATCACCTTTTTCTTTTATATCCATGACAACGAAGTCGCAAGGCACACAAATACCTCACGGTATTTAGAGTGGCACGTTCTTGGCGATCCCCACCGGCCTAGTAGTTCGTGCATCGACGAGTTGTATCTTCATATCGGTGGCCTTGAGGTCGGTCCCTGTGTTGAGCTTCTTGAACATAGTGAGCGACATGAGGCTTACGCGCTCTCCTAAGTCCACCAATGCTTTTTGGAGGGAGACCCCACCAAGAGTGCATGTAATCCGAAAACTTCCGAGGTCTTTCATCTTCGTAGGCAACTTCTCTTTGTTGACGAACCAAGTCCCTTGCTCGGCTAGCATGATCTTCTCCGGCTGCTTTCTTTCTGTGATCAAGTCCTTAAGAAACTTTGCATAGGTCGGGATCTCAATGATTGCGTCCAAGAACAGGATGTTCAAGCTAATCCCTCGCAAGTATTCCAGAAATTTGGCGAATTTCTTCTCCATTTTAGCCTTTGCCAACCGTTGCAGAAACAGTACGGGCGGCACATATGTTTGCTCCTTTTGAGATTCATCCGCTTCAGATTTTTCTTCATTAATTGCCGTTTTGGGGTTCTCTTCTTCATTATTTACCTCTATCTCAACCGGAATTTCCTCCCTTGGGCTTTTAGCTTGAATCATAACGGGAGTAGTATCCTTCCCGTCCCTCGTAGTCATCGCCACTACCGCATTGATATGGCCAGTTTTGCTTCTCGGGTTTTGCTCTGGTTGAACCGGCAATTGTTGTTGAGCCTTGTTGAGCAAAGTGATTTGCTCTGCCAATTGCGCCACAATAGTGTTGAGAGAATCTTGGCCTGACGTCAATTTTGCGTTGATCTTCTTCTGTTCGGACATGAACTCCTCAACCCTTGCTTCGTGATCGGACATTGGTGGCGCCTGTGGGGGGTTTTGTGCCCTCCATCCTTGATTAAATCCCGGAGGTCTATAAGGCCCCGCTTGTTGCCTTGGTTGAAATTGTTGTTGTTGGGCCGGCCTTTGTTGGTATTATTGTGATTGTTGAGGAGGATGTGCTTGTTGTTGTTGCGGTGGTGGTTGTTGTTGAGGAGGAGTCAAGGCTCCATCATTGTTGGCATAAGAAATTTCGGGGTGACCCTTAATAGCTGGGTTCATCCAGTAACCATTGTTACTGGCAACATATTGTACTTGCTTCATGGCTCCTTCAATTTGCTCGCCTCTAACAAACTTAACTTGGCTTTGGTCTTACCAATCACTCATACTTCCTTCGGATGTCGATGCATTGGGCACTCCATATGGCTCGCACATCCTCTTCTCAATCCTCTCCACTACCTTGGAGAGAGAGTCAAACTTCGTGGTCAACTCTGCCACTGCCTTTTATTTATAGATACTTGCTGGCTTCGATGATGATGATGATTGGCCACTCTCATCAGCTTATTACTGATTGTTGGAGGTCATCTCCTCTAGCAATGCTATGGCATCATCCGATGTTTTTGATAATATAGCTCCATTGGTCGTGGTATCAATTATCATCTTTGTGTCTGACCGCAATCCATTATAGAAACTGTGCACAAGCTCCCAATCGTTGATGCTATGGTGGGGACAATGATATTGAAGATCTTTAAACCGCTCCCACGCTTCATATAAAGACTCTTGGGACCCTTGCTTGAAGGACATCAAAGAGTTTCTTATCTTCACGGTCTTGAATGGCGGGTAAAATTTGTTGACGAACGAACTCGCTAGCTCGTCTCAAGTAGTGAATGTCCCATGAGCTTGAGTCCTTAGCCAATATTAAGATTTGTAACAAAGAGTGAAAGGGAAGAGACGCAATCGGATAGCATCCATCGGCACATTCGGCATCTGAAAAGTGGTGCACTTCGCAAAGAATATTTGTAGATGATAATGCAGGTTCTCTTGAGAATTCCCATGGAAGGGGTCTTGTTGCATCAACACAATAAGTCATGTCTTGAATTCAAAGTTCTTGTCAACCGCCAACTCCAGCATAAGTATGAAAGATGTAGTAGCCGAATTGTTCGGGGTAAGCTTATCCCATATGGAGACAAGCCTAGCGGTCCGTCGTAATCGCTCATCTCTAGTTTCCTCCACCATTTGGTTCTCCTCTAGAATTGATCTCTTTTCTGCTCTCAGTTTCCTTGTCGTGCGCTCGATCTCAGGATCAAATAATATATCTTTGTCGGATGCCCTCGATCTCATGTACATGCACGAGAGAGAGAGAGAGAGAGAGAGAGAGAGAGAGAGAGAGACACTAGAAGGACTTGTCAGCGCAATAGAGGAATAAAAGAGACATAAAAATAAAAATAAAATAAGTAAATAAAAATAGCTAAGTAAAGAAAATAAAATACCGTCGCCTCTCCAGCAACGGCGCCAAAAACTTGATCGCGCCAGGATATACACCCAGAAACAATGTAGCTTTACTACAAGCGTACGGTTAAGTGGCAAGTGGGTATCGAATCACAGGAAGGACTAATGATGGTACTCTACTTTATCTACAAAACTACTTGGTGTAAAATTGTTCGGGAGTGGTTGGTGTCACAGTCGTTCGAATATCAATGCAAATTCAATATAATAAAAACGTCTAGGGTTAGGGAATCCCCTCAACGGATTTTCAATGTGATCAATGTGAGTTATGAATTACCATGCAATTAAACTTGGTTTAGGTTAACTTTCCGCAACTAATTGGAGAATCGGCGCACGCTGTCGCGCTACGCAAGTCTATAACAATCTAAATAAGAGCCTCACTGTCGCGCAAGCCTAATCTAACCCACTAGCATTAAGATTGGTAATTATGTCCAATCCTAACTCAAGCTCATTGTCGTGCAACTTGAGTTCGGATCTAGATTGTGATAGTTCATACTCGTTCACCATCGTGCAACGAATATGAGTATATGAGAACAATAAAAATGCTAGCATTGGTCGCTGTCGCACACCAAGTCTAGGAAATTTTGATTGTAATCCTAAATCGAATATCTAGGGCTTTCCTTGGATCAAGATCCTCTGTCGAGCTCTCAAGATTTAAGAGAAATCCATATCTATCCGTAGTAAATAAATCAAGACCTAACCTTTCTAACAAGCCTAATGTCATAGCAATTCATAAATCTTGCAAATCAAACATTAGCACATAGGGTTCATCCCTTTGCCATAGAGCAAAGGAACTACTCACAATTCATACTAGAGATCGCAATAGAAACAAGATTAATAATAGAATTCATCATGCAATTAAGATCTAACAAGAAATATAGCATAAAAATCAAAGCTTTCAAGAGATCAAGACAAACCAAATTAAGAAGCTTCAATAATAAAAATCCTGATCTGAGTCTTCAATCTCTCCCAATACAAAACCTTTTCTAAAATTTAAAACTAATTAAAATTATACAAAGGAGTCCCCCTTGGGCTGGAGATAAAACCGGGCTTAAATAGATGCCCAAAAAAAACCCAAAATATTCAGACAAAACTGCCCATGCACGGCTCAAAACCCTAGTTTTCCAAACAGACTGTCGGCGCTACTCGACCGAGTGAGAATCTCACTCAGCTGATTGCCAAATCTGCAGGACAGCCAGAGAATTTGGCGTTTTGGAGCTCATGCCACTCGGTCGAGTAGAATTTCTCACTCGGTCGAGTGGACTTCCTACTCGGTCGAGTAGGATCCACTGCAGATATTCAAAAAGTCATAGAGTTGGCTTCAAATCCTTCAGAATTTCTGACTCCACTCGGGCGAGTGGAGTTCTTACTTGGCCAAGCGGAAATTACCAGTCAGACGAGTACACTTTGACACTCAGGCGTGGCAGAGGTCTTTATATCAGCGTTACTCAGCCGAGTACGCTGCTTCACTCAGGCGAGTGGGTTGTGTCACTCAGCCGAGTGGCCTATATCTAAACTCTATTCTTCTCGTCTTCGCCTCCTCGTCAATTCTTTCGACTTTCTTCTTCTTCCACTCATCCTCTAGTGCAGTTAACTCTTTGATATGGTCATGGGCAATGCTCCTGTACATGTGCAAGTCCTCTAGGCTCCAAATTGCTCCCGATTGCTCCATATCTCCTGAAATCAGACGAAAACAAGAAATAGTGAAAAGTATCGAAACATCGTCGAATAATCGTGAAAATCGTGATATGAGCAATCTAAATGGCATGCAAATATGCAGAAATAAAGTGTAAAATATGAGCCTATCAGTTGTCGGCATGGGTGCGAAAATGGTGCTCTAATACCAATTTGATAGGTTTTAGGGTTTTGGTGGTAAAATTTTGATTTTTAGTGGATTTTGTGGGAAAGATGTGATTTTTAGGATGAAAAGTGGGATTTTTAGGGCTAAAGAGTGGATTTGAGGAAGAAATATGGTATTTTTATTGATAATAAAAGTGGATTACAAAGATAGGAACCTCTTTTGAGAGGAGGACCACTCTCCCAAGTTTTGATTCGAGAGGAAGCCATACTCTCCAACTAGATTTAAGGGATATATCCCTAATCTCAATCAATTTTTTTCACAAATCTCAACATAAACCCCTCTCTCTAATCTCTTCCACTTATTTATAATAAACTCCTAATGAGCCGCCACTCCTAAATTACCAAAATACTCTTGACTTAGGGTTTTCAGGCTAAACTACATATCTGTCCCTGGAACCTCAAAATTACCAAACAGCCCATGTGTCCAGAAATTACAAATCTATCATTATATCCCTAAATTATTCTTTTGCCATTGGATGCAATTTCATCAATCTCTCTCTCTCAAACCCAGCATAATCTTAATTACCTAGCCCCTTTATATAATAAGCTAATTTTTCAGAAATTACAGATCTGCCTCCCTAACGCCTAAAATCACAATTTTGCCCTTCAGCCTTAGCCCTTTAGCCACCACATCCCGGGTCTCTCATTACTCCATCTGCAAAGAACCACAATGTTCTCAAGGTGAGGTTGTGAGTTCAGGGGGCACACTACTCCAAATGAGGATGCTCGTCTCCTCCTAACCCTTCCTCCTTAGTTACTATGAACTCGCCCTCTTCATCTTCGACATTAGCACCTGGAGAGCACGATCACAGTAACGATGTCTCGGCCTGAATCTCTAGTCACATCAGAAGCATAATCCTTGTTTGCGCTTATTTTGGATTTGCTTTCATAAGACGCTTGAATCTGCTATCAGGTTGAGGCCCGCTATTCTTCTCCTGGCATGTCTAACCTTCTCCTGGATGGGACTTCAGGATCTCCAACAAAATATTAATGTCAGAGATAACCCCATTCAATGATCCCCTTGCAGCCCCCTTCACGATGTTCATGTCCTCCTCCATCTGGGACAGCTCCATCGTCTCTCCTAGCCCCATCGACCTCAGTATATGTAGCTCAGCTCTAATGTTCGCATTTAGCCCCTTCATAAAGTTCCCCTCCAACACCGCTTATGAATCACTCTCACCTTGCCCGAGAACATCTCAAACCTCTCCTTGTAGTCTCTAACGTGCACTCTTATTTCGGGGCAATAAGCTGCTCGTATAGATTCCCCTTAAGTGACTCAAAATCAGTCCAGCAAGCAGACTTTTAATTCCTCCTTTGAGCGCACAAGGTGTCTTTTCTCCCTCCACTGAAATCAGGTCAGATCCTTTCCCTCCATACAAATACATGATGCCATCAACCTCTTCTCCTCTGTTAGATTATTTCCATAAATGTCCTTCCCCTCACAGACAGGTATCTTTAGCTTATAGATCTTGCTGTCAATGCCCATAAGCCCTTGTTCTACTCACCGACTGGCCACCCGTAATGGAACTGCTGATGGGCATTGATCGTGGTCTGGATGTACTCAGAAAACATTGTAGTTTTACCACAAGCGCACGGTTAAGTGGTGAGCGGGTATCGAATCACGGGGAGGTCTAGTGTTGTTATCTTGTTTATGTGGCACAGATGGAACAATGGTGAAGGAATGTGTTTTTCATGAATGTGTAGAAATATCGATATAAATTCAATTAATAAGAAAGCCTAGGACTAAGGAATCCCCACTAAAGTTTTCGAGTATCAATGTGAACTCCTAATTACTAACTCTTAATTTAGGGTGAAATTGTCGCAACTTTGTTGTGAACCAGTGCATGCTCTCTCGCTACACAAGTCTATAATAACTCAAGCTAGAACCTCGCTCTCTCGCAAGCCTAGATAGAATTATTAGCATTAAGGTCAAATAATTCAATTCTTGCTCAAGTTCACTGTCGTGCAACGTGAGTTTGATCTAGATTATCATGGTTTGTATTCGTCTTACTGTCATATTGACGAATATAATTATAGAAATATAATTAATATGCTAGCTTTGGTCGCTTTCGCACGCCAAAACTAGGACATCCAAATCATATATCTAAATCAAATATCTAGGGCTTCCTATAGATCAAGATCCTCTCTCGAGCTCTCAAGATCTAAGTAGAATCCCTAACTATTTATAGTAGATCGATCATAATCTAACCCTAAAATAAGTTTAGCAACGTGGTATTCAATAAATTCCGCATATCAAGCTATAAATCCATAGGGTTCATCCCTTTATCCTGAGCAAATAGACTACTCACAAATATTCATGATCAAAACAATAGAATTCATGGAGACAATGGAAATCATCATAGAAAATAAAACTAAACAAGAAATAATCATAAAAACTAAATATAACAAGAGTTTAGACAAACCAATGAATCCCAATGCTTCAATCCAACAAGATAATTAAGAACTAGATCTCCAATCAAAAACAATAGCTAATAAAAGTTGAGTCTTTTATATCTCTGCTCTAGTTGTATCGTCTCTCTTTTGACGGCTCTAAAAACAACCGATTTATATTAACTCAAAATCCTGGAAAAAGCTGCCCAAAATACTCTCAACCCTAGATTAACCCTAGTTTTAAAATTCTAGGCCGACGGCTCACTCGACCGAGTGGAAGTTTCACTCGGTCGAGTGGAACTCTCGACAGAAAATTTTCAAAATTCGACGCTATGTATCTTCTGGCCACTCGGTCGAGTGATCGTCTCACTCGGTCGAGTGGGGGATCCTGCAGGAATCTTCAAAATCTACATTCTACTTCAGCTTTCCATTCTCCACTCGGTCGAGTGTACATTTCACTCGGTCGAGTGGAAATCTCACTCGGTCGAGTGTCCTTGACGCGCTTCAAGGTTTGGACTTGGCCGGTATTAGTCTCATTCGGTTGAGTGGTAAGATCCACTTGGCCGAGTGAGCTGGTCTTGCAGCTTCTTCCCCTCTTTCTTCCTGCCTTCCTCTTTCTCTTCTCTTCCTTCCACTTCTTCTCTGCTTTAAGCATCGTAAGCTCCTCGATATCATCGCCGCCGAAGCTCCGGCACCCATGTCTAGGCTCATAGCTCCAATTTGCTTCTGATTGCTCTATATTTCCTGAAAATCCAAAAAAATAGTGAGATAGTGAAATTCGTCGAGAAATCATCGTTTAAGCTTCGAAATTGCAATATGAGCAATCGATATGGCATGGAAATATGCAGAAATAAAGTGTAAAATATGAGCATATCAAAATCCCTTAAGCTTACCTCTTACTCGTCCTCGAGGAAGATAAGTAAAAAAGCGAACTTGGCGAGTAAAAATAAAGAAAACTAAATCATCGAAAAGAAAGCGAAGAAAGGGATTTGCTAGATCATTCTTTCAGAACTTGAATTCACCTACCAAGGTGCACCAACAAGGAATATAACCATAATATCGTTTTTATTTCAATATCATTTCATATTTGGCACACTTGATATAAAAACTGAGAACAACGTGAATCTTATGAAATACGAAATCATTTTAAAGTTAAACATCGTCTAAGGCATAGAAAATGATATACATATTCATAGCCAACACACTATTCAATTGACTGCTTCTACTTGGAGTATAAGAGGTATCACACAATCCATACATATAAGAATAAAAAGATGTGGTCTCATGAATTTCATGTTCATTTTTCAACTTATAAGTGTCGTTATACTCAAAGTCATCTACCAAGTATTAGATATTACCTAGTCTTGGTAGTCATGCACATATAAGTAATCAGTTTTTCACTCATCATTGGATTTTCTACCCCCACAAGCTTATCTATAAGCGTAATGGCATCAAATGTATAGAACATGGCTTTTTCCCAAGTACAGTAGCTCCAGAAAAGAAAAGTGAAAATAAGGAAAAGATATTTTCAAGGCCAAAGTTGTGTATATACATATTTTTTTCTTTCCTTTTTGTTTTGTTTTGTTTTGTTTTCTTTTTCTCTTTTGTTTTATTTTTTCTTTTTTAGTTTTTTTTGGTATATTTTTTTCTAATCCATATATATACACACAAATATAACACCCAAAGAAATATTACTATTTTCGGAATCTTGGAGCTTTTTGGCTTTTTTGGTGAATTGGGAAAGATGCTGAAATAATAATCACTCTATGGAAGAATTTCCAATGATAGTATGTACAGAAATAATTTCAACAAGATATGGGAGAAAGAATAAATAATATCACTCAGTTCACTCTTTGTATGTGTATACCTACTTCAGCCGGGTAATGTCGTCTACTCGGTTTAATTTCTAAAAGCATGCTAATCTATACATATCAAATGACATTTGATTCATTAAACCTGAAGATTAAACACACAATTCATGCAAACAAGAAGTGATATAGATATGAAAGCAGTACTCCAAATATAATGCAGTCAATGCGTGAATCTTGGTGTGTTTTCTATAAATAGCATACATTAAAGTACTTCTTAGACAAGCTAACGTTAAAATTCATTCATAAACATTAAATATCACATTGGAAGTCATTTTTCTCAAGTGCATACAGATACATCGTAAATGACATTAGAAATAAAGACAACAGTGTGGCAAAAGGATATGTGCACCGGTAAAGTGGTTTTCAAGCTAAATTCATCATAGCGAATTCTTCTCTAGCAAAGAAAGTAAACGAAACAAGGATAAATTAAAAACCAACTATATACACATGCAAGCACTCTAAAAATAAAGTAAACATGATGCATGGTAAAAACGAAAATAAGAACGAAAAAGATATGAAAATAAGTGGAAAATGAAGAAAAATGAAAGTAACAGTGAAAATAAAAGTGTGTGAGTGCACTCACTCCCCCAAGATAAACATCACATTGTCCTCAATGTGCAAAGTGTGGCACACGAACATATAGGGTATGGGTGGGTGGGTGTAGATGCGATAATGATGCAGAATGAAAGAAAAGTAAGAAAACAAAATCCTAATGCAGCTATATGATAGATAATAAAGATATGCAAGTCAAGCAAGCAAAATGATGGTACGAATACATAGGTGGTAAAAAATACTCTCTCCCAAGCTGGAATATATAGTGCCCTAAAAAGGTGAAGACAGTGGGGCATGCAAAATAATGGGGAGAGATGGAAGTAATATGTGTCAGGCATCATGGTGGAGTGCCTACTCAGGTGCAGTGCCATCACCTCCATGTGGAGGTGGTGGTGGTAGTGGTTGTGGGGCTGGTTGCTGCTGCAAATGCTACAAACTTTGGTTCATCATCTACTAAATACCAGGAATGAGGGCAATATGGGTCTGCTGGGCAGCAACGGCCTGGGTGAGGGCTCAAACGACAACTCTAATCCCAGATACAACATACTCGTCTGCGCGTAGGTGCAAATATCTGTCGTCAGCAGTGGAAGAAGATGGACGTTTACGTGCACGAGCAGGACTCACTCGGCCTCCAAAAATGAGCGGAGCAAAAATAGGGTGTATGTGTGGAGCGGGGCTCACAACAGGATGCTCGGCCTCCAGGTGAGGCTGAGACACATGAATGCTCTCAGAAGTGGGTGCAACAGATGGCGTGATAGAAGTATCAGCAAAGGTGGAGGATGGTGCAGAGGTCGTGGCAACAGAGGTGGTGGCAGACACCACGACACTCTCTGAAAATACTGCGGCAGCAGAGACAAGAATATCGACAGGTGGGGTGGATTTGAAATCAGAAGATAAGGTCACCCCATACGTCGGGGTTTCAACTGATACAGGGATCTCCATGAACAAAGGAATGGAAGGCTCACCACTCTCAGAAGTCAAAGGAATAGCACCAGACACAGACATGGAACTCTCAGGAATGTAAGTGGACGTGGAACCCTCAGCACGATTAGGCGTAGAGATAGGTGTGCTAGGTCCAGGCAAGGGCTCAGAGACAAGAAAAACTAAAGGGATCTTAATCGGGTGAGGCTCGACGGGATGCTGCTTCTGCTCATCATCGGTCTCTAGCACGTTGTAACGGCCTGTTTTCTTCAACACAATTATTTACGTGTTTAACCAATTTACAATTTTTTTAAACTATTTTGTAATGGTTTGTCAGGAGTTTTACTGATTTCAAAAATTCTCATAAAAATATTTTTAAGCACGAGACTAATTATAATGTACTTGAGTATTTTCAGATTTCCCCAAACACTCAAAATAATTTCGATAAAAATTTGTTTCCAATAATTACCGTTTTAGCTTGACAAATTAATTTTCCATTCAAACATTTTCAAAATGTTTTCAAACTTCTACAGTAGCATCCTATGATCATTTAGGGATCCCCACATTAATTTCATAATTTTCTGATATCATTTCAACTTAGAACCCGCAAACCCGCTTTCTAAACGTTTTGGCCTGAAACTAGTATCTCATATATCAAACCCTGAAACGGTCTTCGTTTTCGCGATCCTCGCGACGATACGATCACGTGGGTATGTTTTCGTAATTTTTCGGACACGTTTACTAGTAGGGGCAAAATCTTAATTTCGTGTATGTATTTTACTAATTACTTTTGGGGTCTAACTATTATTATTACCCATAATTAACTTTTAACCTTAACCGTATCTACCCAATCCCCCTAACCTACCCGTTCTAAGAAACTCCCCACACCCACTCTCTCTCTTAGCTAACCCTGAATCCCAACTATCCATTTATTTGTTTATTTTATTGATTTAATAACCCTATATAATTAACCCCCTCCTTCTCTCGTTCTCACCCCTAACTCACAGACCCGTCCTCCAAGCACCGATCTTCCCTCTCCTCCCTCACTTTCGTTCTCACCAAACCCAAGCTCCAGCAAACCCCAAGGCTCACGCTCTCTCTTTCACTCTCTCTGGTACATTCCCGCTCACCACCCCACCCTCAGTCACTCTCTATCTATCTCTCCCACTCTCTCAGTCTCTCTCTCTCTCTCCCCCCTGGGTTGTCCTCACCGCCGTCGTGCGGCCAACGTTCCCGCCGCCTGCTCCTCCTCATCTCCCAAACTCCTTCTCCTCGACCCTCGCCCAACCGCCGTCATTGCCTCCGGGAGCATGTATAGAAGCCCCCTGCAGCGCCATGTTCCCTGTTTGCTCTGCCACCACGGAGGCCGCTGCTCTGTCGCCTTCGAACAGCAGCACCCTCACCCACTCGAAGCTCCGCCTCCACCTTCGACACCCCGAGGCCACCAAACCTCCGACGATCACAGGCGCCTCGCCTCTGCCATCCAACATCGCTGGCGACAACCCCCCACCACCGTAGTCGAGCCATCACCCGCTCCCGACACTAACAGCTCGTAGCTTCGCCGCCGGCCTCCGCCGAGTCACCGCTGCCCCACGACCGCCGTCGCCTCCCCACCGTGGCTCCACACCGTCGCCGCCCCCACGTCGAGTCGACGCCGCCGTCAACCCTTCCCCCCGCTCTCCACCCCTTGCATGAGGACGTCGAAAAGCGAAGGTGATGCGTTATAACTCGATGGCAATATCGTAAATACGTATTTTCGTATTTTATTAATTATTAAATTGGGTTTTATGGTATTAAATCCATAACTTAAAATATAAGCCCCATAAAAATGTAAGGCTAGTACCAGAAAATCAGAAACAATATTTTGGATCCAATGGCGTTAGTTTCATCTCAATTGGATGCCTAGTTTTTCCAGAATAAACTTTTAAACCAAAAACTTAAATACGTCTTTTTCATTTAAAAATACGTAACTTGTTATTTTTACGTAAACTAATATGTGATAAAAATATATGTTATAGTACTCTTCGAGACGGTCGTTTTGACATCTCATTTGCAACTTTCCGATACAGATTACATCCAGAATAAATTATTGAATAAATGCGTTACTAATTGAAAAATAGTTTTTAAATTGTTTTTGAGCTTTTAAAAATTCTAAAAATTAACAGAGACTTCTAAAAAATATTTCCTCTTGCAGTAAAATTATTTTTAACATATCTAGCCTATAGAAAAATTTGGAACGCTTTTCGACACTGTTTCAACCGGTTTTGAAAATCAAAACGATCAAATTATTTAAATAGAAATGTAGCGTTCTTTAACCAAGTATTTTTGTGATTGCAGGTACCAATCATCGTGCACCAGCTCTTCTAGCTCCAACCTCGTCTTGCCATGATGAGCTCGAAATTAGTAAGTCACAGTAAATTCTAGATTTGGAAAAGTAGATAGTGTCCTCGTTTGAACTTTTAAAATAACAGTTTTTGTGTTCCATGTTTGTTGGACTTGTTTTTATCCTCAAATTTGGTAGCATCCACCTTGCTTTACTTTAAGAAATTCAACCAGTAGACCTAGCTTAACTATCATCGTAAACAAGGAACTAATGTGGCACATCTTGTGGAATGTTGATGGAATATCTCGTGGAAGTTTTTGTGGAATATCTCGGGGAATATCTCGTAAAATGTCTTAAGGAATATATCGTAAGAAAGCTTGTAATCGATACACATGACACTGGGGTTTGGGGTAACTCATTGTAGAGAAATTGTGGGAGCTATGACCAGAGTCACTCTCTCTCGTCTCGTCTGGTCTCGTTTTCAAAGTATGTTGTGGTTGACGCCCGGGATTTTGATCCCCGTGGCAATGGAGATGACCCATGGTTGCATATCATACTTTCCTACATGAGTCACATCACATAGTTTAGGGCATCTTATTCAGTACTTTGCATGTTTATTATTGTTACAGTTCATGCCTGCTAGTCTCACCATTGCTATCACCATGTTTGCTCTTGCACGTTACTTTTCGTACTTACACGACCACCTTTTACTTTATGCACTACACGTACTTTATCTACCACACTTGTGCAGTTACCAGTACTTCACTTCACTTGTTTTGCCTGCTTTACACTTGCACTACCACAGTACCGTTTGTTCTTTCTTTACAGTTCTCTTTACCTTTACTAACAGTTAGGTTGTTGCTCAGTACTTTACCTTTCACTCTGGTTGCTTGTACGTAGTTACTTTTGTCATACTTATGCACTACTTCTTTCTATATTTAGAATTGTTGTGACTTACCTACGGTTCCATCTCCGTGGCACCACAGACGACGTACATATGGAGGTAGATGCTCTTGAGTTAATAGCGCCAGACTTCGACCATGAGATCGCAGCTTCCAGAGCTATTTTCAGTTGTGTACTTTCTTTCTTTTATGTATCATTGTTGAAACATTTGTACAGTATGGATTGTAATAATTGGACACTATTTGGGTATTTTTGTACATCTCTGCATCGTGGCTATTTTGGTTTCACTGGTTAACTGCAGGACCTGCGCAAATATCAAATAAGTACTTGGCCCCGAGAGAGGGTCGTTACAAGTTTGGTGGGCCATGCAGGTCCTCGCTAACTACCTCGTGAACAATATAGCAAGATCAGTATGTACAATATAAAATACTCAAATTAACCTCGAGTACGGGATGTCTCGAGTGTTCACCTTTATTAGATATACGGGTGAAGCGTCCTTATTACCATCTTCATTAGGTCTTCCTTGATCCTCATCACTTCCTTTGAACTCTTAACCGTTGCTTAGGAACTCATGTTTCATTCTTGGTTATACCTTCCTTAGTAACCTCTTTTGCTACCAGTTATAGTGATTTTTCATAGGTTGAACTATCTACCCACTTCATCAGCTTTCCTTCAGTTGATAATGGCACGCATATAAATGATAAGCTGCCTTCAATGGACCATGATCCGATCAATGTGCCGGGCTAAGTTTGTTGGGTCACCCTAGCTAGACTGGTGGTAAGTGATCCTGGCTTAGTCACTTCCTTGGCCGTGTCCGCTAGACCGCAAGGACGTGAATTATGATTATGTAACGCCATTGATCTTCTTCACTATCAACCTTCCTTTAGCTTGATGACCTTTTGATTGACCTTCTTAGAATCTTTCTATTTCTAGTACGCTTGAACTCTAGCTACGTCTATTTTAAGGAGGGTAGCGTTCGACTTTTCAATCACCAGAAGTTCGAGTTCGACAATGGAAGCGAATCGAAGGACGCTCAGAAGTATTGGAGGATGGTGCTAAAGAAATCGAGACGAACCAAACCGAGACATGTAAGCTAATGCTGCTACTTCTTCATCTTTCTTAAACTCATCTTCCTTCTTCTAGCTGAGCCTATTTTGACTAACCATAGAAGCTATGGTGATGTCAATAGCATGTTTCATATATAACATCTCTTGCTTTCTTGATGCTATAATATCACATTATATTTCAGGTTATTTACAAACTAATTTATTAGATAAATATCTTTTCTATCATTTATTTGCTTGAGCTTCATCATAACATCAATTATTTTTAAAGCTTCGTCATAACCTCAATTATTTTTTAAATTCCGAGGACGGAATTATTTTTAAGGAGGGTAGGATGTAACGGCATGTTTTCTTCAACACAATTATTTACGTGTTTAACCTATTTCCAAATTTTTTTAAACTAATTTGTAATGGTTTGTCAGGAGTTATATTGATTTCAAAAATTCTTATAAATATATTTTTAAGAACGAGACTAATTATAATGTACTTCAATATTTTCAGATTTCCCCAAATACTCAAAATAATTTCGATAAAAATTCATTTCCAATAATTACCGTTTTAGCTTAACAATTTAATTTTCCATTCAAACATTTTCAAAACGATTTCAAACTTCTACAGTAGCATCCTATGATCATTTAGGGCTCCCCACATTAATTTCGTAATTTTCTGATATCATTTCAACTTAGAACCCGCAAACCCGCTTTCTAAACATTTTGGCCTGAAACTAGTATCTCCGTAGCTCAAACCCTGAAACGGTCTTCGTATTCGCGATCCTCGCGATGATACGATCCCGTGGGTTTGTTTTTGTAATTTTTCGGATACGTTTACTAGTAGGGACAAAATCGTAATTTCGTGTACGTATTTTACTAATTACTTTTGGGGTCTAACTATTATTATTACCCCTAATTAACTTTTAACCTTAACCGTATCTACCCCATCCCACTAACCTACCCGTTCTCAGCAACTCCCCCACCTTCTCTCTCAGCTAACCCTGAATCCCAACTATCCTTTTATTTGTTTATTTTATTGATTTAATAACCCTATATAATTAACCCCCTCCTCCTCTCGTTCTCACCCCTAACTCACAGAGCCATCCTCCAAGCACCGATCTTCCCTCTCCTTCCTCACTTTCGTTCTCACCAAACCCAAGCCCAGCAAACCCCAAGGCTCGCGCTCTCTCTTGTTGAGTATTGATGTTTCATACCAATCTTATTTTGATGATGATCACAACATTATGTTGTTGCTAATGAATCTCATGTTTTAGTCTCTCAGTTTATTTCAAGGATATCTTTCTTGGAGACTAATCACTTGGTGTAAGGATGGACATCTTGTGAAGAAGGGCCAAAGTTTGGACTCAAGGAGTGCCAAAGTTTGGAGATGGTGGAGAGCAATCAAGGCATCAAGATTGAAGACTTAGACTCTTAAGACAGCATTGTAATCCATGTAATTTACTTTATTGCTTTCTCTCTCTTTTGAGTCTAGGGTTGATGTAATGCCTTGCTAGATGGTTTGCTCATTCATGCTCATGCATTTAACCATCTTAGTGAACCTTAGGATTATCATAGAATCCAACCCAATAGGTTCACTCTGTCCAAAGACTCATTTGGAGTCTCTGGCTTTCGGTCAGTCGCCTGCTGAGGGAAACCAGCCGACTGGGTGATTTCCAGTCGCCTGTAGACCCTTCTACAGTCGCCTGATATGCACAGCTCAAGTCAACATTTCAATTGACTCAAACTTGAGCTTTACGCACAGTCGCCTGAAGATCAGTTTAGAATCGTCTGTATTTTTACAGTCACCTGGAAATTGGCCAACAGTCGCCAGTCTAGCGTAAGTGCAATCTCTGCATCTGTCTGTCTTCTCTCCATAATTTACAGTAGTCGACTGATGAATAATGTACAGTCGCCTGACTATTTGACAGTCGACTGTAGTATTTGTAGGGATTTTCAAGGTCCCTTAGAGCTAATTTATTACTATCCGTCCTAAGTCGGACGAACAAAATAAATAAAACAGCGGAAGAAATAATTTATTAAACTATTTAATAAATAAAGCCCTAAGGAAAATTTCCCAAAGCCAGGATATCTACTGACTCGAGTTGGGTCTGACCAACTCGAGAAAGTTCTAACTACTAATTAAACTTAATTGCATATAAAATTGACTCACCCGGAATCTTGCCCTGGAGCAGGCAAGATGTTCCGCACCGTCTTGCGCTCCATGATCTGAGCCGCCTCTCGAACCGTGTTGCGTCGCTCCTCGCCGCGAACTGGATCGGCTCCCATAGCGCACCTAGCCTCCAAGCCCATCACTAGCCGTAGAAGATTTCACTTGAATAAACCCGCGTCGTAGACTTCCGAATCAGATTCGGACCTCCTCGTTGCCTTGCTAGGACTCGGTTGGAGAACAGGAAAAATTTATAGAGGAAGAGAATAAATTTTTGTCTTGATTAAGTTTACTCAAATATTTGTGAGCTCCTTAATCAGAGACTTGGTGCAAGAAACAAAGAAGGGAGTGCCCACCTATTTATATAGGAGGCCGCCTCCCCTTCTTTTGTCATGAGCAATGTGGGACAAAAGTTAGGAAGAGGTATTTGGATTAATTCAATTTAGTTAGTATAGCTTTCATAAAGCCTTAACTTTCAATCAATTAATCCTCACTCATCGTTGAGCTCCAGAGATGATACAAGTTATCATTTCGAAGAGCTAGTGATGGTGAACGTGTAGGAACAAACGGCGACGAAATCCGAGTTCGTTTGACCCCTCAAACAATTGCTCAAAGTTGAGCAAAAACTCAAATTTCGTAGCCGTCAAGGGTTTCAACAAAGAACCCTAAAACGACTTAAGTGGCGGGCGACCCGCTAAGCTTAGCGGGTGCGCCCGCCTAAGGTCACTGGGCGCGCCCGCTCGGGCACGCCCGCGCGGGCACAGCCCGCTGTCACCAGCGGGCTGCGCCTGCTGCATGCAGCGAGCACCGCCCGCTGTCCCAGCGGGCGGGCCCGCTGGGACAGCGGGTTGCGCCCGCTGGAGCAGCGGGCAGTGCCCGCTGTGCCCAGCGGGCGTGCCCGCTGGAGCAACGGGCGGCCCTACTGCAACAGCAGGCCGCGCCCGCTGCACCCAACAGGCGGGCCCGCTGGGTCAGCGGGCCGTGCCCGTTACCCAAGTGGGTTTTATCCCACTTCTCCTTTTGCCTTTCTTGCGTTTCTGGGCTCATCCGAGCTCCGATTCCTACACTGTTTGATCCTCTGGATTCCACATGAAATTTCCTCCATTCCCAAATGCTCCAAATTCACAACCAACTTGCGAATTTAATATTCTCTTTACATCTAATAATATCCTCTATACAATCTATCTGTTACTACGACGTGAATGTTACTCGGTGTGAGACCCTACAGCCTGACCCTTACTACAGGCCGAGACTCGAAGTCTCAAGACGACAGTGACCACTAACAGTAGGTGTCGTCCCTGTTTCGGGATCATCGATTACGTGATTGGTTCGTTTAGGCAAGAGTGCCGACGAAATCACTCTGACTGTGACTGTGATAATTTCCGCAGTTTTAGTCCCTTCGTCATAACTATGTCACTCGGCTAGTCTAGGGTATGGTATACTATCAACCCCATTGGCTAGCAGTGGTCAGTATACATCGGTCTCTGGTTCATACAGGTTGTACAAGTTACAACATACCTTGGCCAAGGTTTTACCGAGAGCCGTACTGACCTGTGACACTAACTTCCCATTAACGGAAGAGACGAATCCTCTGTTGATCACTACTCAGCTCATATGTTTCGAGTGTCACCCAGCCTAAGATCTTTCATCAGGCCTAGCCTTGAAGCTAGATCTTTAGACCTAAGTGACACTGTTCACATATAGCTTCATACAATGATCTCAAGTCCTAAGGACCAACTTACCTATTATCACTTAGAGTTATTAATGATAGTTTAGTTAATGTAGAACCATTTAATAACTCCTTGTATGGGTCGTTCAGTGAACTCAGCTTTTACTGAGCACCTGCGTCCTGTTTCCGACTTCACCAAGTCGCTTGGTTATGATACCAACCAGACAGGGACGTAATGGTCTGTCCGATGTGTTGATATCACTTATCTGGACACATCTATGACCATGAACACTTTTAAGATTCAAGCTATTAGAGGTCAGACATTTCTCATAATCGTAATTTACATTGTGAAACATGTGTGACCCAACTATGAATCCAAGGGAATAATCCGAGTAGTAAACAACTCAGACAACACTTTACCAGAAAGAATACTTTCATTTATTGAACAAGATGTTTCATTAAGATAAATAGCCACGAGGGCATACATTTCTCTACATCTCCCACTTGCACTCAGGCCTATTTATTTTGGTATCTCATACCATATTTACACGCTAGTTTCTCTAAACGTTCACGTGCCAGCACCTTTGTGAATGGATCTGCTAAGTTGTCTTCTGAAGAGACTCTAAGGAGTTCTATATCTTTCCTCTGCTCTATCTCCCGTATCAGGTGATACTTGCGAAGAATATGTCTGGATCTCTTGTGGAATCTTGGTTCTTGAACCAGGCTGATGGTTGCGTTGTTGTCGCAATACAATGGTATTGGACTTTCAACCGCAGGTACCATCCCGAGCTAGTTTATGAACTTCTTCATCCAGACTGCTTCCTTTGCCGCATCGTTAGCCGCTATGTATTCGGCTTCCATCGTGGAGTCTGCAATAGTGACTTGTTTGGAACTCCTCCAACTGACTGCTCCTCCGTTGAGAGTGAAAACATATCCTGAGATCGATTTGCTATCATCCATATCACTTTGAAAGCTGGAATCTGTGAACCCTTCAACATTCAGGTGTTCACTTCCATAAACCAAGACCAAGTCTTTAGTCCTTCTTAAGTACTTAAGAATTGTCTTGACTGCTTTCCAGCGCTCTTCTCCCGGGTTAGACTGATATCGGCTTACTACACCTAGTGCATAAGCGACATCGGGTCTGGTACAAATCATGGAGTACATGATAGATCCTACAGCAGAAGCGTATGGGATCTTGGTCATCTTTTCCCTTTCCAAGTCAGTTTGTGGAGACTTCTTCTTGGTGAGGGTTATCCCATGATTGGCTGGTATTGAACCACCCTTACTGTTTTCCATGTTAAAACGTTTTAACACAGTTTCAATGTACCTTGTTTGGGAGAGTCCTAGCATCCGTTTAGATCTATCTCTATGGATCTTCACACCCAGTATGTAGGATGCTTCTCCCAAGTCTTTCATGGAGAAATTGGTTGATATCCATCTTTTAACAGACTTCAACATCTCTATGTCGTTGCCTATTATCAGAATGTCATCTACGTATAGAACGAGGATGACTAAAGAATTTTTATTACTGGTCCTTTTGTAGATGCATGGGTCATCCTCATTTCTGACAAAACCAAACTCTTTGACTGTTTTGTCGAAACGGATGTTCCAACTTCTTGATGCTTGCTTGAGTCCATAAATGGACCTATGCAGCTTGCACGCCTTTCCATCGCTCCCACTGACTTCGAAGACTTCTGGCTGAGTCATGTAAATCTGCTCTTCCAAATTACCATTTAGGAAGGCAGTCTTCACATCCATTTGCCAAATTTCGTAGTCATAGTAGGCAGCAATAGCGAGCACTATCCGAATAGACTTGTGCATGGCTACTAGTGAAAAGGTTTCGTCATAATCTATTCCTAGAATTTGACGATATCCCTTTGCAACCAGTCTAGCTTTGTACGTTTCTACTTTTCCATCTGCTCCAATCTTCTTCTTGAAGATCCATTTGCAGCCTATGGGAACATTTCCCTTGGGCACGTTTTCTAAGGTCCATACCTTATTCACGTGCATGGAATCTATTTCGGATTTCATTGCATCTAGCCATTTGTCAGAGTCTATACTCTTTATGGCTTCCTGGAAGTTAATAGGGTCATCATCTATTATGATGCTATCCTCGATTCCCCCGTCTACGAGAAAACCGTAGTACCTTTCGGGGGCTCGAGGAATCCTACTTGACTTCCTACTGACTGGTTTGGAGATGTCAAGTTCTGACTCTCCCACTGGTTCCGACACTTGTTGCTGTGTGGGTACTTCCTCCGAGCATTCATCCAAATCAATTACCTTGCCAGTGGATTCCTTCACAAGGAATTCCCTTTCTAGAAAGGTGGCATGCCTAGAGACAACAATCTTTTGTTGTTCTGGATGGTAAAAGATATAACCTAATGAATGTCTTGGGTACCCTATGAATTTACACAGTATAGATCTGTCTTCCAGTTTGTCTGGATTTTGCCTTTTGACATATGCAGGACAACCCCATACCTTCAAGTGATTGAGGCTGGGTTTCTTCCCTGTCCATATCTGATACGGTGTCAAATGCACAGATCTTGACGGAACTTTATTTAGTATGTATATAGCAGTTTCCAGGGCATAGCCCCAGAGGGAAGTAGTTAACTCAGCTTCACTTAACATAGACCGAACCATGTCTAACAAGGTCCGGTTTCTCCTTTCTGAAACACCGTTATGTTGAGGTGTGTAAGGAGGATTGACTTGAGAGAGAATCTCATTCTCTTTTAAGTAAGTGAGGAATTCATGGCCTAAGTATTCTCCTCCTCGATCTGATCGAAGAATCTTAATACTTTTCCCAGTCTGGTTTTCGACTTCGGCACGATACTCCTTGAATCACTCAAATGTTTCGGACTTGTGTTTCATCAAGAACACATGTCCAAACCTTGAGTGATCGTCAGTAAACGTGACGAAATATGAAAATCCACCTTTGGCTAATGTAGACATGGGTCCACATACATCAGAATGTACTAGACCCAAGAGTTCGATAACTCTTTCCCCTTGACTTGGAAAAGGAGTTTTGGCCATCTTACCTTTGAGGCAAGACTCGCAAGTGTCGAATGACTCATAATTCGAGAGGCCCAAGAGCCCCTCTTTATGTAACTTGCTGAGTCTCTTCTCTCCGATATGGCCTAGTCTACAATGCCAAAGATAGGTTTCATTAAAACTAGATTCCTTACGTTTTCTAGTATTAACATTTAATACAACCTCATTGCTTAAAGTGTATATTCCATTACTGAGTGTCCCAAATCCTAGCAACTTACCATCAAGGGTAATGTTCATGACATTTCCGCTGATAGTAAAATTATAACCATCTTTTGCCAAAGCAGAGACAGATATAATATTACATACGAAATTTGGGATATGGTAACATTGCTTCAAAAGCAAGTTAGCACCACCAGCTAATGTGTGTATAAAATCTCCTACGGCTACAACATCAACAATTGCTGCGTTTCCGACTTGGAGAGTTATCTCATTCTTTTCAAGTTTTCTACTGATTCTCAATCCTTGTAACTGGTTACAGATGTGAGAACCTGCACCGGTGTCTAACACCCATGCATTAGTATTAACTGAAAGAACTACACTTTGCATTTTGTAAGTTAAGGCATAGAATTCCTTTATTAGTTCCCTTTCTGCTATAGACTTCTCAGACCAGTCACTATTAATATTATAACCAGTTAATAAGTTCTTATATCGGATATTATTTTTCTTACTCGTCATGCTGCAAAGATTAGAACTCCTAATTAGCATGTGTTCAAAATATTTTTAAATATAATTAGAATGGATTTTATCCAATTATACTCTCCCATTAATTAAACAGATCGTTTTCTCCAAAACATGATTAAAATTAAATGGGAGCAGGAATCCAACAACCTTGAGTCGCCCGACCTTGAGTGTAGCTCAACAAGTCGTTCGACTCGGCTGTAGGTAGACGAACTCTTTGTCGATCATATCAAAATATGACTCCCTATTCGATTTTACCCCTAGTCATTTGTGATCATGAGTGTGCTCAACCGGATCACAATGGCCAGCCTAGTCGGACCCTTGTTTTCGTGTCTAGCCTGACTTGCCCCTTTGCTCGGTGTATGCACGACACGCCGGTTTGGGTCAGGTCTTAGACTACATTCTTGGTTAGACTTACACCGAAGCTCGAGGGATGAGACAACGGTTTCAGTCAGGTTAAGATGTCAATCAAGAAATCGGTTTCTATAAGATTTACATGTCACGGCTTGAGTGTAGCTCAATAACCGAAACATGTTTCTTACAGTTGCCAACTCCTAAAACAAGGAGGGCTACGATTTATCTTGAAAAAGATTATTATCGTATTAGACTTAGGTATAGTCGATGGACTTACATAGTTATGAATCGACACCTTGCGGTCCAGCGGACGCGGCCAGGGAATTGACTAAGCCAGGACCACTTGTTACCCAGTCTAGCTAGGTTGGTCCAAAAACTTTAGCCAAGCACATTGACCGACATCATGATCCATTGAAGGTGTTGTCATCATTTCCATGTTCGTCCAACAACTAAGTGACTTTTAAATTACAACTAGTTAATCCTTATTAACTAGTGGATCCCTAAAATTCAAAATTTTATGGGTTTGTTAGACGATTTTTATTAAGTCCTTATCAACTACAAGGATTTAAAATATATGCTGCTACCCTAATCGTCCAATAGGCAATTTAAACAATTTAAAACATAGCAGTGTCTCAAAATTATCACATATGGTTTGAGGAAAATTAATGGCTAACCTAATCGTCCATTAGGTAATTTAAACAATTTAAAACATAGTAGTGTCTCAAAATTATAACATATGGTTTGAAGAAAATTAATGGCTAACCTAATCGTCCATTAGGTAATATTTAAACAATTTAAAAATATTAAGCATGGTGTTAAAATTTATCACATAAAGTTTAAGGGTCAATTAATGGCTAACCTAGCAAGTCCTTCTTGTGACATCAAAATAAAACAAGAATGCGCCATTAAACTAATTATCACATAATTAAAACATGCAGTTTAAAAGCAGTATAGAACAGAGTAGATCTGGCTCTGATACCACTATAGGGATTTTCAAGGTCCCTTAGAGCTAAGTTATTACTATCCGTCCTAAGTCGGACGAACAAAATAAATAAAACAGCGGAAGAAATAATTTATTAAACTATTTAATAAATAAAGCCTTAAGGAAAATTTCCCTAAGCCAGGATATCTACTGACTCGAGTTGGGTCTGACCAACTCGAGAAAGTTCTAACTACTAATTAAACTTAATTGCATATAAAATTGACTCACCCGGAATCTTGCCCTGGAGCAGGCAAGATGTTCCGCACCGTCTTGCGCTCCATGATCTGAGCCGCCTCTCGAACCGTGTTGCGTCGCTCCTCGCCGCGAACTGGATCGGCTCCCATAGCGCACCTAGCCTCCAAGCACATCACTAGCCGTAGAAGATTTCACTTGAATAAACCCGCGTCGTAGACTTCCGAATCAGATTCGGACCTCCCCGTTGCCTTGCTAGGACTCGGTTGGAGGACAGGAAAAATTTATAGAGGAAGAGAATAAATTTTTGTCTTGATTAAGTTTGCTCAAATATTCATGAGCTCCTTAATCAGAGACTTGGTGCAAGAAACAAAGAAGGGAGTGCCCACCTATTTATATAGGAGGCCGCCTCCCCTTCTTTTGTCATGAGCAATGTGGGACAAAAGTTAGGAAGAGGTATTTGGATTAATTCAATTTAGTTAGTATAGCTTTCATAAAGCCTTAACTTTCAATCAATTAATCCTCACTCATTGTTGAGCTCCAGAGATGATACAAGTTATCATTTCGAAGAGCTAGTGATGGTGAACGTGTAGGAACAAACGGCGACGAAATCCGAGTTCGTTTGACCCCTCAAACAATTGCTCAAAGTTGAGCAAAAACTCAAATTTCGTAGCCGTCAATGGTTTCAACAAAGAACCCTAAAATGACTTAAGTGGCGGGCAACCCGCTAAGCTTAGCGGGTGCGCCCGCCTAAGGTCACTGGGCGCACCCGCTCGGGCAAGCCTGCGCGGGCACAGCCCGCAGTCACCAGCGGGCTGCGCCCGCTGCACCCAGCGGGCGGGCCCGCTGGAGCAACGGGCAGTGCCCGCTGCGCCCAGCGGGCGTGCCCGCTAGAGCAGCGGGCGGCCCTGCTGCAACAGCGGGCCGCGCCCGCTGCACCCAGCGGGCGGGCCCGCTGGGTCAGCGGGCCGTGCCCGTTACCCAAGTGGGTTTTATCCCACTTCTCCTTTTGCCTTTCTTGCGTTTCTGGGCTCATCCGAGCTCCGATTCCTACACGGTTTGATCCTCTGGATTCCACATGAAATTTCCTCCATTGCCAAATGCTCCAAATTCACAACCAAACTTGCGAATTTAATATTCTCTTTACATATAATAATATCCTCTATACAATCTATCTGTTACTACGACGTGAATGTTACTCGGTGTGAGACCCTACAGCCTGACCCTTACTACAGGCCGAGACTCGAAGTCTCAAGACGACAGTGACCACTAGCAGTAAGTGTCGTCCCTGTTTCGGGATCATCGATTACGTGATTGGTTTGTTTAGGCAAGAGTGCCGACGAAATCACTCTGACTGTGACTGTGATAATTTCCGCAGTTTTAGTCCCTTCGTCATAACTATGTCACTCAGCTAGTCTAGGGTATGGTATACTATCAACCCCATTGGCTAGCAGTGGTCAGTATACATCGGTCTCTGGTTCATACAGGTTGTACAAGTTACAACATACCTTGGCCAAGGTTTTACCGAGAGCCGTACTGACTTGTGACACTAACTTCCCATTAACGGAAGAGACGAATCCTCTGTTGATCACTACTCAGCTCATATGTTTCGAGTGTCACCCAGCCTAAGATCTTTCATCAGGCCTAGCCTTGAAGCTAGATCTTTAGACCTAAGTGACACTGTTCACACATAGCTTCATACAATGATCTCAAGTCCTGAGGACCAACTTACCTATTATCACTAAGAGTTATTAATGATAGTTTAGTTAATGTAGAACCATTTAATAACTCCTTGTATGGGTCGTTCAGTGAACTCAGCTTTTACTGAGCACCTGCGTCCTGTTTCTGACTTCACCAAGTCGCTTGGTTATGAGACCAACCAGACAGGGACGCAATGGTCTGTCCGATGTGTTGATATCACTTATCTGGACACATCTATGACCATGAACACTTTTAAGATTCAAGCTATTAGAGGTCAGACATTTCTCATAATCGTAATCTACATTGCGAAACATGTGTGACCTAACTATGAATCCAAGGGAATAATCCGAGTAGTAAACAACTCAGACAACACTTTACCAGAAAGAATACTTTCATTTATTGAACAAGATGTTTCATTAAGATAAATAGCCAAGAGGGCATACATTTTTCTACAGTATTAACATCAGTCGCCTGTGCGAAGAACTGTAGAAAGAGTGCAGCTCTCTGTTTCGATCCATCCCCTGCAGTAGTCGTCTGCTGAAGGATTACCAGGCGCCTGTCCTGTTTGTCAGTCGACTTATTGACTTCTTCAGTCGACTGTCCTGGCTCAATTATAGCCGTTGGATATTTTCTAGCCGTTAATCAGTCGACTGTTTTATGATCATTAGTCGACCGTTCCTGTCGTTTTCACCCAGTTTCTATCCGTTGCAGATTCGTTTATTTGGCTGTTTCTTTGGGTTTTTGGGCTTGATATAGGATTCCTATATATATGAGTATGATGCCATCACTTGAGAACACTTGACAACACTTGATAACTCTTGACTCTATAGAAAATCTCAAGAGATCAATAAGCCACTCTCAAGCTCCCTCATTTCCCTCTATTATGCATTCATCTTCCTTCATGCATTGAAGTCCAGCTCAAGGGAAATCATCCAAGTGCTCTCAAGCATATTCCAACACTTGGAGATCCTCTTCCATGCCTTGCATTCATTCATGAGTAAGCATCTCAAGGCATAGGTAAGAGTATTTACTTTACATGGTGTAATTTGTTTTTCCTATTTCTCTTTGTAGGATTAGGATACTCTCTTTGTGGGAGTTTCTCTCTTTGTGGGAGGTTGTCTCTTTGTGGGACTTGGGAATTCTCATTGTGGGAATTAACTCTCTTTGTGGGAGTTCTAGTGTCCTAGTGTAGGGCTAACCCTAATTCTCTGAGTGGGAGTTATGATTCTCTGTGTGGGAGTCTTGATCCTTGTGTAGGATTGGTTGGGTCCTTGTGTAGGGCATAAATCCTCTTTGTGGGGTATCTCCTTGTGAGATTTGTATTCACTTCTCTGTGTGGGAATATAGTGAATATTGGTGTAGCTGGATGTACCCAAGTTCGGGGAACCCGGATAAAACTTTGTGTTTGCGTTTGGATTGATTGTGCCATTTAATTCCTCTTGCATTTATAATTCCTCATTTGCAAGTTAAATTTTATTTGGACAATTTTATTGCCATTACACTATTCACCCCCCTCTAGTGTGTGTTGTTAGTATTGCAAGGGTTAGACGATCCCTACAATTGGTATCAGAGCGAGGTTAAAGCATACTGCAACGATGGCATTCAATGCCTCATCCGCGTCTCATGAAGAAGGTCACTCAACCGTTCGACCCCCACTCTTCAACGGAACCAACTACCCAAGTTGGAAGATCAGAATGATGATCTACATGGAGGGTCAAGACCTATGGGACATCACGGAGGTGCCATTTGAGAAGCCCACTACTCCCGCGGCTTCAAGGACAAAGGCGGAGAAGGACTTAATCAAGTTCAATGCGAGAGCTATGAATGCTTTACATTGTGCTCTCTTAGCTAGTGAGTTCAACCGCATCTCCATGTGCAAAACGGCGAATGATATTTGACACACCCTGGAGATTTGTCATGAAGGGACAACGAAGGTAAAGAAATCTAAACAAACTGTGTTTAGATCTAAATATGAAATGTTTAAGATGCAGATAGGCGAAAGCATTTCAGAGATGTTCACAAGATTCACCGATATCGTGAATGCGTTGGAGGGTCTCGGGAAGACGATTTCCCAAGAGGATCATGTAGAAAAGATCCTAGACTCTCTCACACCTTGTTGGAAGTCAAAGGCCAACGGAATTTTGGAGTCTTATGACACGTCCAAATATACCGTTGAGGAATGCATTGGAAATCTCATGGCGTATGAAATAAATCTTCAACACAAGAAGGAGATTCAACCAACAAAGCCTAAGAAGCTAGAGCAGCAAAAGGGGGTTGCATTCCATGCCAAGGAGGAGCCAATCAAGTAGAGGAGGAAATTCCATCGAGAAGCTCCTAGCGAAGAAGATTAGCAAGAAGATGCAAGTGGAGAAGAAATTGAGGATCTTGCCGAGCAATCTAAAGCTTTCCTCAAATGCAAGCAAGGTAAGTCTTTGTCAAAGTTTGCTTCCAATTCTAACAAGGTTCCTACTTGTTACACTTGCAGTGGAAAAGGTCACTTGTCCACCGAATGCCCTTCCAAACCCATCAAGGAAACTTACAAGGGTAAAGGGAAGAAGTATTGGAAAGGAAGGTCCAAGTCCAAAAATCACAAGAAGGGACTTGTCGGGACCTTTGATGATTTGAGTGAGGACACTTCTAGTAACGAAGAAGAGGATACAAAGGAGGATGCTCACGCATGCTTTGTAGCCATGGATGGTCCTACTCTAATCCCCTCCGAATTAAACGAAGAAGAGTTGGATGCTTGGCATGACGCATACAATTCCTATAAGGCCTCATGGCTAAGAGGAAAAGTCATCATCAAGCTCTTGCAAGAATGATGATGTTGTTGTTGAGATCGAGAAAGAAAAGATCTCATACGAGGAGCTCAAGATCAATTTTGACTTGGACTCCGAAAAGGCTAGTAAGTGCATCAACTCTTACAATAAATTAAAAGCAAAATATAAGATTGCTAAGAGTAGATTGCATGAACTAGTTATTGCAAGTGTAATTCATGATGAAAGGCATGTTTATGACACTTGTGAGAGAGACACACTTCTCTCTCAAGTTAAGGAATTGAGCCTTTCTAATGAAAATCTCATTGCTCAAAACCTTAGCTTAGATGCTCACATTCAACAACTTACGTTGAAATGTGAAGAGGAATCCCGGAAGCTCATAAGCTTTGTGTATTCTTGTGATTCACTCCTCGATTTGTTGGAAAAACAACATCCGGTAAATCATAGAGGAGGTTTGGGTTATATTCAAAATGTGGTTCCCAAACCCACCTCTAATTCCTCTTATGATGCAAATACAAGAAATATTGCTAAAGCACCTAAGAAGAATCACCATGCTTTCTTGTACAACAATAAACACCAACAAGAAGCATGTAGATCACAAGGTGATGAGGAAGAATGAAATATCTTCATTTTTTGCTAAGAAGCAAAATCCTCATTCTTTGCATGCTAAGAAATCTGTTTCTACACCTAAGCATGCCACATCCTTCCCTCTTACAAAGGCAAAACCATTGCCTCGGAAATCCTTGAGATTATGGATTCCCACTAAGGTTAGTGTGCAAGAGAGAGATAGTTACATCAACTCTCTAGTTAGGGATGTGATCACCTCGTGTGATTACGTTAGGAAATCGAACTCCTCTTGGGTTTGGCTACCTAATGTTTAGGTTCCTCACACATATGCATATTGCATGGGTATTGTGCTTCTATGTTTATTTTAAGCATACCCATTGTTTGTGTGTGTTTCATGATTTTGAAAATATTTTCAAATTTATTTCTTTTCATGAAAATGGGGACCTTGGGGTTTATTGACATGCATGCATTTTTGATCCATGTGTATGTCAATGGGGGAGTTAATATATTATATGTTTAAATTATTTTAAACATATTTTAACTCTCATTTCGGAGTTTTTTTGAGATCATTATTTACATTTGGTTATTTTGGGTCTCAAAACCAAACCTCTTGTCTATTGCCAACTTGTTTCATGTCTCATTGTTTTTTTGGCAATATCCTTGTGTATCTTTGAAGCTTGATTTTTCCATATCTATTGCTTTGATACACTTTTAAGGCCCATGGCTCCATTATTTAATTGGTATTAGATCCTAGAAGTCAAAAGTTGACCATTTCTATGATCTAGGGGGAGCATGGGATAGTGAATTGATACCCACTAAATTTTTAAATTTGGTATCATACATATCTTTCGTTTCTTGCATATTGTCACATCTTGGTTAAGATGTCAAAGGGGGATATTTTTGGTGTCCACCTTTTTGACAATGTCAAGGGGGAGAGATATATGCATTATGTGATCATATCTATAGGGGGAGAGATATATACATATGCATTTGGGGAGATATATCTCTATAGGGAGAGAGATATATGGGATTAGATAAACCATTCATGTTTGCATGCCTTTATTCTTTGCAATTGGATTATGAAATCCATGCCTATTATATGTCACCATGTTGTTATTGGTATTATGAGTATTTACCTTTGTGTAGCTCATTATATAATTGGTGCATATAAGTAGGGGGAGATCATTAGCATTGTGCTTTAATTCTTTATGATTTACATAATGTGTGTCATCATCAAAAAGGGGGAGATTGTTGAGTATTGGTGTTTCATACCAATCTTATTTTGATGATGATCACAACATTATGTTGTTGCTAATGAATCTCATGTTTTAGTCTCTCAGTTTATTTCAAGGATATCTTTCTTGGAGACTAATCACTTGGTGTAAGGATGGACATCTTATGAAGAAGGGCCAAAGTTTGGACTCAAGGAGTGCCAAAGTTTGGAGATGGTGGAGAGCAATCAAGGCATCAAGATTGAAGACTTAGACTCTTAAGACAGCATTGTAATCCATGTAATTTACTTTATTTCTTTCTCTCTCTTTTGAGTCTAGGGTTGATGTAATGCCTTGCTAGATGGTTTGCTCATTCATGCTCATGCATTTAACCATCTTAGTGAACCTTAGGATTATCATAGAATCCAACCCAATAGGTTCACTCTGTCCAAAGACTCATTTGGAGTCTCTGGCTTTCGGTCAGTCGCCTGCTGAGGGAAACACAGCCGACTGGATGATTTCCAGTCGCCTATAGACCCTTCTACAGTCGCCTGATATGCACATCTCAAGTCAACATTTCAATTGACTCAAACTTGAGCTTTACACACAGTCGCCTGAAGATCAGTTTACAGTCGCCTGTATTTTTACAGTCACCTGGAAATTGGCCAACAGTCACCTGTCTATCGTAAGTGCAATCTCTGCATCTCTCTGTCTTCTCTCCATACTTTACAGTAGTCGACTGATGAAGAATGTACAGTCGCCTGACTATTTGACCGTCGACTGTAGTATTAACATCAGTCGCCTGTGCGAAGAACTGTAGAAAGAGTGCAGCTCTCTGTTTCGATCCATCCCCTGCAGCAGTCGTCTGCTGAAGGATTAACATGCGCATGTCCTGTTTGTCAGTCGACTTATTGACTTCGTCAGTCGACTGTCCTGGCTCAATTATAGCCGTTGGATATTTTCTAGCCGTTGATCAGTCGACTGTTTTATGATCATCAGTCGACCGTTCCTGTCGTTTTCACCCAGTTTCTAGCCATTGCAGATTCGTTTATTTGGCTGTTTCTTTGGGTTTTTGGGCTTGATATAGGATTCCTATATATATGAGTATGATGCCATCACTTGAGAACACTTGACAACACTTGATAACTCTTGACTCTATAGAAAATCTCAAGAGATCAATAAGCCACTCTCAAGCTCCCTCATTTCCCTCTATTGAGCATTCATCTTCCTTCATGCATTGAAGTCCAGCTCAAGGGAAATCATCCAAGTGCTCTCAAGCATATTCCAACACTTGGAGATCCTCTTCCATGCCTTGCATTCATTCATGAGTAAGCATCTCAAGGCATAGGTAAGAGTATTTACTTTACATGGTGTAATTTATTTTTCCTATTTCTCTTTGTAGGATTAGGATACTCTCTTTGTGGGAGTTTCTCTCTTTGTGGGAGGTTGTCTCTTTGTGGGACTTGGGAATTCTCATTGTGGGAATTAACTCTCTTTGTGGGAGTTCTAGTGTCCTAGTGTAGGGCTAACCCTAATTCTCTGAGTGGGAGTTAGTGATTCTCTGTGTGGGAGTCTTGATCCTTGTGTAGGATTGGTTGGGTCCTTGTGTAGGGCATAAATCCTCTTTGTGGGGTATCTCCTTGTGAGATTTGTATTCACTTCTCTGTGTGGAAATATAGTGAATATTGGTGTGGCTGGATGTACCCAAGTTTGAGGAACCAGGGTAAAACTTTGTGTTTGTGTTTGGATTGATTGTGCCATTTAATTCCTCTTGCATTTATAATTCCGCATTTGCAAGTTAAATTTTATTTGGACAATTTTATTGCCATTACACTATTCACCCCCCTCTAGTGTGTGTTGTTAGTATTGCAAGGGTTAGATGATCCCTACATCTCTTTCACTCTCTCTGGTTCTCGTTCGAACTTACCCCGAAGCTAAGCCCACAACGAACCCATCGTTCTCCCCGTTACTCTCTCTCTCTCTCTCTTCCAGTTTTTAAAATCTCTCTCTCTCTCTCTCTCTCTCTCTCTCTCTCTCTCTCTCTCTCTCTCTCTCTCTCTCTCTCACATTCCCGCTCACCACCCCACCCTCAGTTACTGTCTATCTCTCTCTCCCACTCTCTCAGTCTCTCTACCCCCTGGGTTGTCCTCGTCGTCACCGTGCGGCCAACGTTACTGCCGCCTGCTCCTCCTCATCTCCCGAACTCCTTCTCCTCGACCCTCGCCCAACTGCCGTCATCGCCTCCGGGAGCACGCACAGAAGCCCCCCTGTAGTGCCGTGTTCCCCGTTTGCTCCGCCACCACGGAGGCCGCTGCTCCGTCGCCTTCGAACAGCAGCACCCTCACCCACTCGAAGCTCCGCCTCCGCCTTCGGTACCCCGAGGCCACCAAACCTCGACGATCACAGGCGCCTCGCCTCCGCCATCCAACGTCGCCAACGACAACCCCCCACCACCGCAGTCGAGCCATCGCCCGCTCCCGACGTCGACAGCTCGCAGCTTCACCGTCGGCCTCCGCCGAGTCGCCGCTGCCCCACGACCGTCGTCGCCTCCCCGCCGTGGCTCCACACCGTCGCCGCCCCCACATCGAGTCGCCGTCGTCGTCAACCCTTCCCCCACCCTCGCTCTCCGTCGCTTGCATGAGGACATCGAGAAGCGAAGGTGATGCGTTATAACTCGATGGCAATATCGTAAATACGTATTTTCGTATTTTATTAATTATTAAATAGGGTTTTATGGTATTAAATCCATAACTTAAAATATAAGCCGCAGAAAAATGTAAGGCTAGCACCAGAAAATCAGAAATAATATTCTGGATCTAATGGCGCTAGTTTCATCTCAATTGGATGCCTAGTTTTTCCAAAATAAATTTTTAAGCCAAAAACTTAAATACGTCTGTTTCATTTAAACATACGTAACTTGTTATTTTTACGTAAACTAATATGTGATAAAAATATATGTTATAGTACTCTTCGAGACGGTCGTTTTGACACCTCATTTGCAACTTTCCGATACAGATTACATCCAGAATAAATTATTGAATAAATACGTTACTAATTGAAAAATAGTTTTTAAATTGTTTTTGAGCTTTTAAAAATTCTAAAAATTAACAGAGACTTCTGAAAAATATTTCTTCTTGTAGTAAAATTATTTTTAACATATCTAGCCTATAGAAAAATTTGGAACGCTTTTCGACACTGTTTCAACCGGTTTTGAAAATCAAAACAATCAAATTATTTAAATAGAAATATAGCGTTCTTTAACCAAGTATTATTGTGATTGCAGGTACCAATCCTCGTGCACCAGCTCTTCTAGCTCCAACCTTGTCTTTCCACGACAAGCTCGAAATTAGTAAGTCACAGTAAATTCTAGATTTGGAAAAGTAGATAGTGTCCTCGTATGAACTTTTAAAATACCAGTTTTTGTGTTCCATGTTTGTTGGACTTGTTTTTATCCTCAAATTTGCTAGTGTCCACTTTTCTTTACTTTAAGAAATTCGACCAGTAGACCTAGCTTAACTATCATCGTAAACAAGGAACTAATGTGGCACATCTTGTGGAATGTTGATGGAATATCTCGTGGAAGGTTTTGTGGAATATCTCGTGGAATATCTTGTAAAATGTCTTAAGGAATATCTCGTAAGAAAGCATGTAATCGATACACATGACACTGGGGTTTGGGGTAACTCATTGTAGAGAAAGTGTGGGAGCTATGACCAGAGTCACTCTCGTCTCGTCTCGTCTCGTTTTCAAAGTATGTTGTGGTTGACGCCCGGGATTTGATCCTCGTGGCAATGGAGATGACCCATGGTTGCATATCATACTTTTCTACATGAGTCACATCACATAGTTTAGGGCATTTTATTCAGTACTTTGCATGTTTATTATCGTTACAGTTCATGGCTGCTATTCTCACCATTGCTATCACCATGTTTACTCTTGCATGTTACTTTTCGTACTTACAGGACCACCTTTTACTTTATGCACTACACGTACTTTATCTACCACACTTGTGCAGTTACCAGTACTTCACTTCAGTTGTTTTGCCTGCTTTACACTTGCACTACCATAGTACTATTTGTTCTTTCTTTATAGTTCTCTTTACCTTTACTACCAGTTAGGTTGTTGCTCAGTACTTTACCTTTCACTCTGGTTGCTTGTACGTAGTTACTTTTGTCATACTTGTGCACTACTTCTTTTCTATATTTAGAATTGTTGTGACTTACCTACGGTTCCATCTCCGTGGCACCGCAGATGACGTACATATGGAGGTAGATGCTCTTGAGTTGATAGTGCCAGAATTCGACCTTGAGATCGCAGCTTCCAGAGCTATTTTCAGTTGTGTACTTTCTTTCTTTTATGTATCATTGTTGGAACATTTGAATAGTATGGATTGTAATAATTGGATACTATTTGGGTTTTTTGTACATATCTGCATCGTGACTATTTTGGTTTCACTGGTTAACTGCAGGACCTGCGTAAATATCAAATAAGTAAGTGGCCCCCGAGAGCTGGTCGTTACACACGTATACAGGTGGAATGAGAAGATCCATAGGAAACCTCCACTCAGCACCTGCTGGTCCCACGTGAGTCTGAATAGGGTTCGGAAGAACGATACAGTCTACGGAGAAGGGACCATTGAGCCAGACCCAATGGCGCTGGCCATGTGCTCGGATCATATGCATACGGGTCAAAACACAATCAGTAAGGGAAGTAGGCCCTATAGCTATGCGCCAATCAGTAGGAAACTGGATGTCGAAGATAGGGGATAGAAGAATGATCAGACTGCCACAACAAATCGCCTTGATTGAGGCGAGCATGGAAAGAATGCAGTCAAAAAACCAACTAACTACATCAATGGATATGGCAGGAACTAAGACGTCCCCACCAGCATCGAATTCTCTCTCCCGTGTCATAGCCCAAAAGATAAATAGCTCATGTATGGACATAGTCCCAACATCTGGCCTAGCTAGAATGGTGGTTGCCATAAGGCGTTGTGCAATGCGTAGGCTGGGGTGGATTATCGATGAGGCCTACGCCCTACTAGGGTCGAAGTGTGGGAGGCCTGTGATAAGATCCCAAAATGCATCAGCAGAAAAGACGGAGGGTATGTGATGACTATGGCCAAATGCCATGTCAGGGTCTGGGACTGGGGGCCAGTGAAAGTAAGCTCGGGCCATGGTGTGAGTGATCTCACGCTCACGGTCCATGAGTCTGAAAGAGTAGCCCCTAGGGGTCCTGTGAATAGAACTCAAGACCTCAAGTGTCAGTTGAACGTAGGTGTTCACCGACACCGACAAAAATTCGCCCCACTCGACGTTATTATACAGCTGGTGGAGCCCCTGGAATACCCCTAGGCGCTCTAGTGTAGGAATGTGAGCGAACCTAGTGGGAATGATCTGATGGTTGGATATCCTCTCAAATTTGGTGCGGTGTGCATCATCTCTTAAAGTGATCTCATACGTCTTTATGGGTGGAGGTGGCTATGCTAGTGATGTTGGTGGTGCTAGCAGTGCAAGGATAGGGTCACTATGTGGAGGGGGAGGTGCTGCCCCAGAAGAAGAAGGGTCGGGATCGTCGGTCTTCTTCTTCTTGGCAGCAGGCTTTCTGCCCCCAGATCTAGTCCATGTAGGCATGGTGTAATGACGTGAGTATGGAGCACTCCACGAAAAAAAACAATACAATCGCTCGAAAGATAAAGTGGAATGAGTATACCGGGCGAGCGATGCGACTCCCAAACGATTCTCCAAGTGTAGAATGATTCGTCAAGGCTCTCTCTCCCAAATGCTTCCAACGGATCTCCCCAAAGCTTTCTTGTTGCACAAAAAATGTTAATTAACATTGAAGATTTAAATTTGTTGTGGAAAATCAAAAAATTAAGAAGATTAAGAGGGTTAATTGGGATTATGGGTTGAATTAGGGCTTACGAAATGTAGGAGATGAGATAGGACGTGAAATAGGGTTTAGTGGAGAGGGAGGTGGACGGAGTAGGGTGGCCAGAGTAGGGTGGCCGGAGGTGGCCAGAGTGAGCAGTGTGGTCGAGTCGGTCTAGATGCTTGGTCGAGTCACTGAGGGTTAGAAGGGAAGGGGTGGCTGCTATCGATTTGAGGGAAGAGCTCGATCGAGCTCAATTTCCATTTTTATAAGGGTCTGTCGACTTAAGTCACTCGGTCGAGTGACTTTGGTCACTCGGTCGAGTGACCCAGAACGACAGATCATTCAGGATTTTTAGGGTGCAGCCGGGTCAAGTGACTCGACCAAGTGAGATAAGTCACTCAGTCGAGTTGGAAGATGAGACATAACACCAATTTTAAGATTTCTGCTATAGTCTCCCACTCGGTCGAGTGGATTAGTCACTCGGTCGAGTGAACTAGTCACTCGGTCGAGTGGATTAGTCACTCGGTCGAGTGAACTAGTCACTCGGTCGAGTGAAGAGGCTTCACTGAGCTTTAATTTTTCTTGTTCTGCTACAGGGATCCACTCGGTCGAGTGACATAGTCACTCGGGCGAGTGGTATAAATTTACAGAGTTGAGTTTTATACTTCCCTGATCAGTATTCTCACTCGGTTGAGTGAGAATCTCACTCGGTTGAGTGGAGCTATTTTTTCTAGATTCAGGTTTCTCTTGTTCTCCATCGTCTTTCTCTCTTTCTTTCTTCAAGTTCCTCCTTCCTTTCTCATTCAAACTCCTCCTTAGCATGTATCTCCTTCATCATTTGTGCTCTCCATTAGATTGACATCCTCCATGGTCTCCTCCCTATAGATAAAACATCGCCCAATATCAGAATTTTTCCTAGCCTTTGATCTATCGATTTTTTTTGTAAATTTAAACAAATTAAAAACTAAGAATGAACTAAAACTAATATAGAAATGTCGGGTTGCCTCCCGATAAGCACTCATTTATGGTCTTGAGCTCAACCCCTCATGATTTGCGTTCATCCTCCATGGTCTCCTCCTGGCAGATAAAACATCCTCCATGGTCTCATATGCGTGATATTCAGCGCATTGGAAATACGTGTCAAATTTATCTTGAAGACCGGTGGGCTTTGAACGCTCAATGTTTTCTTGCTTGGTCTCCTCAAGTGGCGTCTCCTTTTTCATAATGGTGGGAGATGACTCCCCACAAGCTTTGCTTCTAGCCTTCAAAGGCTCCGTGTTCTTCTTCAGTGATGTTGCAATCTTCACCAGTGGCATGTGCTTTGGATGCTTCCCAGAAGAGAGTTTGCAGAGCTCTCTTATCCTTACGACGTCAGAGTCGTTCTCCTCTTCATCGGTGAGAGGGTTCGGGGTGTCTTCTATTTGGGAACTATTTTCAAAAATTGGCTCCCCATCAGATTCCTCCATAAGCAAGGTTTTCACAGTGTAAGGCATGTCTTCTTCGATGACCTATTTAAGTATGTCGACGTAGTCATTCTCCTCAATAGTCGATCGATTCTTCATAGCTCGCGAGAGATGGAATTCTACCTCTATGTTCCCAACGTTGAGTGACAACATTTTTTCCCACACATCTACAGTGACTCCAGATGTGGCCAAGAATGGGCGCCCAAGAATAAGCGACGTATCTCCAACTTCCTTCACGTCCATAATGACGAAGTCGCATGGCATGCAAAGTCCGCCTGGTATTTGCAATGGAACATTTTCAGCTATTCCCACCGATCTAGTAATGCACCCGTCGGCTAGTTGTATCTTCAATCAGTGGGCTTTAGATCGGTCCCCGTAGTCAGCTTCTTAAACATTGTGAGTGGCATGAGACTGACGCTCGCACCCAAATCAACTAAAGCTTTCTGAATGGGGACTCCGCCTAATGTGCATGGAATTCTACAGCTACTGGGGTCCTTGAGCTTTTTTGACCCCTTGTCCTTATTGACGAATCATGTTCCTTGTTCGGCTAGCATGATCTTTTCCGTCCTTTTTCATCCGGTAATCAAGTCTTTCAGAAACTTTGCATACGTCGGGACCTCAATAATGGCGTCTAGGAACGAGATGTTTAGGCTAATGCCTCTCAAGTACTCCAGAAAGCGAGCAAACTTTTTCTCCAACTTAGATTTTGCCAACCTTTGAGGAAATGGAATAGGTGGTACATAAACTCTCTCTTTCTGGGCTCATTATTTTCAGATTTACCATCTCCACCAATAACCAGGTAGGTCCCTCCGCTTCTTTATCTCCGTCAATCTCAACCAGAATGGCTTGTTTGGAAGATGGAGCTTGGATCATGACGAGCGTCGTATCATTCTCGCCTCTAGTAGTCGTCGCCATTACTGCATTAATGTGGCCGGTGTTGCTCCATGGATTTACTTCCGGTTGTGTCGATAATTGGTTTTGGGCTCTAGCCAACATAATCATCTGTTTCGCCAACTGTGCAACAACGATATTGAGATATTTTTGGCCCGCTAGCAACTCGACATTGATTTTCTCTTGTGTAGCCATAAACTCCTCAACCATTGTCTCATGAGCATACTTTTTTGGCACCTGCTATGGGTTTTGCGGTCGCCAACTCTGATTATGACCGGGGGGTCTATAAGGCCCCGCCTGTTGTCTCTGCTAAAATTGTTGATGTTGTGGCGGCTTCTGCTGATACTGTTGTAGCTCAGGTGGTGAGCGAGCTTATTGTTACTGGGGTGGTTGTTGTCAAGGAGGGTTCAAGGCTCCACTATTGTTTGCATATGAAAATCTGGGGTGAGTTTTCCACGCTGGATTCACCCAAGATGCATTGCCTCCACTCCCAGGCTTATAATCTGAAACGTATTGAACTTGCTCCACATGCTTCTCATTTGATTCAGATCCAACATACATGACTTGGCCTTGACCTTGCCAGTCACTCATACTCCCACCGGATGATGTATCTTGAGCACTAGACGGCTCACTCAGCTTCTTCTCTATTCTCTCTACCACTCTAGATAGAGCATCGAACTTCCCGGTCCATTCCGCCACGGCTTTGGCCTCATAAATGCTAGCCAACTTTAATGATGATGATGATGATTGGCCTCCCTCATCGGCCCATTGTTGATTATTAGAGGCCATCTCCTTAAGTCGTGGCCTCTTCTGGAGTCTTTGCTAAAATCGCCCCATCAGCGGTTGCATCTATAATCATCTTGGTATCTGGTGTCAACCCATTGTAGAAGCCATGGATCAACTCCCAATCATCGATACTGTGGTGGGAGCATTGGTATTGAAGATCTTTGAATCGCTCCCATGCTTCATATAAGATTCCTGGGGTTCTTACTTAAATGACATCAAAGAATTCCTCAATCTGACAGTCATTGATGGTGGATAGGCGTCCGCTAGATCATCCCATGTAGTGAATGTACTGTTCGCCTGTGACCTTAGCCAATACAAAGCTTTGTCTTTGGGTGTAAAAGGAAAAAGCCACAGATGGATGGCATCCTCTGATATGTTGGTAACCTGAAAAGTAGCGCACTTTGCCAAGAACATCTGGATATGATAATGTGGATTCTCATGCGCATGCCCATGGAATGGATCTTGTTGAATCGGCACAACTAGTCCTGTTTTCAGCTCAAAATTCTTGTCAGGTGGCACCTCTGGCATAAGAATGGATGATGTAGCAGAGTTGTCTGGGGTAAGACGGTCATGGATAGAAATAACTCTGACATTTCTTGTAGCATTATTCTCAACTGCCATTTTTCTATCATATAGAATTTGCCTCTTCTCTGCTCTAAGTTTCCTTGCAGTTCACTCAATGTTAGGATCAAAGTATGTCAAGATGCCAATGGCCCTTGAGCATGTGTTCATGCACAAAGAAAAAGAATCTGCAGAGAATGTTAGCACAATAGAGAAAAAGAAAAAGTAATCAAGAAAAAATAATATCGCCTCCCCGACAACGGCGCCAAAAACTTGATCGTGGTCTGGATGTACTCAGAAAACAATGTAGTTTTACCGCAAGCGAACTGTTAAGTGGTGAGCGGGTATCGAATCACGGGGAGGTCTATTGGTATTATCTTGGTTATGTGGCCCGGATGGAACAATGGTGAAGGAATGTGTCAGTCACGAATGTGTAGACATATCGGTTGTAAATTTAATTAATAAGAAAGCCTAGGACTAGGGAATCCCCACAGTGAACGTGAACTCCTAATTACTAACTCTTAATTTAGGTTGAAATTGTCGCAACTTGATTGTAAACCAGTGCACGCTCTCACGCTACACAAGTCTATAATAACTCAATCTAGAACCTCGCTCTCTCGTAAGCCTAGATAGAATTATTAGCATTAAGGTCGTCAATATAATTCAATTCTCGCTCAAGTTCACTGTCATGCAACGTGAGTTCGAATCTAGATTATCATGGTTCGTATTCATCTTACCGTCGTACAAACGAATATAATTATAGAAATATAATAAATATGCTAGCTTTAGTCGGTCGCACACCAAAACTAGGACATCCAAACCATAGATCTAAATCAAATATTTATGGCTTCCTATAGATCAAGATCCTCTCTCGAGCTCTCAAGATCTAAGTAGAAATCCCCAGCTATTTGTAGTAGATCGAGTATAATCTAACCCTAAAATAAGTTTAGCAACGTGGGTATTCAATAAATTTCACATATCAAGTTCTAAATCCATAGGGTGCATCCCTTTACCCTAGAGCAAAGAGACTACTCACAAATATTCATGATCAAAGCAATAGAACTCATGGAGACAATGGAAATCATCATAGAGAAGAGATCTAAACAAGAAATAATCATAAAAACTAAATAGAACAAGAATTTAGACAAACCAATGAATCCCAAGGCTTCAATCCAACAAGATAATTAAGAACTAGATCTTCAATAAAAAACAATAGCTAATAAAAGTTGAGTCTTTTCTATCTCTTCTCTAGTCGTATCATCTCTCTTTTGCTGACCAAAATACCCTCAACCCTAGACAAACCTATTTTTCAAATTCCGGGCGCTCACATGGTCTAGTGGAAGTTTCACTCGGTCGAGCGGAACTCTCTGTAGAAAATCTTCAAAATTCGGCGCTCTGTATCTTCTGGCCACTCGGTCGAGTGGTCGGCTCACTCGGTTAAGTGGGAGCTCATGCAGGAATCTTCAAAATCTGAGTTCTGCTTCAAGCTTTCCATTCTCCACTCGGTCGAGTGGACGTTTCACTCTGTCGAGTGGAAATCTCACTCGGTGGAGTGTCTTTAATGTGCTTCAAGGTTTGGACTTGGTTGGTATCAGTCTCACTCGGTCGAGTAGTCTGCTCCACTCGATCGAGTGAGCTGGTTTTGCAGCTTCTTCACCTCTTTCTTCCTTCCTTCCTCTTTCTCTTCTCTTTCTTCCGATTCTTCTACTCTTCAAGCACCGTAAGCCCCTTGATATCATCGCCGCTGATGCTCCGGCACGCGTGTAAAGGCTCATAGCTCTAATTTGCTCCCGATTGCTCCACATTTCCTGAAAATCCAATAAAATAGTGAAATTCATCGAGAAATCATCTTTTAAGCTTCGAATTTGCAATATGAGCAATCGATGTGACTTGGAAATATGCAGAAATAAAGTGTAAAATATGAGCATATCAGTTATTCTGTTGAGTGGCTGTTGGGCCTCTAAACTCTCCACGCTGGGATACTGCTGATGTGTCGTCATCTCCCCAGCTGTCGTCAAACAACCACTAATCTCTTTCATCTTCGTCAAAATCCCTGAAACCTCCCATGTCATCATCGTCACCCACGAAAGGGTAGCTACCTCATGTGGATTGTCACCCGCCTCCATCATTGTAACGACCCGCTCTCAGGGGCCATTACTTATTTGATTTATTTGCAGGTCTGCAGATCACCAGTGAAAACAATATAGCCACGATGCAGAGACGTACAATAATACTCAAATCAGCGTACATTATTACAGTCTATAATTAAAGTACAACACAAAGCAGCACTCTCTCACCTAAATGCATGAAAATTAAAGCGGAATGGAAATACATAACATACACTCCAATTCTAAAAGTCGACAGTCTCAGGATCGAGCTATGGCTCTGCGAACTCAGGAGTGACTATGTCAACCTGTGCGGCGTCTGCGGTGCCACGAAGATGGAACCATAGGTAAGTCACAACAATTCTAGCAATAGAAATAGAGTAGTGCAAAAGTATGGAACAAGCTATAAGTAACGATTAAAGATGATCATGCAAGTGCAAAAAGTAAGGTAAGAGCAAACATGCATGCAAGAGCGATAAGTAAAGTACTGGTGGCTGCTCAGGTGTGGTAAGTAAAGTGCAGGTAATGCATAAAGTAAAGGTGATTGTGCAAGTGCAAAAAATAACGTACAAGAGCAACAACTGTGGCATGGCATATGTAATATGGTAGCAACAATATTTCAACCAGCATGCAATGTGATGACAATAGTAGGACAACCAGGTAGATGTAGTAACAATAAAAGGACAAGTAGGCAGTAGTAGAGATAGAAACTATGTGACTTATATAGGAAAGTATAATGTGCAACCATTGAGCCCATCTCCTGCCACGGGGGCGCTCACCCGGGCGGATCTCACTTCACTTTAGGCAGTACATTTCATTTTAGACGGTAGGTACGGTACGGTGCAATGTGTAGATGGCTCGCGGTTGCTCCCACACTTTCTCTAATATAAGTTACCCCAAAAACCTAGTGCAGTGCCAACTACTTTCAAGTATTTAATTTCAATAGGATGTTCCAGCAGTATGATGTCAACATGGTATATCATTCACGCATTATGTTTCAATACGGTATGTCAATCTGTTTTTCCAACTGTAAAGATGCTAATGGCGGTTGTGATAGACCGACTTACATACCAATAGAGTTATGCACAATGGTCTCACTCCAGAGATATTCAAAAGCATTAACAACACTCCAAAGAGCTTCGCTTGTTGAAAAGTCAAGGCAGAAACCTCAACAGAGAATGTTAGTCCTGAGCAATAGTTTGAAGTCCAACAACTATGATACCGATCACATGCTTCGAGCTTGTGGTATTTCCATTAAGTACACTATCTAAATTTCTAAAGTTAGAATTCATTGACTCACAAGTTTCGAGATCGTTGTAGTAAGCTGGGACTAGATCTAGAGCTTTCAAGGATGCTGGTGCACGAGAATCGATACATGCAAACACAAGAAATAGTCTGTTAAAGAACACATTGTTTTCTATCTGTTTAACTTGATCGTTTTGATTTTATAATCGATTGAAACGATGTCGAAAAGCGTTCTAAATTTTTATATAGGCTAGATATGAGGAATATAATTTTACTTAAGGAGGAAATATTTTTCTAAAGCTTCTGGTAATTTTTATAATTTTTAAAAGCTCAAAATGGGTTTTAAAACTAATTTTAATTAGTTATCGTAATTATTCAATAATTTCTTCTGGATGGAATACGTATCAGAAAGTTTCAAGTGAGCTGTCAAAACGACCGTCTCGAAGAGTATTACAAGATATTTTTTTTCATATATCTGTTTACGTGAAAATATTAAGTCATGATTTTTTAAAGGAAAACAATGTATTTAAATTTTTGGCTTAAAATTTTATTGTGGAAAATATACTCGTCTGATGGAGATGAAACTAGCGCCAGTGGGTCTAGAATGTCATTTCTGATTTTCTGGAGCTGGTCTTGTAATTTTCTGGTTCCTATATTATTTACTATGAATTTTACATCAAAACCCTATTTATATAAATTTTAAAATACGCTCTTATATAGGTTTTATACGTATTTCATATAAAAATACGTGTGTGTGTGTGTGTGTGTGTGTGTGTGTGTATTGAAACTATACCTCTCTTCATTTTCGTTCGTAACGGGCTGAGGGGGGTTGCCCAATGGTGCCGACGACGTTGGGGAGCGGTGGTGGACGGAGGGAGCGGCAGCGCTTGCGGCAGTGCTGGCAGTGAGCAACAGCGGTGAGTCGCTCTGGGGTGCAGTCAGAGAGGGAATCGGAGGGGGAGAGAGCTGGGTCGGAGTGGGGAGCTTGGCGACGTCGGTAGGGAGGTCGGGGGGGCAAGGCAGCGGCGGTGTGTAGTGGAGCAGGCGGTGGGTCTGGTGGCGGGGAGAGGGGCTTGGACAGGGCGGCGTTTGAGTTTTGTGGTGCGAGGATGCGAACGGGTCGGGCTGCAAACGGAGGAGCTTCAAGCTGCGAACAGAGGAGGACAAAGCCAAGGGGGTGGCTTAAGCGGAGGTCGACGTGGTGGGTGTTCGTCGTGGAGTGGTGGAGGCCGTCAGAGGCGTTAGGAGAGGGGGGCTCTGTGGGTGGTTGGAGAGGGGCTCGAGGGGGTTGGAGTACGATGAAGACAGGGGCTGGGCGGCGCTCGAGGCCAAAAGGAGGGAGGGGAGAGGTTGCAATCCGGACGAGGGCAGTGCGGGCGGCAGAGTGTCGTCGGTGGGGGGAGATCGGAGAGGGGAGGGAGAGAACTGAAAGAGGGGAGGGGTGAGTGAGCGTGGGTTTGGGAGGGAGAGCGAAAGAGAGAGGGAATGCGGGGTGAGCCTGGGTGAGAGATGGGTTTGTTTGGGTTTGGTGAGCTGAGTGAAGGAGAGGGTGTTTATTATATCGGGTTAGAAAATTTAGATATAAGGTTTAAAAAGTTAATATCTATTCTATATTTGATGAAGAATTTGAATGTTGTCTTACTAGGACAAGTGACTGGGACAAAGGGGCTTATGACTAGGATAAGGGCTTGTTGACTAGGACAATGACTAGGACAAATTTTTAAGGGGAAGCTTTTAAATTTTGGGAGGAAAACTATTTGATATGAATATGAGGTTTGAAATTTGAGTTTTGAAACAAAACTATTTGGGGAGAAACAAAAATTTTGGGGGAAAACTTAAAATTTGGGGTAATTTGAAATTTTTTTGGGGGACTCAGCCATTAAATAAACCGTGCCTTATGGGTAGGGCAATGACTAGTATATTATATATAATGAATGGAAAATTAATGGAATGGATTGACAACCCATTCGGTGGGTTTAAATGGGTGGGTTAGGGGATTAATTAGGGGGTAAAGGTAACTAGTTAAATGTAATTAGTAATAGTAAAAACATCATTAGGTGATGTCATAGTAAAAACGGAGGAATACAACCACGTTTTCGCATACGACTCCGAAAAATTACGTAAACATAGCCACAGCCACAGGATCGTATCATCGCGAGGATTATGAATACGAGATCCATTTCAGGGTTTGAGCTACGGAGATACGAATTTTAGACCAAAACGTTTAGGATGCGGGTTTGCGGGTTCTAGGTCGATTGATTTCAGAAAATTACGAAATTAATATGGGGAACCCCAAATGATCATAGGATCACACTGTAGTTGTTTGAAATCGTTTTGATGATGTTTATATAGAAAATTAATTCATTCAGCTAAAACAGTAACAATTGAAAATGAATTATTATAAAAATTACTTAAAGGTATTTGATGAAACCATAACTTACTGAAATACACCATAACTAGTTTGATGCTTCAAGATATTTTTTTATAAAGAATTTTGAAATTATTTTTGATATAAAATTCCTGACTAACCATTATAAAATACTTTTGAAATGTGAAAATACGTGAAATACGTAAATAGATGTATTGACGAATACGGGTCGTTACATCCTACCCTCCTTAAATTAATTCCGTCCTCAGAATTTAGAAGATCGATCATTGCCTTAAGCAATTAAACGATCGACGGGAAGGTTTGATGAACGATTACGATATAGGAAAATAAGTTGTTAATAGCATGAAATATAATGTGATATCATAGTATCAAGAAAACAAGAGATGTTATGTATGAATACATACTATTGACATCATCATAGCTTCTGTAATTAGTTCTGAAACCTAGTATCATCGTAATAGCTGCCTTGATTTCTCAGGTAGCCGAAATTAGATGATATAATGGTATGTGGTACTGATTGCAAATGAACGAGTATATTATTAAAAGCGATAATTCATACCTCTAATTGCCTGGCTAATGGCTTCGGCATCTTCCACGATCGTTGTGTAGGCTTGTAGTTTCAGTGGTGGTTGAGAAGTGTCTCCAGCAGAGGAGGCAGCTGTGGCAGTGGTAGTAACTCGTACTTTTGCATCTGGGCAATCCCTAGCAAGATGAACCGTCGACCCACAAATCAAGCAGATATTCAGATACCATCGGCACTCTGATTTCATATGTCCAGGTCTACCACAAAGGTGACACACTGGACGTTGTAGTGGTGCCTGTTTCTTGAATTGAGTCTGCTGGATTGGACGATGCATCTGGTAGGATGATGGTTGACAGCTGGGTTCAGCAATAGTTGTTGGAGGTGGCGACCATCGTGGAGGGGCAGCTATACCTTGATATCCTTTCTCTTCTCTTTCGATGAACTCGTGCTCACAAGCTGCACCTAGAACCTCAGTATGGGTGCAGAGTTGGCGTCCGACCAAGTTCCGTCGGATCTCTATGTTTAGTCCTTGCTTGAAGCATTGAGCTCGGGTCATTCCTGGAGCAAATCGGCTAAGCATAATGAATTGAGCATCATATTGTTCCACTGACATGGAACCTTGCTTGAACCCGACGAACTGAGCTTGCAGTTCCATCTGTGCTTCAGGTGAGAAGTAATGGGTGTTGAAGTGATCAGCGAACATTGTCCAGTCAATTGGTCGTTGCAGGCGACGCTCAACTGAGTTCCACCAAATCCTAACTCCGTCAGTCGGTTATGATTTGGCAGTGTCCACCCATGCATATTTCGCAATCTGAGCTGCTCTTAAGTCATCCCCAGTGCTTCGCAGCCACTCTTTAGCCTTCATAGGACCGTCCAAACCATTCCAGGGCTTTGGGCAGAGCGACCTGAATTGTTGTATAACTCCTTCGTGCTTTTGTTCTTCTCGTATGGCTTAAACAAGCTCACGTAGCGTGACATCATATATTTGATGGACAGTGGGAGGTGGTCTGTTGTTGGTTTGGTTGCTAGCTCCGGACAGATCAGCTCTGTTGGGACTTCAGAAGTGTTTCCTGTTGGACGCAACGATCTAGGAACTCTAGTTTGATGATGACAAACGTGTGTGAACTATTTAACGTGTGTGCTAAGTGTGTTTCAGGAATGACAAAGTCATTATTCTAACCGTTAGAGAAATTGCTATTCATATAGAAATTTGGGTGAGAAAGGAAGTGGTGTATACAAAGAAATGGGACTTGCTCAAAATTGGTAAGATGATAATGAGAGATTCTCTTAGATTGGTTCATATCAATTAGGATTCAATTTAAACTCCTAATCCATTTTGGTTGCAAACAAATCCTCACCAAATCTCTACTCAATTCAAATTCCAATTTCACATCCAATTCAAACCCTACTACAACTCCAAATCCAACTTGAGTTGTAATCGGAGATGAAATCAAATCCCCATACAATCCTACATTCAAATCTCAAAATCCTTTAATCATGGGATTCTCCTTGATCATCATTGCTCCCCTCCTAATCCTATATAAACCCTCTAGTTATGAGATGATTTTTTTAAGAGAGGGGGCATCAAAAGAAGGGGTGCGGCCACACATAACATTTTTTTTGTAAAAGCTCTCGACCAAGAAAATTCTTCCAAAAGGCCAAAAACCCTAGCACCTAACATCCTTTTGCCAAAAATGAGAAGTCACACAAGCCCACCACCAAATAAAAAATCCTTACGCATCGATTACATCATCATCAAGCTGCAAATCTTGTAGGCTTCTCCTTCATACATTGGTGCAAACCCAAAGAAACAACTCACGCATCCGAGGATAACTCAAAGCCCACTCGAAGCTACCATGACACCTGAGTACCGCTCATCATCCTGCTGTGAAGATCATCGTAGCAGCCGTTGACAAGAACCCTACCCTCTCACCGTGAAGTCTCAACTTACCATCGTTGTTCGAAGCCTGGAGCTGTCGCTGTCGTCATCTAAGTTGGTGTCAACGAGGCCATCATCCGGAAGCACTTGTCGTCGTCCTCTCGCTGCAAGTCGAAGAAGTCGAAAACAAAATGCCATCGCCATAGAGCTTCCGTCATGAATTCACCGTCCACGAAGTCGGAGCTCTTCCATCGAGTCACCATTGTTGCGAGAGTCACAACTCTAAGCTGATTATCATACCGTCAAGAGCAAGTTGCCGCTGCCGTCGAAGAATCGCTGCTGTCCTCAAGACGCCGTGGAGAAGCCCCTGATGCTCGTACGAACACTATCGTGCACTGCCGTCGAAGTCGCAGGGACATCAGAGTTCACCAAAGGTGTCGTCGTTGAAGCGACATGCTCTCGCCGTCGTTGAGAAGAGTCAAAGTAGTCTGCCGCCGGAGTTGTCCTCACCGTTGTCAAAGACGATGCCGCCGCATCCACTCAAGATTACGCCGCTGTAATCCCTAACTCACGTCGGAAAGAACACATGACGTGCGGTTGCATGCGAACGAAAACAAATCGAAACAAAGCGCTGACATGGAAAAGAATTATTGAGAGTTGTTGTGTGAACAGACAGCTTGTAAAAGGTTTTGAACTGGGATTACTTAACGCACAGACCAGTGTGCTATTTGAGACAGATTGAGATCCAGGAGTCGGCTCGAGAAACCATTTGCGTCAGATTGGAGCTGACGACGTGCTGATTGACAGAGACAACTACACAGACACGAACTGAGCATTTCTAAGCCATTTACTCTTTATATTCGTGTCTTAGTGTAACGTTCTCTGTAGGGGAAACTTTACCAGGTTATTTTGTGACTATTTTGGACTTGTCTGGTTGGGCTAAACAAGAGGGTCTTGATGTGTTGTTGTAGTCAAGATATGCATTTACTAGGTTGATATGGTTCTACACTTTGTGGAGTGTGGTACAGTCTAGGTTGGGAGTTGAAGCTAGGACCTCATTGTAGGTATACAGAAGGAACATATTAATGCTAGTATTTGCTTGGGGCTGGACGTAAGTCATTGATGCGACCGAACCAGGGTAAATCTGTGCGTACTCTGTGATTGTCTCTTATTTACTCTGGTTGTGCTTTTAACTGCGTGTGTTTTCTCGTGGGTTGCGCGAGAATTTTCTATTAGCCTATCCCCCCCCTCTAGGCTAAGATACAGATCCAACAAGTGGTATCAGAGCAGGTTAGAGGATCTAGTCTAGTCTAGCTATCATGAAAACCCCAAAGTTAGTCTTTCCCCGTGGCATGCCTATTGATGGTCATCCTCTTTTTAGTGGCCATGATTATATATACTGGAAGGCTAGGATGAAAACTTATTTACTATCCGTTGATGTTGATACTTGGTACATTATTGATAACGGATATTCTATACCTGAAAGTAATCTGAATTTAAATGATAAAAATGTGTGCGCTATAAATGCTAGAGCAATGAATATCTTATTGTATGGGTTGAGTAGAATAATATTTGATCGTATCAACATTGCTCTTCTGCGCAGGATATATGGAGGACCTTGGAAATTGCATATGGAAGTGAGAAATCCCTCAGCTGCAATGAAAAGAATCAAAAGGGAAGAAATGCTCCTTTAAATAATTTTAATGCTTCTCTTTGTAACAATACTAAGCGTAAAGTTGTGTTTTAAATGCATAAAGCATGGACACTTCGCTAAACATTCCACAAGAAACAGCTGGTGTCGTAGAGAAGAAAGGGAAAGTTGTAGTGCGAACGTGGGACATGAATAGTGCAGATGAGCTCGAGGAGAATGAAGCACACGCATCCCTCTGCTTGATGGCAAAACATAACGAGGTAAAATCTGGTAGTAAAGCTGAACTTCTAATTAATTTTAAAGCCATGCAAGAGGAAATTGATGAGCTAAAACTTACTTTAAACGACTATATGAATGCTCGCTTTAAATTACAAAAAGAAAACTGTGACATTTCTGATGAAATTGAATCCTATAGAAATTCTTGCTTTGATTTGCAAAAAGAAAATTGTGATGTGATTGAAGAATTTAAAAACTTAAAAGAAGAACTTGAAAAATGCAAATCAACCATTGCCATGCTGAAAAGAGAAGAATCTAGCTCATCTGAAAAAGCTGATTGTCTTTCTTGTCCTTCCTTATTGAATGATATTAGCATGCTTAAGCAAGATTTATTTAAGCTTAAGCTGAAAAAGATTATGTGGTTAAAGAGCTTAATGATAAATTGTGCATGCTGAATAACGAGCTTAAAAAGAAAATGGATGAATTAAAAAAGAAGGAAAAGGAAAACAAGAGAGCTTTTATAAGTAATTGTACTTTGCTTGTGGATGAAAATGTGATATTAAAATCCAAAGTCTCTAGTCTTGAATTGTCAAGTTCTCAATAGGAAAACAATCGTTGGATACTATTTTAGAGAATCAATTATATGGCAATAATAGACGAGGACATGGATTTGGTTCAAAAACTGCTTAAAAGCCTATCTTTAAGAAATTCCACAATGTGCCTTCTATTGTGAAAAATATGCATGCAAAGTGATTTACTTGTGATAGTGTTGGTCACACATCCTATTATTGTATGTTTAGGAACATGAACATAAAGTTCAAACAAGTGTGGGTTCCTAAAGCTTTGATGACTAACACTGGTGGACCTTGTTGGATTCCAAGGTCACACTTAACACCTTTCATGTAGGTGAGGTGGAGATTTGGTGAGGAGCAATGAATTGAAACTTTCATTCTTTTAGCTCCTTAGTCAAATAGCGACGCGAAGGTATATTTCGTTTCCCTCTTTGCATTCATTGCGTACCTTCATAATTTTTGTGTGTGTGCTTGATTTAATTTTTTTTTATGCTTGTGTGTTTGCTTTTTAGGTTTGTTTTAGTTCCATATAAAAGAAATAAAAAAATCGTGCTTAATGAATACATCTTTTTGATTTATTATAAGTGGTATTTCTTGAATGTTCATTCATATCCTTTGTAGAAATCGTTGTATTATTATTATAGCTACATGCGCATTTTAGAGTCTATTTTGTAGCCATGACATGCTTCATGAAATGATTAATTTGATTTCTACACATACATACACACTTCCACGAATATTAAACTTTTAGTACTTTTGGAGATTATTTTGATGAATATTAGAAAGTGAATGTAGGATGAATGAAAACGGAATTATCTAAGGGATATGATGTGTAGTGCCATGAATAAAAATTGAGTACAAAATAATTGTAAATGAAAAAATATACATGAAAATTGCTCCGTATGAAAAATGGATACAATTCATGGCAAGTACACTACCCACGAGTATCCAACATATGCTTTATGGGTAATCTTTAGCGCTGGTGTATTCTACTCCTCAAGCAATGCCACCCCACATCTAAGAGTCCTTATAGGCTATATTTTGGGGTTCGGTATCTTGAACTCATTGTTAATGAGGTGGGAAAAATCATCCTAGTGATATTCATGTTAAATGGAAAATGTGGGTTGATTTGGTTGATATTCTAAATTGAATCTCCTTTTGTACTTCAATGTTTATATTATCACACTTACACATTGGTGGTGAAGTCTAAATTATGATTTTCATGAATTTGAACTGTCTACTATGAAGAAAATACATGCAAGTGCTAGCTATACTCTATAATACTTTATTTTTTGCATGTGATATTTGATGACTTCATTAGTCCACTTTTGATGACAACAAAGGGGGAGAAAGACAAAAGATTTGGTATTGTTCAAGGGGGAGCTTGAAAATATGGTATTGTCTGATGAAGGGGGAGCTTGAAGATAGGGGGCGCATGCTTTTCAACATTGCAATATATTGTGCATGCTAGTAATGCTTTGTCTTATTGTATACATCATAAGCATTACACCCCTCATCACACTTCACACACACACCTATCTAATTGCTCAAATCTTTCATTGGTTTGTCATCATCAAAAGGGGGAGATTGTTGGACGCAACGATCTAGGAACTCTAGTTTGATCATGACAAACGTGTGCAAACTATTTAACGTGTGTGCTAAGTGTGTTTCAGGAATGGCAAAGTCGCTATTCTAAGCGTTGGAGAAATTGATATTCATATAGCAATTTGGGTGAGAAAGGAAGTGGTGTGTACAAAGAAATGGGGCTTGGTCAAAATTAGTGAGATGATAATGAGAGATTCTCTTAGATTGGTTCATATCAATTAGGATTCAATTTGAACTCCTAATCCATTTTGGTTGCAAACAAATCCTCACAAATCTCTACTCAATTCAAATTCCAATTTCATATCCAATTCAAACCCTACTACAACTCCAAATCCAACTTGAATTGCAATCGAGGATGAAATCAAATCCCATACAATCCTACATTCAAATCTCAAAATCCTTTAATCATGGGATTCTCCTTGATCATCATTGATCCCCTCCTAATCCTATATAAACCCTCTAGTTATGTGATGAGTTTTTTTTAAGAGAGGGGGCATCAAAAGAAGGGGTGCGGCCACACATAACATTTTTTTGCAAATGCTCTCGACCAAGCAAATTCTTCCAAAAGGCCAAAACCCTAGCACCTAACATCCTTTTGCCAAAAAGGAGAAGTCACGCAAGCCCACCACCAAATAAAAAGCCTTACGCATCGATTACATCATCATCAAGCTGCAAATCTCATAGGCTTCTCCTTCATACATTGGTGCAAACCCAAAGAAACAACTCACGCATCCGAGGAGAACTCGAAGCCCACTCGAAGCTGCCGTGACACCCGAGTACCGCTTATCATCCCGCCGTGAAGATCGCCATAGCAGCCGTTGACAAGAACCCTACTGTAAGGCCCGTATATGTGATATATTGTATGAGCGTGTGTGTATAGTAATTTTGTTGTGTGCATAGTGATTTTGTATGTGAATGGCTATATGGTTGACTATGACGTGATTTGGATATATATATAAGTGAGTGTATGTGGTTGTATTCTCATGCTAATTATTTTATTGTATTTTAAAGAGATTATTATTATTATTTGTATTGTTGGGCTTGTTATTATTATTATTGATGTTGTTATTATTATTATATTTTTATCAATTGGGATTATTATTGTTATCATTTTGGATTGGCCTATAGTTAATTTTATTAGCTATAGTTTGTTGGGCTAAATAATGGGCTTGGATTATTAGTGGAGAGAAGAGGGATAATGCCAAAAAGATCACATGAAAAGATATAATATGTTCTCATTTTTATGAAATATGCAAGTTATAGTTGCCTCTCTTATTAAGGCATGTTGCTCAAGTTAGCCCTTTTATCGTGTTAATGTGGAAATCTTCATATGTTGTGGCAAACCCTTTCTTGATATTTCGGCCTTGGGCCTCTTGTAATATTTTGATGTGGTAATGAAAACATGATGGTATTGGAAAGAAGAAAATTAGAAAGAAAGCAAAATGCAAAGAATGTAAGATACACCTATACACATGGGTTGTGATATGATGATGTGATTAGGACACGAAAGTGGAGTGCACGGGCATGGACAAAGTTGTCGCGGTAGGAGGTGGGAGAAGTCGCCGTGGGCAACTTCTTGATACCATTAGGTGGCTTCACGTTGATAACGGAGTAGAATTACGATACACTTGCACGCCGGCACATTCATGGGATCCCATTGCATTGTATTACATCGCATTGCTTGCGTTTCACATGCATCATTGCATCATTGAGTATTATGTGTGATTGGTGGTTATATATGTGTGATTGGTACCTTATGAGAATGAATGTTGCCATGAATGCATTATGTGTTGGAATGGTTGTATGTTGGAAAGTGGGGTTTCTTTTGGTGGTTGCAATATCAGATGTTGTTATTATTAGCAATTGTACTTGGGATGATGTTGTAATGCTAGGTTTCAGTTTCTTGATATTGTAGTTCACTTCTCTATCTGTAGTACTCACTTATTTTGCAGGCTTTCCTCTTGCCGCAGGTATGTGTTTTGTTATTGATACCATTTACATTTTCATATGAATTTGCCATGATATGCCATGAGCTAGTTTCCAGCTTATTGCTTAGTGCATTGCATCCTTGTGCACCATGTGAGTTGGGTTTGGACATCCTACTGGGTCACGTTGTGACATGTCCCTGTTGATATTTTTCAGGTGTTGGTTCGTGGAGTTGGATGCCCACTAGTCCAGTTGGTTGGAGTTGGTTGGAGTTGAGGGTTTTTTAGAGAGTGTGAGAGTTTTGGATGGGTGTTATTGTACTTTGGCGAGTTGTGGGTTACATGTTGTATATAAGATTTGGCTTATATGTTGTATATGAGTTTTCTATAAGTGTTCTATATTTATATGTATCAGTGTTTTAATTAATCAGTGTTGAAATGTTGGTTCTTTTGTTTGTCTGCATCGTCTGTAATACTACAGGTATTATCCCAGTAGTGTGCAGTGGACCTGCTTGAGGTTTGAAATTGTGTATTTCTTTTCGTAGCACCAGCCTCTTCGAGAATACCTGATATGGATTCGTACTTATCGGGCATTCAGGGAGCGGGGCGTTACACCTTCTCTCTCACCGTGAAGTCTCAACTTACCATCGTCATTCGAAGCCCAGAGCTGTAGCTCTCGTCAACTGAGTTGGTGTTGACGAGGCCATCATCCGGAAGCATATGTCGCCGTCCTCTCACTGCAAGTCGAAGAAGTCGAAAACAAGACGTCGTCGCCGTACAGCTTTCGCCGTGAAGTCACCGTCCCCGAAGTTGGAGCTCTTCGATCGACTCACCATTACTGTGGGAGTCACAACTCTAAGCTGATTATCACGCCATCAAGAGCATGTTGCCGCTGCCCTCGAAGAATTTTTGCTGCCCTCGAGATGCCATGGAGAATCCCCCTCTGCTCAAACGAACACTGTCGAGCACAGCCGTCGAAGTCGCAGGGACGTCGGAGTTCACCGAAGGAGTCGTCGTTGAAGTGTCGTGCTCTCGCTGTCGTTGAGGAGAGTTGAAGTAGTCTGCTGCCAGAGTTGTCATCGCCATTGTCGAAGACAAGGCAGCCGCATCCACGCGAGATTACGTCGTTGCAAGCCCTAACTCACATCAGAAAGAGCATGTGACGTGCGGTTGCATGCGAACGAAAACAAATCGAAACAAAGCGCTGACGTGGAAAAGAATTATTGAGAGTTGTTGTGCGCATAGACCGCTTGTAAAAGGTTTTGAACTGGGATTACTTAACGCAGAGACCAGTGTGCTATTTGAGACAGATTGAGATCCAGGAGTCGGATTGAGACACCGTTTGCGTCAGATTGGAGCTGACGACGTGCTGATTGACAGAGACGACTACACAGACACGAACTGAGCATTTCTAAACCATTTACTCTTTATATTCGTGTCTTAGTGTAACGTTCTCTGTAGGAAAAACTTTACCATGTTATTTTGTGACTATTTTGGACTTGTCTGGTTGGGCTAGACAAGAGGGTCTTGACGTGTTGTTGCAGTCAAGATACGCATTTACTAGATTGATAGGATTCTGCACTTTGTTGAGTATGGTACAGTCTAGGTGGGGAGTTGAAGCTAGGACCCCATTGTAGGTGTACAGAAGGAACATATTAATGCTAGTATTTGCTTGGGGCTGGACGTAGGTCGTTGATGCGACCGAACCAGGGTATCTCTGTGATTGTCTCTTATTTACTCTGCTTGTGCTTTTAATTGCGTGTGTTTTCTCGCGGGTTGCACAAGAATTTTTTATTAGCCTATTCAGCCCCCCTCTAAGCTAGGATCCAGATCCAACATTTCCGTCCATCGTTTGAGTGTCACACCTGCATACATACACAAATTGTCAGCTTCGTTGTGTATTATATACAGTACATCCTGATCTTGTTATATTATTCACGAGGTAGTTAGCGCGGACCTGCGTGGGCCACCAAACTTGTAACGACCCGCTCTAAGGGGGCCATTGCTTATTTGATTTATTTGCAGGTATGCAGATCACCAGTGAAAACAATATAGCCACGATGCAGAGACGTACAATAATCCTCAAACCAACGTACATTATTACAGTCCATAATTTAAAGTACAACACAAAGCAGCACTCTCTCACCTAATGCATGAAAAGTAAAGCCGAATGGAAATACATAGAAAGTACATCACACACACTCCAATTCTAAAAGTCGGCAGTCTCAGGAACGAGCTATGGCTCTGCGAACTCAGGAGTGCCTATGTCAACCTGTACGGCATCTGCAGTGCCACGAAGATGGAATCATAGGTAAGTCACAACAATTCTAGCAATAGAAATATAGTAATGAAAAAGTATGGAACAGGCTATCGCAAACGATTAAAGATGATCATGCAAGTGTAAAAAGTAAGGTAAGAGAAGACATGCATGCAAGAGCGATAAGTAAAGTACTGGTGGCTGCTCAGGTGTGGTAAGTAAAGTGCAGGTAATGCATAAAGTAAAGGTGACTGTGCAAGTGTAAAAAGTAACGTATAAGAGAAACAACTGTGGCATGGCATATGTAATATGGTAGTAACACTATTTTAACCAGCATGCAATGTGATGCAATAGTAGGACAACCAGGTAGATGTGTAATAATAAAAGGACAAGTAGGCAGTAGTAGAGCTAGAAACTATGTGACTTATATAGGAAAGTATAATGTGCAACCATTGAGCCCGTCTCCTGCCACAGGGACGCTCATTCGAGCAGATCTCACTTCACTTTAGGTGGTACATTTCATTTTAGACAGTCGGTACGGTACGGTGCAATGTGTAGATGGCTCGCGGTCGCTTCCACACTTTCTCTAATATAAGTTACCCCAAAAACCCAGTGCAGTGCCAAATACTTTCAAGCATTTAATTTCAATAGGATGTTCCAGCAGTATGATGTCAACACGGTATATCATTCACTAATTATGTTTCAATACGGTATGTCAATCCATTGTTCCAAAGGTAAAGATGCTAATGGCAGTTGTGATAGACCGACTTACATACCAATAGAGTTATGCACAATGGTCTCACTCTAGAGATATTTAAAAGCATTAACACTCCAAAGAGCTTCGCTTGTTGAAAAGTCGAGGTAGAATCCTCAACAAAGAATGTCAGTCTTGAGCAATGGTTTGAAGTCCAACAACTATGATACCGATCTCATGCTTCGAGCATGCATTATTTCCATTAAGTACACTATCTAAATTTCTAAAGTCAAAATTCATTGTGACTTACAAGTTTCGAGGTCATTGTAGTGAGCCAGGACTAGATCTAGAGCTTCCAAGGATGTTGGTGCACGAGAATCGGTCCCTGCAAACTCAAGAAACAGTCGGTTAAAGACACACTATTTTCTATCTATTTGATCGTTTTGATTTTATAATCGATTGAAACGGTGTCGAAAAGCGTTCTAAATTTTTATATAGGCTAGATATGAGGAATATAATTTTACTTAAGAAAGAAATATTTTTCTAAAGCTTCTGGTAGTTTTTATAAATTTTAAAAGCTCAAAATGCATTTAAAAACTAATTTTAATTAGTTAACGTAATTATTCAATAATTTCTTCTGGATGGAATACGTATCAGAAAGTTTCAAGTGAGCTGTCAAAACGACCGTCTCGAAGAGTACTACAACATATTTTTTTCAATATCAGTTTACGTGAAAATATTAAGTTATGAATTTTTAAAGGAAAATAATGTATTTAAATTTTTGGCTTAAAATTTATTGTAGAAAATCTACTCATCTGATGGAGATGAAACTAGCGCCAGTAGGTACAGAACGTCATTTCTGATTTTCTGGAGCTGGTCTTGTAATTTTCTGGTTCATATATTATTTACTATGAATTTTACATCAGAAACCTATTTATATAATTTTAAAATACCCTCCTATATACGTTTTATATGTATTTCATATAAAAATACGTGTGTGTGTATATATATATTAAAACCATACCTCTCTTCATTTTTGTTCGTAACGGGCTGAGGGGGGTTGCCTAATTGCGCCGGCGACATGGGGAGCGGTGGTGGACGAAGGGAGTGGCAGCGCTGGCGGCAAGCGACGACGGCGAGGCGCTCTGGGGTGCAGTCGGAGAGGGAATCGGAGGGGTAGAGAGCGGGGTCGGAGCTGGGACCTTGGCGACGTCGATAGGGAGGTCGGGGGGGGCGAGGAAGCGGCGGTGTGCGGTGGAGCAAGTGGCGGGTCTGGTGGCAGGGAGAGGGGCTTGGACAGGGCAGCGTTCGAGCTTCGTGGTGTGAGGAGGCGAACGGGTCAGGCTACAAATGGAGGAGCTTCGGGCTGCAAACGGAGGAGGATGAAACCAGGGGTGGCTTGAGCGGAGGTCGATGTGGTGGGTGTTCGCCATGGAGTGGTGGAGGCCGTCGGAGGCGTTAGGAGAGGGGGGCTCTGTGGGTGGTTGGAGAGGGGCTCGAGGGGGTCGGAGTACGACAGAGACGAGGGCTGGGCGACGCTCGAGGCCAAAAGGAGGGAGGGGAGAGGTTACAGTCGGATGGGGGCAGTGCAGGCGACGGAGTGTCGTCGGTGGGGGGAGATCGGAGAGGGGAGGTAAAGAACTGAGAGAGTGGAGGGGGTGAGTGAGCGCGGGTTTGGGGGAGAGAGTGAATGTGAGAGGGAATGCGGGGTGAGCCTAGGTGAGAGATGGGTTTGTTTGGGTTCGGTAAGCTAAGTGAGGTAGAGGGTGTTTATTATATAGGGTTAGAAAATTTAGATATAAGGTTTAAAAAGTTAATATATATGATATATAATGAATGGAAAATTAATGTAATGGGTTGGCATGTTTGATCTGATCAACCCATTCGATGGGTTTAAATGGGTGGGTTATGGGATTAATTAGGGGTAAAGGTAACTAGTTAAATGTAATTAGTAATAGTAAAAACATCTTAGGGGGATGTAATTCGTAAAAACAGAGGGATACAACCCCGTTTTCGCATACGAATCCGAAAAATTACGAAAACGTAGCCACGGGATCGTATCGTCATAAGGATCGCAAATACAAGATCCATTTCAGGGTTTGAGCTACAGAGATATGAGGTTTAGACCAATACGTTTAAGATGCGTGTTTGCTGGTTCTAGGTCGATTTGATTTCAGAAAATTATGAAATTAATATGGAGAGCCCCAAATGATCATAGGATCACACTGTAGAAGTTTGAAATCATTTTGATGATGTTTATATAGAAAATTAATTAATTCAGCTAAAACGGTAACAATTGAAAATGAATTATTATAAAAATTATTTAGAGGTATTTGATGGAAACCCTAACTTACTGAAATACACCATAACTAATTTGATGCTTCAAGATATTTTTTATAAAGAATTTTGATATCATTTTTGATATAAAACTCCTGACTAACCATTATAAAATACTTTTGAAATATGAAAATACGTGAAATACGTAAATAGATGTATTTACGAATATGAGTCGTTACAATCGTGCCCCCTTCGTTGTCCCATGGGCCGTCGCCCCTTCTAGCCTCATGTGGGCCAGCCGAAACCTCATGGGCCTCGTCTACTGTTGTCAGGCCACCTAAGGTCTCCACTGCACTCAACGACGCTCGGATAAATGCCACGGTGATCGTCAATCCCACCCAAAGGTTTGCCACACCCAAGGAACTGGCGTCGAGGACTGAGAGGGCCTCCGCCAGTAAACCAAGACCTGTGGGACACCTGGAAGGCCTCCCAAGGTTCATCGCCTCCTAGGGGGCCTGCAAAAGGTCTCCCATATTCTCATCCCTTGGGTGCTCTCTCCCATGACTTAGGGGAGGGTTTTTGTCACTTGTGTGCGATCTATCATCCGGATGCAGATGCTCCTCAAAGTTGATGAATTTCCACCTTCTCTTGTTCAAAGGTGGTTCCTTTTGCCCTCGATATGCATTGTAGTCATCGTCATTGATCAGAGCTAATGACGGACCACCCGTTAGGTGGATCTCCTCCTTAAAAGAGATTATTTTTCCATTGACCTTATCCAAAGGCGTCATTTTTGCCCTAGATTTGTGTTGTTGACTTCTTCGTTATTTAGATCTGGCTTCGTCGTCTCCTCTTCATGCTTAGGCATCGATTGATCTCCAAGAGTTCTGATGTGAACCCTGATAAGAATAACAAGACCCAACAACAAAGAGGAACCCAAGATCATTCTACAATCAGAATTTGGATGGAGACATCAACCCGTTATTATGACAGAAGCAAGAACCTCGGTATATATAAATGAAACTCGTTGCTTATTGCATATCAAGAACCTTGGTATAAGTAAGATGCCACAAATGGTGGCAGAAATCCATTTGATAAGTCGATGGTGAATGCCACAGGAAATTTCTGATAAGTTCGAATAGTTCTTCAAAGAACCAAAGAGAAATTCTCTCAGAAATTTTTACCAAATATTCAACTCCTTTTTCCATTGCTTAGATGCCTTTAAATAGGCTAAAAATAACAAGGAAATTTCTTAAATTTTAGGCTAATTTATGGCTAAAATCAGCTCATTAACTGGCTGATCACATGCCAAAAAATAGAACAGAAAGTAATTATCTAGGCATGCAAGCCTTCCAAAAATAGAAAGAGAAGAAAATTAACTAAGCATGCAAGCCTTCCAAATAAAGTATTTTGGCATGCAAGCCTTCCAAAAGAGTATCTTGACATGCACACCTTCCAAAAAGATTAATCCTAGACATGCCAATATACTTGCTGAATTTAAGCTAGCCGTAGTCGGATTCTTCTAGAACTTGCATCATGTTGATCCATCTTTGTTGAACACATGGCTCATGCTCAATGGGCCTCCATGAATTTGCTTGAGCCCAAATCTTTTCAATCAACCCGTTGAATAAAACTTTGAACTTATTTGCTCGCGATTGCGTTACTGGTCCAATTGGAACTTGAACTAGATCATTTGAGGTTGTGCTATAATTTGCACCATTCCCCTCCTCTTGAAAATGATTTGTCCTCAAATCATAACCTACATCAAAAGGACTCAAATCAGTAATATTAAATGTAGCACTTACATTGTACTCACCAGGTAAATCTAGCTTGTAAGCATTGTCATTGATGCGGTCTAGGACGTGGAAAGGACCATCTCCCCTTGGAAGCAATTTTGAGCGTCTCTGTTCTAGAAACCTCTCTTATCTCATATGCAACCATACCCAATCTTCAGGTTCCAAGATCAGCTTGTGACGCCCAATTGTGGGACTTGTCTACTCTTGTGTTGCACGTATCTTCTCTTCATCAACCTGTATACCTTGTGCACTAAAAAAAAATCCCAGAAATACAAGCTTATATGTGCAAAAAGTACACTTCTTCACCTTAGCAAATAACTTTTCTTTCCTAAGTACATTTAAACTGGATTTCAATTGTACTACATGATCATCCAAGTTTTTTGTATAAATGAGTATATCATCAAAGTAGATAACAACAAATCTGCCTATAAATACACACAAAACATGATTCATACGTCTCATAAAAGTGCTTGGAGCATTAGTCAAACCAAAAGGCATAACTAACCATTCATACAAACCATATTTTGTTTTAAAGATAGTTTTCCATTCTTCTCATTCTTTCATTCTAATCTGATGATAACCACTCTTTAAATTTATTTTAGAAAACACACAAGAACTATGCAGCTCATCTAACATATCAACTAAGCGAGTTATAGGATGACGCTACTTTACTGTTATGGTGTTGATGGCTCAGCAATCAACGCACATTTTCCACATCTCATCCTTCTTAGGTACAAGTAAAACTAGAACAGTGCATAAGCACGTGCTCTCCCTCACATGCCCTTTCTCCAACAACTCACTTACATGTCGTTGAAGTTCCTTTGTCTCCTCAAAATTGCTCCTATAGGCTGGTCAGTTTGGAATCGTCGCACCAGAAACAAAATCAGTCGGATGTTCAATCCCTCGGATTAGAGGTAACCCACGTGTTGTTTCTTCGAAAAAAACATCCTCATATTCCTGCAAAAGAGAAACAATAGAACTAGGCAAAGCAAGGTCAAGTTCGTTAATATTTAAAAATGGCTCTTTGTACAAAAGTACAATCATCGGCTGATTTGAAAACATTGCTCGCTTAACTTCACTCATTTTTGCATAGAAAATATTTTATTTTCTCTCTGATTTTCTCTCAATGGCCGAATTTTGATTATCTTTTCTCTCTCATTTTTACCGGCCTCTCTCTGATTTTTCACTCTCTTTCTTTTGATCACTCTCTTTTTGCAATCTCACTTGATCCTCATATACTTGCTGTGGTGTCAATGGTACAAGAGTGATTGATCGTTAAGTAAGTACAAAGGAGTATTTGTTTGTAAATCCATCATTCTTCACATGCCTATCAAACTACCATGGTCGCCCTAGCAACAGGTGCCCCACTTGCATCGGTACTACATCACATAATACTTCATCTTCATATTTACCTATCCGAAATGCAATTATCACCTGCTTGTTTACCCTTTCATCACCAATATCATTTAGCCATTGCAACTTATATGGTCTAGGATGCTTTAATATGGGTAGGCCCAATTTCTCCATCATTGTTGTACTTGCAACATTAGTACAACTACCACCATCAAGAATCACACTACATACATCTTCATCTTGGGTGGTATTAACCATTACTATCCTCGGTCCCATAAGACTCTTCATCTTCATGTTTAGAAATATTAGGAGTATTAACCATCTCCACGTTTGAACTCGGTGGTATTAACCATTACTATCCTCGGTTGAACTCTTTCCCTTCTATAAATATTAGGAGCGTTTTGTGGCTGCTCTCTAAGTTTATTCTCCATCTTATCTAGCTGTTCATGAACTTGCTCGAGCTCAAACTTCATCATTCAACTCACTCATTATGGCATCCACTAGCAATCTCTGATCAGGCAATTTTGTAGTACCTTCAGCATTGCTCTTAGCACTAGTGCGAGACATATTAGCTGTAAAAAACAAAGTTAGGAAAAAAGAAACTCACAATTCTCTCCCTTACGTGTTTACACTCAAGAATGTGAATAGCTTTACGCTCGTATTTTTTTACTCAAAATTTGTTGCCTTTAACCCTCTAACGTTCTCACCACTCTTGCTTCTCTCCACTCTGTAATTTTTCTTTCAGTTCTTTTGGAACTAAAACAAACAATACACAGAATTTCCAGTAATAATTCACCAAAAAAATCATAAAGGAATTTCGGATCTTAAAGGAAGATTACAAGAAAAACGTCTGATTAAACTTTATGAAGCCTGAAATTATCAAAATTTTCACAGAAAAGATTGGTCTTTGGGGGTAAGAATTTTCACACACACACACACACACATAAAGAGATTGATCTTTAGGATGATGTGACTTGTTATGCTGATTAGAACCAAAATGAATGATAACAAACAACTTTTTTGTCGAGTCCGTTTAACGTTTTTTTTGGTTGGTTTTTTTCTTCTTTGTGGACTGTTTTCTATCTTCTTCTTCTTCCTTTTTTGGATACTCAGCAATTGTATTTTTGATAGTAAAGAAACAATATTTCGAAACAAAATACGAAAGAACAAAAGGGTAGATGAAATTCGGCTAATCAAGAGTATGTAAACCGAATTTGGAGACTAAAAGGATACAGACTAAAGAAAAGAAAGTTTTTTTAGATAGGCAAACCTGATCTAGACTCAAAGCTCTGATACCAAATGATGTGAACCCCGCCAAGAATAAAGAGACCCGACAACAAAGAGGACCCCAAGATCATTCTACAATCAAAATTTGGATGGAGACCTCGACCCGTTGTTACGACAAAATCAAGAACCTTGGAATATATGACCTTGATCAACCCGTTGCTTATTGCATAGGAAGAACCTTAGTATAAGGAAGACGCACAAATGGTGATGGAAATCCGTTTGATAAGTTGATGGTGAATGCCATAGGAAATTCCCGATAAGTTCGAATAGTTCTTCAAAGAACCAAAGATAAATTCTCTCAGAAATTTTTACCAAATAATCAACTCCTTTTTCCATTGCTTAGATGCCTTTTAATAGGCTAAAAATAACAAGGAAAGTTCCCAAATTTTAGGCTAAAATTATGGCTAAAAATCAGCTCATTAATTGGCTGATCACATGCCAAAAATAGAAGAAGAAAGTAATTATCTAGGCATGCAAGCCTTCCAAAAATAGAGAGGGAAAATAATTATCTAGGCATGCAAGCCTTCCAAAAGAGTATCTTGGCATGCAAACCTTCCAAAAAGAATAATCATAAACATGCCAATATACTTGCTGAATTTAAGCAAGCCATAGTCGGATTCTTCTAGAACTTGCATCATGTTGATCCAGCTTTGTTGAACACATTGTTGGAAACTCACATCTCCTCATATGGTTTTGATGATACAAACATATCTTTTTATATGTACTAACTTTATCTATGCAGATGTTATAGCACAATTATCTAAGACAATCATCAAGAACACAAGTTGCAAGAGGCATCCACTACAAGACGAAGCATATCGAAGATATTTTGTATCTTGTAATAAGTGATGTAATCTTTATTTTTTCTCTTGCATATACTTAGAATGTAAAAGCCTTGATGATTATCTTTCTTAGTCGTTTAGGGTCCATCATCAAAAAATCAAGTCAAATTTCAAATTAATTGACCAATCCTTAGTACTAGTCAACTAATTTAAATAGTAAAAATTTCAGAAAATTCTAAATTTTTGTCAGACCCTTTCTAGAATCTCTCGGATCATTTTTCCAACATTTTCTAAAGTTTCAAATTTTTAGTCGACTAATACTTCCTACTAGTCTACTAGTCATTTTCAAAACTAGATATTTTAAATGATTTATCATTTAAATATTATGTTTATTAAGTGTAAGTTAGAACTACCACTAACGGCTAGTTCTAGTCAGTTAATAGCTGTTTTATTCAGTTTCTTTCCATTTTTCAGAAGTTGCATTCTGAAAAGACACTTCAACTTCCAGAATTCCTAGTCAGCTTTAATTAGTCAACCAATCCATAAAATTAGTCGACTAATTTGGACCAAAACGGTTCAAATTTTCTTGAAAATTTAGGTAGTTGTCCAACGTTAGAAAACTAACTCTTTAGGCTATAAATAGACCCCCGGACCTCTGCCTAAAAATCATAAAAAAATTCACTCTCATTCTCTTTTCTTAAGTTTACTTTCTCTCTCTAGAAAGTGGGTGGTTTTCAGATTTTCTTAGAGGAACCTCTGCAGAAATCTTTCCTCCATATAAAGTCCAATCTTCAAGTTTGTTCTACCACAAGTTCCATCCAGAACCTTGGAGATTCAATCACCTTCCTTGTGCTATAATTCCATCAATTACTATATCTGATATTGTTTCATACTCTTTCTTTATCTTATTTTGTAATCTCTTGTTGAAGAGATTATATAAGTTTGCAACACGGAGAGTATTGGCATCTTTGTATATTGATTACTTGCAGGGAGCAAGTGGTTTAGTGGATTGAAATCTCTACGGGGTAGAGGACTGGACGTACAATCACAAGGATCTAAACCAGGATAAATCTCTGTGTTTGCATTTGTTATTCTCCGGATTGTGTTATTTACTTCCGCATTTTAATTGCAATTTTTTAGTTACTTTTAAATTTGCAATTTCGTCGTGATATACATTATTCACCCCTTAGTGTATTTGGTGTGCCAGGAGATCCAACATTTGGTATCGGAGCTTCATGGTTAAGATGACTTACACATATCCGACGAACAATTCAATGTCTTCATCACAATTTCTAGATTGGCACTCTACCACAAGGCCTCCACTATTCAATGGTTCCAACTACTCCTAATGGAAGACAAGGATGACGATCTATCTTCAAAGCATCGACAGCGAACTCTGGAACATGTTGGAAACTCGATATGAGAAGCCTACAACTCCTTATGCCAAATGGACCGATATTGACAAATCCGCTGCAACCCACAACTCAAAAGCAATGAATGCATTATTCTGCTCCATATACAAGAATGAGTTCAATCGTATCTCCCAGGACAAATCAGCATATGACATCTGGCATACACTCCAGGTAACACACAAAGGAAGTAGTAAAGTTAAGGAAACTAAAATCTCTGTTCTTGTTCACAGGCTTGAGTTATCTAGAATGAAGGAAAATGAACCAATTGGAGAGATGATCACTCGATTCACCGACATTGTCAACTCTCTAATAGCTCTCAGCAAAACCTATACTCAAACGGAACAAGTAAGGAAGATTCTTCGTGCCTTAACATCAGAATGGGAGAAGAAGACTACAGCCATAGAAGAAGCCAATGACTTGTCAACTCTCACCGTTGAAAGCCTCGTTGGTAACCAGATGGCCTACGAAGTACAACTTCAAGATCGCAAAGAACAAGCAGATACAAAGAAGAAAACTCTTGCCTTCGCTGCTTCATCAAACACCGATGATTCAGACATGGACGATGATGACATGGCACTTATAACAAGAAACTTTAAAAAGTTTCTAAGAAGAGGTAAGTTTAAAAGTTTTAAGCCTAAATCGACTGATGCTTTTTTGTGTTTTCAATGTAACAGGCCTGGACATATGAAAAAGGATTGTCCACTTCTTAAACCAAAAGAAAGGACATTCAACAACTTCAGAAAGGATAAGAAGTTTGAAAAGAAAAAGAAGGCACTAGCAGCAATATGGGACTCTTCATCTTTAGATAATGATGAAGAAGTCAACGACCAATCTAATAAAGAGAATGCCCATGTGTGCTTTATGGCACAAAATGATAATGAGGTAAGTGTTTTAGATAATGAAGAATTGCTTGAAGCTTTTAATGATTTATATATGAGATTCAAGAAATTGAATTCTCAATATAAAGCATTAGTTCTTTCTCATCAAGGACTAACCTCTTCTTCTTCTTCATTAGATAGTCTAAAAATCGAGAAGGAAACATTAACTTCTCAAAATGATAAACTGCTTCATGAAAATGAGATTCTCAAATCTGAGAATCATAATATGATTTCACGCATTTACATTTTAAGTAAGGATATCCCTTCTCTAAAGTTGAAATATGATGACATGTCTTTTAACATTAGTAAGTTTAATAAAGGGAAGAATAATCTAGATAATTTACTTAGAATACAACATCCTGCTAATCATAGACAATGTTTGGAGTATAAGAATACTCCCAAATCCAATACTTTTGGTATTGCTATTTTAGAAAAGAAAAGGCAAGTATTTATTAATGCAAAGAAAATTGATTCTTCTAATAGTATGAAAAATGATACTATTCATATTCCAAAGAATACCAATTTTCTTACATCTTCTAAGAAAACCATTATGCATAATATTTGGGTTACCAAAGAAATTTGTTTATATGACAAGGATTTATATATTTCTAACTTTATGCAAAATATTATTCTTTCTTCTAATTATTTAAAGAAACCAAATTCCACTTGGGTTTGGTTTCCTAAGGACTAATCCTAAAGACCCAAATAAAAAGGGTACCAATATTTATTGTTTATCTTTCAGGTACCCATAAAAGAAAGATGGATACTAGATAGTGGATGTTCTAAACACATGACCGGGAACATCAATCTTCTATCAACCGTTCAATTCAAAGATGGTGGCGCCGTTACTTTTGGTGATAAAAACAAAGGTAAAGTTATTGGCATCGGAACAGTTGGTGATCCAATTAAGCAATCATCGAAAACGTGCTTCTCGTCGAAAGTTTGAAACATAATCTCTTATCTATCTCTCAACTTTGTGATAAATATTTTAAGATAGTTTTCGAAAAGAGTGCATGCATTATATAAGATCTTAATATGACTAATATTTTATTTCAAGGGAGTCGTAAGAATAATATATATGTCTTATGCATGAAAGTATCTACACATGATCATTGTTTACTAGCATCCACCGATAACACTTTATTATGGCATAATCGTTTTGGTCACACTAACTTTAAGCATTTGGCACGTATTTCAAAACACAAGTTAGTTTCTGGTATGCCTAATGTTTACGGGTGTTTTCTCACCACAGGTCGTTGACCGTCGGCTGTGTGGTCTACATGGACAAGAGGCCGACTTGGGGGTCCCTTGGGTTCACCGAGCCCGCTTATTCTCAGCGTCGGAGAGCTGAGAGGAAGCCTCGGCTCGGTGAGTAGCGCTCGACCTCGGCTGGGTCGCGCTCGGCCTCGGCTGGGTCGTGCTCGGCCTCGGTTGGATCCGCGTCGAGGGGTAGCCTCAGCGCCTTGCAGTGGGATGATGCCTGAGCAGCCGTCCACCTGACGACTACGATGGGGGTAGCCGACCGACGCTGAGGGGTAGCCTCGGCGCCTCAGATATCTTCTTCCTGAACAGATGAGGAAACTCGTCAGGGAGGCCGGACCTAGGTTTCGGCCAAATCCCCTCCGATGCCTAAGTCAGATCAAGGTCTGAAAGGATACTCGGCGGAGGAGATCCGGCTTGCAAGGAAGCCGGAACGTCAACCCAGGCGGCGCAAGTAAAGGGGGAGGGAGGAAATGGAGTGGCGAAAGCCTAGGTCATTGATGGAGTACCTCTCTGTTGATTACCTGAGTTTCAATCCCTCTCTCTATCGTCCTGGCCTCCCCTTATAGGGTCTTTCGTGATTTCCCCACGTCCTGCGTCCTCTCACATCCCCACGATCCGCCTCCGCCTCTTCCCACTCGCGTGTAGCGGAGGGGTGGCCCATTAACGGATCCGTTAATGGCCATCATGGGATCGCGGATTCAGAGGGGCAGTTAATCCGGCTGAATGGGGGCCAGTCGGGTGCCCCTGAGGGCAAAGTGGCTGGGCCTTCAGCCCCGTCCGTGGGCCTCCTTCGGGCGGGTCCGTCTTCTCTAGTGGGCTTCTCCTTTGAGGTCGGGCTGTGGGCCATTGTAATTCGGGCTCGTTGATATTAGTCGTAACAATTGCCCCCATCGCCCGGACCGTTTGGCTTCCGTCGGTTCGGTTCGGGTGATGTGACTCTTTCATGATCCGACGGGTGCGTCAGTCGAGGTTTCGCTATTAAATGAATGTCATTATTACCGCTCCGTTTAAACTTCCGTAGGTGCAGTTTTCGAAGCATCGCCACTGTTTTGATGTAGCCACGCGCTCTCCCTTGACGGTTCAAATCCCACCATCGTCCTCTATATATACGTTCCAATCCCTCGGGCTTCAACTCTTTCACGCTCATTCCTTCTTGATCTCCGTTCTGCCAGCTTCTTCTTCCCGACATCTGTCTTCTTTCCAGCTCTTATCAAGGTAATTCTTCCACTCTTTAACTCGGGCCATGGCCATGCTTAGAATAGGTGATACACGTCCTGGCGGACCGACACCTGGTCCCGATCGTGCCCATCCCTCGGGGCTCAAAGCTCCTTCGCCGTCCCCGGGTGTCTCGGATAAAGGGAAAGGAAAGCTTTTTCCGGATCCCATTGGGGACGATGTGGCCTCGTCTTCCGAGCGATTAGGCATCCCTCCATCAATCCTCCGGTTGTCATCCATGGCCCCTTTCTTAGTCACTAGGGAAATACGAGAGAGGCACTTATGTTATCCCTATGACGTCCGGATTCCCTTTGGAGACGAGCGGATCTGCTTCCCGCGGAGTAACGAGGTCAGCGTCTACGTCGAGATGTTCCATCTGGGGCTCCGCTTCCCCCTCCACCCTTTTATCATTCAATTCATGGAGTCCTTGAAAGTCGCCTTGTGCCAGCTAACGCCATCCTCTGTCGCGGTGCTGAACGGATTCATTACGCTTTGAATCACTCACAGCCTGGAGCCGTCTCTTCCCCTCCTCTTTCACTTTTACCGGATCCAGACGGTTGGCCTCGGATCTTGGCTGCACCTCCGAGCCCATGTGGGGCGAGTGTGCATGCTCGGTCTGCCCCCTTGGTCGGGGAACTGGGACTCTAGCTTTGTTTTCGTTGTCTTTCCCCGGGTCTCGGTGATCTTGACAGGTTGGGGGAGTTCGCAACATACCGACAGGGCGGCCACCTTATCCGAGGCCGAGCAGGTCGGGGCCCGCCTCCTATCGTCACTTTCTCTTGAGGAGAGGTCGGTCTGGCATTTGCTGGATGACCTGCTTCTTAAGTGCACTCTGTGGTCCCCCGGTTAGTTGTCTCCCTTCCTTCCATTTAACCTCTGGCTCACCCTGATTTCGCTTCCTCTCGCAGGTATGGCTGGCCACGAATTCACCCACGATGTTGACGAGCTTATTCGACTGGGATCTCACCGGGGCCGTGGGAGCTCTTCCGGACGGGTGCCTCGCCGCTCTGTAGACGAAGAGTTGCGTCGGTCCGAGCCTCCTTCGGGGAGGATTGAGGCCAAGTCTCCCCCACAGGTCGCATCGGGTCCCCCCGGGGAAGAAGTCGCTGGGATCGACCCCCTCCTTGTCGAGGGTTCCGGGTCGGCTCCTCGGCCGTCCGCGGGTAGGAGTCGTAAGCGCTCGCCCCCTGTTATCACTGGTCCCAACAAGAAGAAGTCACGGAAGAACGGCAGGCGCACCGCTTCTCCGATTCCCTCCGTCGCCCCGACGGATCCCGGCAATGCAATTGTGCCGACCGTCATGGTTGACCCTGCCACCCACGCCGTCGTTACTCCCTCGGCTACCCCTTCGGTCTTGGGGGCCGTCTGTGTCCTGTCCAGCGCCTCAGCAGGCCCCGCTGATCCCCTCGTGGACTCGGTGCCCCTTGATATGGCCTTGGCGAGTCGACCGGCGATGGGCTCCGTTCCCCGGGGGACCATTCCCTCTTGGAGTTGTCCCCCGTGGACATATTTTCAGATTCTCTAGTCGATCATCTCCGACAGATTCAAATTCCTGTCGTTTTCGGACAGTTGCTTTGCCCTTTGATCTCCCTTGGTATAATCCACCCCTCTTTTGTTTGCAGGCCACCGCGATGGCTATTGAGACGCAACGCCGGGCGACCCAGTTAAGAAGCCTCGAGGATTCCCTAAATCGAGAGCGCGCTCGGGCCGGGGAGGCTGACGTAGTCCTTCAAGGTGCCCGCATGGAAGCTCAGCGGCAACGCCGTCGTGCCGACGAGCTCGAGTCTCAAGTACATGATCTCAAGCGAAATCTTGTGGATGTCCATGACTTGAGCCGAGAAGCGGAAGAAAAGTTTCGGCGGGAGAGAGAGGACCTCTGGGGCTAACTCGCCAAGCTGTGTCGGAGGCTCCGTTTCGCCGAGGAAGCTGAGAAGGGCGTCAACACGGCCATAAGGCCGAAGATTACGTCGGTCCTGAGGGAGGTTTTCGGGACTTATGAGGACCTCCTCGCCCCTCGCATAGTGGAGGTCGTCAGGGAGTCATTCCGGCAGTTCGTGGAGCTCACTCCGGAGACGATCCTCCCTCCACCGGGACACGCCGATCCCCACTGCTCGGAGCAAGGTGAGGCCCTGGATGACGCTATCTCTCGTGCTCCGGACCCCTGAACAGCCCTTGTATCTCGTCCCCCTTTTTCTTTTCTTAGGTGACAAATTTTGTTGTCAACAACAGTGCTTGAGAGGACGTTGCTGAGTGATAAGTAACCCATACCATTAATGAAAATGATTTCTTCTAGTCAGTTCCTCTTGTGCCACTGGTCTCTTTTTTCGGGGGTTCCCTCCTTTGGAATAGCTTTCAATGTTCCTAGACCGGTCGGGCGTCGTCGCCCTCGTCTAGGGGTGTTGTCCCGGGCTCGTCTGGCTTGGGATGTCGTTCTTCCTAGCGATTCTATCCGTCGGGGTAATTGTCCTTAGCCAGGCGAGTGGGTGGGTCACTCGGTCCGCGAGGGAGTTCATCCCTTGGCTTTCGGCCGGCTGTCGCGCTCATCGGCTGGGGGAGTTGTCCCCACCCTTACGAGCGGGTGCTTCGCTCGGTCCGCGGGGGTGAGCACCCCTCGGCTTACGACCGGGAGTCGTGCTTGTCGGCTGGGGGAGTTTCCCCCATCCTTACGAGCGGGAGCTTCGCTCAGTCTGCGGGGGTGAGTACCCCTCGGCTTATGACTGGGCGTCGTGCTCGTCGGCTGGGGGAGTTGCCCCCAACCTTACGAGCGGGCGCTTCGCTCAGTCTGTGGGGGTGAGTACCCCTCGGCTTATGACCGGGCGTCGTGCTCGTCGGCTGGGGGAGTTGCCCCAACCTTACGAGCGGGCGCTTCGCTCAGTCTGCGAGGGTGAGCACCCCTCGGCTTACGACCGGGCGTCGTGCTCGTCGGCTGGGGGAGTTGCCCCCAACCTTACGAGCGGGAGCTTCACTCAGTCTGCGGGGGTGAGTACCCCTCGGCTTATGACCGGGCGTCGTGCTCGTTGGCTGGGGGAGTTGCCCCTAACCTTACGAGCGGGCGCTTCGCTCAGTCTACGGGGGTGAGTACCCCTCGGCTTATGACCGGGCGTCGTGCTCGTCGACTGGGGGAGTTGCCCCCAACCTTACGAGCGGGCGCTTCGCTCGGTCTGCGAGGGTGAGCACCCCTCGGCTTATGACAGGGCGTCGTGCTCGTCAGCTGGGGGAGTTGCCCCCAACCTTACGACCAGGCGCTTCGCTCGGTCTGCGAGGGTGAGCACCCCTCGGCTTACGACCGGGCGTCTTGCTCGTCGGCTGGGGGAGTTGCCCCCAACCTTACGAGCGGGAGCTTCACTCAGTCTGTGGAGGTGAGTACCCCTCGTCTTATGACCGGGCGTCGTGCTCGTCGGCTGGGGAAGTTGCCCCCAACCTTACGAGCGGGAGCTTCGCTCGGTCCGTGGGGGTGAGCATCCCTCGGCTTACGACCGACGATGGAGATTTGTTCAGTGGCGAGGGGAGTGGCCCCTCGGCTTACGGCCGATGAAGGAGATTTGTTCGGTGGCGAGGGGAGTTGCCCCTCGACTTATGGCCGACGAAGGAGATTTGTTCGGTGGCGAGGGGAGTTGCCCCTCGGCTTATGGCCGATGAAGGAGATTCGTTCGGTGGCGAGGGGAGTTGCCCCTCGGCTTACGGTCGACGAAGGAGATTTGTTCGGTGGCGAGGGGAGTGGCCCCATGGCTTATGGCCGATGAAGGAGATTCGTTCGGTGGCGAGGGGAGTTGCCCCTTGGCTTACGGCCAACGAAGGAGATTTGTTCGGTGGCGAGGGGAGTGGCCCCTCGGCTTATGGCCAACGAAGGAGATTCGTTCGGTGGCGAGGGGAGTTGCCCCTTGACTTACGGCCGACGAAGGAGATTCGTTCGATGGCGAGGGGAGTTGCCCCTTAACTTACGGCCGACGAAGAAGTGGGCCATTGTGATTCGGGCTGGTCCATATTAGTCGGACCGCGGTTGCCTTGATTGAGTCCTCCTACGTGTCCTGAATCGTCTGCTCGAAACAGGTGATGGAATTTGCACTAACAGTGTATGCATTCATTTCCGTGAGACAATACATTTGGAGTAATGAAAAAAGGAAAAGGCAACAAGACACAGGGGAGGTTCTGGCAGGGTAACCCTCCCCCGGTGGAGCGGCGGCTGTTTACTCTATCTCCTCACTCGATGATACGCGCAACTGTCTGGACCGCGTTCACCCCTTTTCCCCTGTCCTGCTGTTTGGACGTAGCTTCTCCTGAGTCGGGGTCGTTGGCAGAGTTCTTCAGATGCCCCCGGCTCACAAGCTTCTCGATGTCTTTCTTTAGGTGCCAGCAGTCGTCGGTATCGTGACCGTTGTCTTTGTGGTACTTGCAGTATTTCTCTTCATCCCTCCTGCCTCTCCTCGTCCTTCGGGGAGGTCGGCTCATATGTCCTTCCTGCTGGGCTTGCGTTAGGATCACGTTCGGGGCGGTGGTCACCGAGGAGTGTCGGGGCTCTTCCCTCCGTGGTCTTCCTCTGGCCCTCTTCTCTTGTCGATGCTCCTCCGTGCCGCGACGCTCGTTCTCGTCGCGCTTGGTCCCGTGCCTGGTCTTACCCTCATCCACGGCCAGGGCCTCTTCTGTCAGCATGAAGCGCTCTGCTCGGGCCATAATTCCGGCGAGGTCCTTCGGTGGGTCGCTGTGTAGTGATTTCTTCAATCCCCTATGTCGTAGGCCCTTTTTCAGGGCCGCCTTTACCACCAGCTCGTGGCAGCTATCCACGCTCAATTGCTCCACGTTGAAGCGATGCATGAAGTGCCTCAGGGACTCGGCCGGTCCCTGCACCACATTGAACAAGTGTTCTGAGTTAGGTTTTACCTGCCGCCCAGCCATAAACTGCTTGCAGAACAACTGGGTGAGCTCCTCGAAGCTGTCTATCGACCGATCGAGCAGGCTGAGATACCAAGTCCGCGCGGCCCCCCGTAGGGTGGAGTAGAAGCCCCTATAGAGCAGCGTGTCATCGGCCCCCTAGAACGCCATGACCCCTTCGTAATCCATCACATGGTCCGTGGGGTCGCTAACGTCGTTGTATTTCCAGCGTCGGTACCTTGAAGTTTGCGGGTATCCGTGCCTCTGTTATCCTCCGAGTCAGGGGGCATCGTTCTCCGCTGATGCACCCGGGTCGCTCCCCTTCGCCCGCCTCCTTGCCGTTCGGCTGCAACGAGGGGGCCGACGGAAGATTGACCTCCTCTTAGGTCCTTGCCAGCTTGGGTACCGGGCTCGATCGGTGCATACGTTCCTTTCGGCTCTTCTGGTGGTGGGCCTTTGCTCATTGGCTGCCTCCGCTCTGGTTAGACCGGATGCTCGCCGATCGGCGATCATCCCGCCTACGCTTGTGCGATCCTGGACGTGCGGACGAGGCCGTCCTTGAGATGTCACCCGGCCGCTCCGAGCCCCCCCCCCCCCCCCATTTCCCTCTCTGAATGAGGTGGGAGTGGGAGATCTCTCCTGGGAAAAACCGGGCATGGTGAACCTCCTTTCCGTGTTCTGCACTCCTTTTCCGTGGTCGGCAACCACGGCGGAACGAAGAGGTCGGCGATCCTCTTCCTGGCGGGAGGCCCGTCCCTCCCCACCCTCAGGGGTGGGAGTGTTGCTAACGAGCTGCTGAATCGTCGCGACTAAATTTTGGATGTTGGCGTTGGTCTCCTGCGCGTAGGCTCGGAGTTGCCCCTGCGTGGCCAGCTGGGCGTTGTCAGCCTCCCCGGCAGCACAGCCGTTCGGGGTCTCGACTGGGGCATGGTACACGCCCTCCTCTGGGATGGGCGGCATGCGCCTCAGGCCATTGCTGATTGGTTCCATCTTGGTGGTTTTACGTGGGTGTTAGTTCGTTCCCACAGACGGCGCCAGATGTTTATGGGTGTTTTCTCACCACAGGTCGTTGACCGTCGGTTGTGTGGTCAACATGGACAAGGGGCCGACTTGGGGGTCCCTTGGGTTCATCGAGCCCGCTTATTCTCGGCGTTGGAGAGCTGAGGGGAAGCCTCGGCTCGGTGAGTCGCGCTCGGCCTCGGCTGGGTCGCGCTCGGCCTCGGCTGGGTCGTGCTCGGCCTCGGTTGGATCCGCGTCGAGGGGTAGCCTCGGCGCCTTGCAAGTGGGATGATGCATGAGAAGCCGTCCACCTGACGACTGCGATGGGGGTAGCCGACCGACGCTGAGGGGTAGCCTCGGTGCCTCGGATATCTTCTTCCTGAACAGATGAGGAAACTCGTCAGGGAGGCCGGACCTAGGTTCCAGCCAAATCCCCTCCGATGCCGAAGTCAGATCAAGGTCAGAAAGGATACTCGACGGGGGAGATCCGGCTTGCAAGGAAGCCGGAACGTCAACCCAGGCGGCGCGAGTAAAGGGGGAGGGAGGAAATGGAGTGGTGAAAGCCTAGGTCGTTGATGGAGTACCTCTCTGTTGATTACCTGAGTTTCGATCCCTCTCTCCGTCGTCCTGGCCTCCCCTTATAGGGTCTTCCGTGATTGCCCCACGTCCTGCCTCCTCTCACGTCCCCACGATCCGCCTCCGCCTCTTCCCACTCGCGCGTAGCGGAGAGGTGGCCCATTAACGGGTCCGTTAATGGCCATCATGGGATCGCGGATTCAGAGGGGCGGTTAATCCGGCAGAATGGGGGCCAGTCGGGTGCCCCTGAGGGCGAAGTGGCTGGGCCTTCAGCCCCGTCCGTGGGCCTCCTTCGAGCGGGTCAGTCTTCTCTAGTGGGCTTCTCCTTTGAGGTCGGGCCGTGGGCCATTGTAATTCGGGCTCGTTGATATTAGTCGTAACACCTAATATATCGTTTACTCATACACAATTTTGTGATGCATGTCAACAAGGTAAAATGCATAAATCGTCTTTTAAATTGAAAGATGTTATCTCTACAAAAAGACCTCTTGAACTTTTACATTTGGATTTATTTGGTCCTTCAAGAGTAGCTTCTTTAAATGGTAATAAATATGCATTTGTAATTGTTGATGATCTTTCTAGATATACTTGGGTATTATTTTTAAAGCATAAAAATGATGCATTTGAAGAATTTACAATATTTTGTAAAAGAATTCAAAAGTTAAAGTCTTCATCTATTATTACTATTCGTAGTGATCATGGAGTAGAGTTTGAAAATGAACTATTTACAAAATTTTGTAATAAACATGGTATAACACATTACTTCTCTTTTCCTCAAGCCGCACCATAAAATGATGTAGTTGAAAGGAAAAATAGAACGTTACAAGAATGTGCTAGAACCATGTTATGCGATAGCAATATTCCAAAATATTTTTTGGGCAGAAGTTGTCGCTACTATATGTTATGTTTTGAATAGAATATTAGTAAGACCACAACTCAATAAAACTTGTTTTGAATTGTTTTATGATCATATACATCGTATGTCTTATTTTAAAGTTTTTGGTTGTAAATGTCTTATTCTTAATACTAAGGACTCATTTGATAAGTTTGATTCTAAATCCGATGAAGGTATTTTTTGTAGGTTACTCTACACGTAGTAAAGCATATAGGATTTATAATAAAAGAACTTTAAGCATTGAGGAATCTCTTCATGTAAGTTTTGATGAGAATTATACTTCTATCACACCTTTAGATGAAGATGATTCTATTCATATCACTAGTTCACTAGAAAACCCTAAGTTAGATGATGATGACACTACTAATTCCATTCCTGAGATTATACCTAAAAATACAAGTCTTCCTAAAGAATTTATTGAAATTCATAATCATCCACATGATTTAGTTATTGGAGATATTTCTGATAGAGTAAGAACTAGATCTCAAATAGAACAAATGACTAATTGTGCATTTATATCATCCATCGAACCAAAGAATGTTATTGAAGCATGTAAAGATAGTTCATGGATTATAGAAATGCATGAAGAACTTAATCAATTCAAAAGAAATGATGTATGGGAATTAGTAATTAGACCTTCAGATCATCCTGTTATTGGAACTAAGTGCGTATTTAAGAATAAATTAGATAAATCTAGACAAGTGGTTAGGAATAAGGCTAGATTCGTTGCACAAGATTATAATCAGGAAGAAGGCATAGATTATGATGAAACCTATGCACATGTAGCAAGATTAGGATCTATTAGAATGCTTTTAGCATATGCAGGCTACAAAGATTTTATGTTATATCAAATGTATGTTAAAGCGCATTTCTAAATGGTATTATAAAGCAAGAAGTCTATGTAGAACAACCACCTGGGTTTCAACATGAAAGTTTGGATAATCATGTTTTAAATTTAAAGAAAGATCTATATGGATAAAAATAAGCACCACGTGCTTGTATGAAAGGTTAAAGAACTTTCTTTTAAAATCTGGTTATTCTATTGGAAAAATAGACTCTACTTTATTTACCAAACATATAGATTCTGATGTTATTGTTATACAAATATATGTTGATGACATAATTTTTGGTTCTACTAATGATTCTCTTTGTCAAGAATTTCTAAGGAAATACAGAATGAATTTGAGATGAGTCACATGGGAGAATTAACCTACTTCCTTGGACTTCAAATTAAGCAAATGAAGGAAGGTATATTTATACACCAAAGTAAATATACAAAGAACTCATCAAAAGGTTTGGATTAGAGAATCATGTAGAAAAGCGTACACTAATGGGTACTTCATCAAATCTTGATAAAGATACAAACGGTAAGAGTGGTGATCAAACACTATATCGAAGTATAATTGGATCATTGCTTTATCTTACTGCAAGTAGACCGGATATTATGTTTTCTGTTTGTATATGCGGTAGATATCAGTCAGATCCTAAGTTATCATATTTGACTGCTGTCAAAAGGATAATTAGGTATATCAAACATACATCTGATTTTGGTTTATACTATCCAAAATAAAATTTATTTGATTTAATTTCATATAGTGACGCAGATTTTGCTGGTTGCAAATCTGATCGCTTGTTACTTTTTAGGATATGCCTTAGTATCTTGGTTTAGTAAGAAACAAAACTCTGTTTCTTTATCAACTACTGAAGCGGAATATATTACCGCTGGTTTAGCATATACACAAATTTTATAGATGAAACAAACAATTTTAGATTATGGCATTAAATGTAACACATGTCTTATCATGTGTGACAACACTAGTGCTATAAATTTATCCAAAAATCATGTACATCATGCACGCACAAAACACATAGATATACGTCATCACTTCTTAGATGATCATGTCCAAAAAGGTGACATTATTCTTTTATATATATATATATATATATATATATATATAGAATAATGGATATCATACGCCATATGCGAGTATATCTTATATGCCCTCTCACAAAAGCACCCAAGTACAACCAAGTACAAGCCCATGTTGGCTTGTACTTGGGTGCTTTATATGAGAGGGCGTATGAGAGAGGCTCTCATATGGCGTATGATAGCCATTATTCTCATATATATATACACACACTAAGAATCAAATAGCTGATGTCCTTAGTAAGCCTCTTAAAGAATAGACTTTTCTTAAACTCAGAAGAGAACTCGGTATCATTAATGAATCGTCATTTTAACCATATAATATTATTATATATTAAGTTATTATCATTATATATTTTTTCTGGATTTTTCTAATTTTATTCATATTTAAATTAGGTGACTAATATCTGATACTAGTCGACTAATACTCCAGAATTATTTATATCTATTGGTATCGATTCCATATGTATATATATATATATATATATATATATATATATATATATATATATATATATATATATATATATATATGAGAATAATGGGTATCATACGCCATATGAGAGGGTCTCTCATATTCCCTCTCACATAAAGGAGGCAAGTACAACAAGTACAAGTCCATGTGAGCTTGTACTTGCCCTCTTTATGTGAGAGGGAATATAAGAGACCCTCTCATATGGCGTATGATATCCATTATTCTATATATATATATGTACATATATATATCTATATATATATATGTACATATATATAGATATATATATGGCGTATGATATCCATTATTCTATATATAGATATATATATGTACATATGTACATATATATATGTACATATGGAAAGATGCTAATATGAGATGGTGAGATGGTGAGATGAGATATTCATATCTCAAACTAGCTAAAACTATTTGCCAAATCATCAATCGGAACCGTCCATCTTCTTCTATCTATCAAGTGATCTTTATGTATAATTTTTTGTGTCATTTGGACATTTCTATCAGATCCATCAAGTGTTTGCAAGATGAACGGTTTACAAGCTGCCTGTAAATGTAACAAAGTTGGAACGGGGTGATCCATAGGATTTTGGGGTTTATAATCTCTAATTTTTTTAGGGTATAGATCTATCGACATGCTCTTGAAGATGAACGGTGTCGATCGTTAATTGGTATTGCCGATTGTGCTAGCTCACGATAAGGATTTGAGCTCACCATCTCATAATAGCATTACTCTGTACATATGTACATATATATATGTACATATGTACATATATATATATGTACATATGTATATATATGTACATATATATATGTACATATCTACATATATATATATATATATATATATATATTATAAAAGAGGGATGTTATCAAGAGAAATTGGATAAGAGATATTGGACAAGAGAAATTGGATAAGAGATACCTATATTATAAAAGAGGGATGTTATCAAGAGAAATTTGATAAGAGATATTGGACAAGAGAAATTGGATAAGAGATATCTCTTATCCAATTTCTCTTGATAACATCCCTCTTTTATAATATAGAGATATCTATATTATAAAATAGGGATGTTATCAAGAGAAATTGGATAAGAGATATTGGACAAGAGAAATTGGATAAGAGATATCTATATTATAAGAGAGGGATGTTATCAAGAGAAATTGGATAGGAGATATCTATATTATAAAAGAGGGATGTTATCAAGAGAAATTGGATAAGAGATATTGGACAAGAGAAATTGGATACAAGATATCTATATTATAAAAGAGGGATGTTATCAAGAGAAATTGGATAAGAGATATTGGACAAGAGAAATTGGATAAGAGATATCTATATTATAAAAGAGGGATGTTATCAAGAGAAATTGGATAAGAGATATTGGACAAGAGATATTGGATAAGAGATATCTATTATATAAAAGAGGGATGTTATCAAGAGAAATTGATAAGAGAATTTGGACATGAGAAATTGGATAAGAGAATTTGGATATCTATTATATAAAACAGGGAAATTGGATAAGAGAAAATATAAGAGATGAGATTTTGAGGGATAAAAGAGGAGGTGGGGAATTTCGCACATACAACCCCGGTTTTTGTATTTTTGCCCGTGGACCCTCTCCACACACCCACCCACACTTTTTATTCTCCCCCTTCCCGACTATTTTTTTCCAGTTTTTTGAAGATTTTGAATCTTATCCTACTAGGACAAAGCTTTGTCCTACGTGACAAGTTTGTCCAAGGTGGTAATGACAATTTTGGGGAGACTTAAATTTTGGGAGAAACTTAAATTTGGGGGAAACTTGATATTTTTCTATTATATAAAAGAGAGGATGTTATCAAGAGAAATTGGATAAGAGAATTTGGACATGAGAAATTGGATAAGAGCATTTGGATATCTATTATATAAAACAGGGAAATTGGATAAAAGAAAATATAAGAGATAAGATTTTGAGGAATAAGAGAGGAGGTGCGGAATTTTGCACATACAACCCCGGTTTTTGTATTTTTGCCCATGGACCCTCCCCACACACCCACCCACACTTTTTATTCTCACCCCTTCCGACCATTTTTTTCCAGTTCTTTGAAGATTTTGAATCTTATCCTACTAGGACAAAGCTTTGTCCTACGTGGCAAGTTTGTCCTAGGTGGTAATGACAATTTTGGGGGGACTTAAATTTTGGGGGAAAACTTAAATTTGGGGGGAAACTTGAAATTTTGTGGGAAAACTTGAAAGTTGGGGGAACTTGAAATTTGTGGGGGAGAAAAACTCAGCCATTAAATAAACCGTGCCCTATGAGCACGGGTAATGACTAGTATATATATATGTACATATATATATATATGTACATATATATATATGTACATATATATATATATATGTACATATATATATATATATATGTACATATATATATATATATATATATGTACATATATATATTTTTTTTTGAAAGGTAAGCGAGTGTGTATATATATATAAACAAGGGACAACATCAAGGTACGGCCAACAAGTAGGACGGGTAGGGGAGAGGCTGTGGGGCAGTCACCTTACGCCAGAGCTACCAGGCCGAACCAAGAAAGAAAAGAGAGAGCTGGGGAGGCGCACAAAAGCCGGCCTAAGAAAACCCCCAGTTATCAAAAATAGGACTATCTACAGGCTCAACGACGTCAAGATCACAAGAGAACATCGCATCGCGAACGTCAGAGGAGAGACTCGCAAGGACGGCTTCCCTGGGAGCCGCCTTGGAGCGAAAAATCCGGGAGTTGCGCTCCCACCAGATGTGCCAGACCGCTGCAGAGAACACCAATATGGATAGCTTGCCCCTGAGGGAAGACTTCCCACGAGAACCAAACCGACGCTTCAGCATATGGGCGTCAACAGTAATGGACTTGGAGCAAGAAGGAAGACCAAGCCTGAGCTTGCAAACCGCCCAAACAAAGGCACTATAGTCGCACCGAAAGAAGAGGTGCCTAGTCGTCTCCAGGTGAGCGCCGCAAAGGACGCAGGGGGACTGCGCCAGAATACCACGGCGGGTAAGTTGGTGAGAAGTGGGGAGACGATCCGAGAGGGCCCTCAACAAAGTGAGAGAGAACTTAGGGACGTGCCCAGGAAACCAACACAGACCAGCCAGACGAGCAGGAGATGCCGCACGGCGGATGGAGGACCAGGCAGAGCGGAGGGAACAACCCCCTCCGACGTCCACTCCCAGGAGTCGGGGCCCTCCCGAAGGGGAGAGGGGACAAGCTGAGGCAGGAGGTGAGCGATGCAGTCAGGAAGGCACCAGGACTTGCCATCCCAAAAATCAGCCACACATCTAAACCGCAAGGAGGGAGGGGGAGAGTAGAGCTTGTCGAGAGAACCGCACGGGAGCCAAGGATCAAACCAGAAGGAGATGGTACGCCCATCTCCAACGACCCTACGGAAGCAGGAGGCAGCCGAGTCACGGCAGCGAAGAACATGCTTCCAAGAGCCCGAATCCATAACAGATGCCTCACAAAGAAAGAGTGGAGTATGCTTCAGATAGACGGCACGCATGTAGGAGGCCCAAGGAGAGGGTGAGTGGAGCAATCTCCAAAGAAGCTTAGTACCAGTAGCCACACCAACCTCGCGAAGAGAGAGGAGACCAATCCCACCCTCACCCTTGGGGAGACACATGTCCTCCCACCGCCAAAGGTGAAGCTTGGAGCCCCAAATGAAGTCACAGCACAAGCGATCAATCTCCGAAAGGATGGAAGAGGGGATCCAGGAAAGACTGAATCCAGTAGGAGACGAAGCCATGAATAACCGTGCGCACAAGCTCAATACGCCCTGCAGTAGAAAGAAGCCTAGAAGACCAACCAGCGATCTTGGCCCTGCATTTGTCAATGAGGCAGGAGAAAAGCTTCGGGGCAGGATAGGTGGAGGAGAGAGGAAGCCCAAGATACCTGACAGGGGGAATGGCAATAGGGATACCAAGAAGGAGGGAAAGCTCATCACCAATGGCACACCCCTTGCTAAGGATCAATTTGCTCTTGGCCTTGTTAACATCCAGACCAGTAAGGGAATGGAAGGATGTGAGAAGTCTACCCAGCTCAGAGAAGGAATCCGCATCGGCCTTGCAGAAAACCAGCATGTCATCCGCAAAAAGGAGGTGAGAGGGGAGGTGCTCAATCCCCCTCCTAGGGGGACGAATGGCCCCAGAGAAAGAGGCACGGTCCATCAGGAGAGTAAAGGCTTCCATAACGATGACGAAGAGAAAGGGGGAGATAGGGTCCCCCTGACGGACCCCCCTATTGCTCCCAAAGAATCCTGCCGGAGAGCCATTGATCAGGACCGAAAACGAAGGTGAGTCAACACAAACCTTGACCCAGCGGATGAATATGGGAGGAAACCCAAGGCAGGAGAGAAAGAAATAGATAAATTCCCGGTTGATGCTGTCAAAGGCCTTCCGCAGATCAAGCTGAATACAGGCACGAGCTCCCATGGAAGCAGAGAAGTCCCTGATAAGCTCATGGGCCAGAAGGGAGGAGTCAGAGATGAGCCTGCCCTTGATAAAAGCAGACTGATTCCAGGATATCAGGCCAGGAACCACAACCGCCAGACGACGACCGAGTACCTTGGAGATAGTCTTATATATCACATTGCAGCAAGAGATAGGCCGATAATCCCCCATAGAAGAGGCATTGGGAATCTTGGGAATCAGAGTGAGGAAGGTGTGGTTGATCTGGCTAAGCATACTCCCCGAGGAGAAAAAAGAGTGAACGGCCCGGAGCACGTCGTCCCCGACAACCCCCCATAAATCCTGGAAGAAGAGAGGAGGGAAACCATCAGGGCCCGGGGACTTATCCCTCCCCAGAGAGAATAATGCTTCCTTAATCTCAAGATCAGAAACCCTGCGACCAATCCAATCACAGGCCGTCGGGGAAAGAATGCGCTTGGGGATCATCTCAGGGAAGGAGCTGCAGTAGGAATCCTGATGGAATAGAGAGGAGAAGAAGTCGACAGCATCAGACCGAAGAGAGACAGTCTGGGTAGTAGGCCCCCCCTCAGGACTAATCAGGTGCAAGAGACTATTGCTGGCAGCCCGTTCCTTTGAAACGGCATAGAAGAAACTAGTGTTTATGTCCCCCTGGGCAAGCCATGTCTGACGGCTTTTCTGTCTAGCCTGACTCTCCTCACAATCCAGACTGGAGGCAAGAGTGCGAGAGAGCAAACGGTCCTGGCGAATAAGGGCGGGGGAAGAGTGAAAGCCCGGGGAAGCCCGCGGCTTGGAGATATCATACCTAACAGCTTCAGAAGAGGGGAAGGGATGACGAGCCAACGGCCAGCCCCGAATGGCCACCTTGAGGGCCCTGAGCTTGGACACAAGTCTGAACATAGGAGACCCCTCGAACCGGCCCCTCCAGACCGAAAGCAGAAGCCTGTAGAACCCTGGGATCTGGAGATAGTGACTGAAGAAGCGGAACGGCTTAGGCCCCGAATTAGGAGGACGAATGATCTGGACAAGGAGAGGAGAATGGTCGCTGGTACCCCCGGGAGGGAGATAGGAGACGAAGGCATCTGGTAAGGTAGCAGTCCAAGCAGCACTGACAAGAACACGATCCAGGCGGCAAGAGATACGGGAATCAACGGCCGAGTTATTGCTCCAACTAAGGCAATCCCCCACACTCCGCATATCATCCAAACCACAGTCGGCGATACACCTGTTGAAGTCCTCCAAAAGGCCGGGAAGGAGGGAACGCCCCCCACCTTCTCATCGATGAAACGGGTGACATTGAATTCTCCCAAAACCGCCCACGGGTGAACACCAATCAAGGAAGAATCCCTCCGCAATGAGTCCCATAGCCCCCCCCCCCCCCCCCCCCCCCCCCCCCCCCCCCCCCCCGCTCCGAAGCCAGATTGTGCGCATATACAAAGGAAAGGCAAGAATCCAGACCCCCTTGGTTCTTACAGGAGAGAGTGATGTGCTGTGCCGAGGAAAAGAGAATGGAGGATGTCCAAACACCCGGGTTGGCGAGGACCCAAATTCTACCCTTAGGCGCATGCTCGTAGTTATGGAACGTCACCCACTCCTTCGGGCAACAGGACGAGACGACATCCCCGTGGGGATCCAACACCTTGGTCTCCAGAAGACCAACAAGAGAGACCTTATGCTTATTAATATGGTGCTTAACATCCCTTCTACGAGCTTTGGAGTTCAACCCCCTAACGTTCCAGACCAGCACTGACATAATCAAATGTGGTGGGCTTGGCTCCTTGTCGACACCCGGGAGGGGGCCAGGCCTCCTGAGATAGTATTCTTTGGTTTTTTGGCAACTTTAGTAGGGACAATGTATAGGGGATTGGGGATAGTAGATGGGGTGGGGCACTCAAGCAGGGGACCAGACATGGGGGAGGGGGGAGGAGGCCTCCTCGAACCGAGACCAGCAGAGGCCGAGGAGCTCCCAGATTTGCTAATGCCGGCCAAAGGCGGGGTAGGGAGAGGGGCGTATGGCCAACCAAGAAATCGACCGCCGGCTCGGAGGCCTGTCCACAATCTTCCATCGCATAAACACTGCTCGGGGGCTGTCCAAGCGGGCTCAGGGGAGCAACCCTAGGCCGAGGGCCAATGTTACACCCAGCACCCAACGGGCTAAGGCCAACCGCGACGCTCCCTGAAGTTTGCGAAGCTAGAGGCAAAGAGCGAGCCTCTGTGACTGTGCCGGCTGATGGGGATGTCATGGCGATAACAGCAGAGGGGGGGACAGCAGAGGGGACCTCACGACGCAACTTTACTGTGGAGACCGACTCATTAACTGGAGACGGGGCAATAGCAGCCAATGCGGGGACTACTACCAGTGTTGGCTCTGAAGGCTTGTCAACCTCAGGATGAGCTATCACGGAAGTGGGGAGGGTTTCAGGAGACTGAGGGAGGGAGGGAGATCGCAAGAGATCCTCACCTATACACAGGCCCGGAGGTGGGAGCAATGGGGACGCACACTGGGCGAGCTCATCACCAAAACAGCGGCGGTGCCCGCACAGGGGGAGGATGCGTTCATACTCGACTGCTATAGGAATTAGCGATCCATCGGCAAGACGAGCCGATATCGAAGTGGGGAAATCAGAAGAGGCATCGATTTCAACGAAGCAACGGGCATACGACAGCCTATAGTCGTCCGCAGTGGCAGCATCAGTGAAGAGGGGATGACCCACCGCGCTCGCCAGCTTACCGAGGATAGTAGAGGACCAAAATTGGAGGGGGAGCTGGGGGAACCGAATCCATAGGGGAACCGAGGAGAGTAGATCAAGATCCAGGCCAATCTGAGGAGACCAACGCCTTAGCACGAGCAGACAACCATTTAACATCCAAGGCCCGCCGTGTAATACGGCCCCGCAGTCATCCTCGGAACCGAATTTGAAGAAGAAGAAACCGTTTTCCTTGGAGTGAAGCTGAACACCTGCGTCAACCTTCCACGATCGTGACATCCAAGATTTGAGGTGGCCGTAATACGGCCGGGGACCAACGAAGTAGCCCACGAGAGTAAACGCCCACTGGGAAGCCGCCAACTCAATGTCAGCGGGCAAGATGTCGACCACCACGTCGTCACCAATGAGAGAGGGAGGAGAGAAGTCGAGTCTGGAGCTGGGACCAGAGGGGGCTCTAGGCGCGCAAATAGCGCTGTAGGAAATAGGGGAGACATACGATGAACGGGGGACGTTCTTCACAGGAATTTGAACAAACAAGTGGGGGGCATGGACTTCAGAGGAAGCCGAAGCTGCCAAGGCCTGGGGTGACCACCAACTCGAGAATAGCCCGTCACTGGAGGGATTGGGTGACCGATTCCCCTTCCAGAAGAGCGGCCACCGCCACGGCCCGACTGAGTGCCACCACCGGTCGAGGGGCCGTAGGGGCCAAAAATAGAGGGAGCACGCCGACGGCGGTTAACTGGAACCCAGGGGCCACCACCCACACCTCCATCATCAAGAAGCCCTGAAGCGACGGAAGCAGGAGCTTCCGAGATCGAGGAAGGAGGGGGCAAGGGGAAGTCCCGAGCTAGAAGATGCAGTAGCTTCCGAGATCAATGAAGGAGGGGGGGATGTGGAGCTCCCAAGCTAGAAGATGCCATCTAGAATCGGGAGCAGAGGGGAGGAGCACAGAAGACGTCCCCCCCCCCCAAGCAGCAAGCGCGCGGCGCCGACGATTGCCCTGAGATCGCCCAGCAGGAAGGAAGGGGGGGAAAAAAGGATTTATGTATGTACATATATATACACACACATATATATGTATGTATGTATGTTTGTATGTATTATATAAAAGAGGGATGTTATCAAGAGAAATTGGATAAGAGAATTCGGCCATGAGAAATTGGATAAGAGAATTTGGATATCCATCAAATAAAAGATGGATGTTATCAATAGAAATTGGATAAGAAAATTTGGACATGAGAAATTGGATAAGAGAAAATATAAGAGATGAGATTTTGTTGGATAAGAGAGGATGTGGAGAATTTTTGCACATACAACCCCGGTTTTTGCATTTTTGTCTCTAGACCCTCCCTACGCACCCACCCACACTTTTCATTCTCCCCCCTTCCGACCATTTTTTCCGGTCCTTTAATGATTTTGAATCTTATCCTATTAGGACAAATCTTTGTGTCACGACCCGCTTCCCTAAAATGGAGGCGAGACGTGAGAAGGTCCGCTCAAACGTGGAGCTGTGAAGCCTCACGCCTGATAAGCGTAAATTTAGTATAAGCAGGTCCCTGTAATTGCAATCGAAACAACAACAATAATAATAACATGAGACGGATATGAAATACCAATCCCAAAGTTTGTCCACAAAATATTCAACATCACAGAAAAGCCACCAGGCTAAAAGAAAGAGTCTAAGGGCCCAGAACAAGGCCAAACAAAAGACAAATATAACAGAGTATCAAACTAGGTGCCACGCACCGACAACCCAAAAGATCTAACAAAACTAGACGTAGACACTAAGACTGATCTCCAGTGTCTACGAAGTCCTCGTCCAACACGGGCGCAAGCTCGGCGTCCGCAAACACCTCACCCTCAGCAAGTAACTCGGGCTCAAGGTCTAACATGCGTCACCCAAAAGAGAAAGGGGCACATGTCAGCAAGTCTAAAAGACTTGAGCAAGGAAACTGAAAGTAACTAGCAACTTAGCACTTATAATATTAAGCAATGACATGGCAGTTAAGTATGATGCAACAGTTTAAAAGAGAGGCAAGCACGCACAATGTAGCCAAAGCTACCAAATCACTAATCACTTATCATTTAACACTTAGTGCATAGAGAGTCCACCTGCTGGCCATCTCGTGGCTCAGTCCGCTTATCTCTATCACTATTAATAACACTTATCCCTTATCACTTAGTGCATAGAGAGTCCACCTGTTGGCCATCTCGTGGCTCAGTCCGCTTATCTCTATCACTATTAATCACTTGTGCACTAGAGAGTCCACCTGCTGGCCAGAGTGGCGGATCAGGCCAACTCGGGGCTCAGTCCGCTTATCTCTTACCCCACACATATGTGTCGAGCGTTGGGATTTCCAACTCACTGAGCTCGCTTCTGGAACACGAGCCAGGAAGTGTATTTGGCATAGGGGTGCACCTAGCCGGTATCCGAGCGTTGGGGTTTCCAACTACAGGGCTCGCTTCTGGAACACGAGCCAGGAACACAAACATCGTAGCAAAGCTACGCAGTCACAGCAACACTTAAAGAATGCAATGACATGACAATTAATTCGTGTACCGTTAATGGAAAGTAAACATGACATGGTAATTGTGCAACATGCTAAATGTCGGGACTAGCTTCGTTGTCAAGCTAGTTCCCCAATTTGCGCCTAGGCGAGTATCATTTCGTCGCCTAGCCTCTTTTACGCCTACAACAAGCAAATGGCCTAAAACATGGCCTAAACCCTAAGTGGCAAGTTTCACTTGCCTAGCACCGGGGATGACGACCACTTCGTCACACGGATGCCAATCTACGGGGAAACCGCTGTTTTGGGGGAACAATCATCAAACAACATGAAATTTTATTAGGGTTTCATAAAAATACCAATAGGCTATGAAAACAACGGTAGATCGATTTCTTACCGAGAGGAGGCGGAAGAAACACTCCGGGGAACCCTAGGATCAGATCTGGAAGCAAATGGAGAAGTTTGGGGAAACTAGGGTTTCGGGGGATTTGGGGATTTTGATGGATTTAGTGAGATTTTGGGGAAGATGAGAGGTAGATAGAGTGGATGGATGGTTTGGATGATGGATTTAAGGCTTGGAATGAAGAGATGAAGCTTGGAGGAAGATGGGGGCTCAAGGGGGAAGATTTTAGGGTTTTGGGTCGTGTTGAGGAAGAAGAAAACGTTTGGGATGGGTTTAAATAGGTTGGGCTGGCGGCTGCCTAGAAATTAGGGTTTCAACACTGGTTAGTCGGTCAAAGAGCAACCACTGACCGACTAGTTTGGCAACTAGTCGGTCGGTCGACCAACGCAGACCGACTAAGTGCAAACAGTAACTCCTGAACGAAAATAGGATTTAGAGTTAGTCGGTCCATGAACAAATACTGACCGACTAGTTTAGCAACTAGTCGGTCGATGAACGTTCTTAGACCGACTAAGAGTAAACAGTAACTCAACTAAAATTAAGATGATGTGTTAGTCGGTTAAAGAAGCATCGATGACCGACTAGTTTGCAACCTAGTCGGTCAACCAACGTTCTTAGACCGACTAACAATAAACAGTAACTCCTGAGAAATTTAGAAAGCTAACTAGTCGGTCCAAGAAGGATTGCCGACCGACTGGATCGTCATCTAGTCGGTCGGTGCCCCTTCTTATACCGGCTAATGAGCACAAAAAGTTCCGATACGGAGCGCGGGGCTCCGGGATCGATCCCTAAGACTCCTAGGCTTGATCTAATAGTTAGATACGACCGTTATGAAGTCCGTCACGAATGACATACTTCGAAATCGACAACCCTAAGGAAGAAACGAGAAAATACGACGAATCGATCGAAAATGAAATCTACGGAGACGAAAACCACACATGAGGAGAAAATCCACCAAAACATATATTATATTATAATAAATCCAAATACAAGAAAAGCAGTCGTTACATCCTCCCCAACTTAAGAAAAATTCCGTCCTCGAAATTTCCGAATACTCACGAGTCCGGAAACAAAAGTGGGAAACGCTCACGCATCTCATCCTCGTTCTCCCAAGTGGACTCTCCCGGCGAACCGTGTCGCCACATCACCCTCACAAGATTGACAACCTTGTTCCGAAGCGATTTCTGACGCCTGTCCAGAATCTGCACTGGATGCTGGTCATACGTCATATCGGGGAGAACGGTAATCTCCGAAAAATCCACCGCATGAGATGGATCGCTAATGTATCGACGAAGCTGCGACACATGGAAAACATCGTGAACTCCTTCCAAAGACGGCGGCAAGGCCAAGCGATAAGCTACCTCGCCAACCCTCTCCAAAACGTCAAACGGTCCAATGTATCGCGGGCTCAACTTCCCACGCTTCCCAAAACGAATCACACCACGATTCGGGGAAATCTTCAAGAACACATGGTCGCCCGGCTGAAACTCCAAAGGACGACGTTTAGCATCCGCCCAATGCTTAAAACGGCCCTGAGCAATCCTCAACCTCTCCCGAATATTCCTGACGATATCCACGGCTTCCACGATCATCTCAGGTCCCAACAACTCCCGATCACCAACGTCATCCCAACTCAATGGTGATCGACATTTCCTCCCATAAAGAGCGGCGAAAGGCGCCATGCCAATACTCGCCTGGAAGCTGTTGTTGTAAGAGAACTCCACCAGGTGTAGATGGTCCTCCCACGAACCCTTGAAATCCAACATGCACGCCCTCAGCATGTCTTCCAAAATCTGAATCGTCCTCTCGGACTGGCCATCCGTCTGCGGATGGTACGCCGTGCTGAAACTCAGACGTGTACCCAAACTCTTCTGCAAACTCTGCCAGAACTGAGATGTGAACCTCGTGTCTCTGTCCGACACGATACTCACGGGGACTCCATGAAGTCGCACAACCTCCTGCACGATTCACGTTACATCACTATCCAAACTAGGAAAAGGAAATAATAACGGAGAGTAAAAGAATTTTACCTCCATATATCTCCTTGCTAGCGCCTCAGTGGACTGTCCCACTCGGAATGGAATAAAGTGCGCGGATTTGGTCAATCGATCTACGATCACCCAAATCGCGTCATTCTGCTTCGGACTCCGAGGTAGTCCAGTCACGAAATCCATAGTGATGTGTTGCCACTTCCACTCCGGAATCGGAAGCGGTTGTAGCAACCCGGCCGTACGCTGATGCTCCGCCTTCACTTGCTGGCAAACGAAGCACTTGGCTACACTCCGAGCCACGCTCCTCTTCATACCATGCCACCAATAATTCAGACGAAGATCCTGGTACATCTTGGTGCCACCAGGATGCACAGAATATGGCGAACTGTGTGCCTCCACCATCAGCTCCTCTCTAATATCCCCAGCTGGCACACACAACCTGGCTCCGAACCTCAGCGAGCCATCCTCATGAATCAAAAAGTCAGTCCGCAGACCGGCTTCCACCTGCTCCCGAATCCTCAACAGCTTCGGATCCTCAGCCTGGCCAGCCTTAATCCGATCCATGATCGTCGACTGTACCTGCATGTACATCAACGAAGAAGCTCCTCCGGGAAGAACAATCTCCACGCCAGACTCACAAAAATCCTGCTGCAATCTCCACTGCAAGGTCAAAATCATCACCGCTGGAAGCCTACTCAAAGCATCTGGAACCACATTCACCTTGCCAGGGTGATACTGCAATTCAATCTCATAATCCGCCATAAGCTCCAACCATCGACGCTGTCGCATGTTGAGCTCCTTCTGAGTGAAAATATACTTCAAGCTTTTGTGATCGGTGAAAATCTTCACTTTCTCACTCAGCAGGAAGTGCCTCCAAATCTTAAGAGCAAACACAACGGCAGCCAACTCCAAATCATGCGTCGGATAATTCTTCTCATGAACCTTAAGCTGACGAGACGCATACGCCACAACATGCCCGTGCTGATGCAACACACAACCTAGACCCTTGCCGGAAGCATCGCAAAAGATCTCAAATCCACCGATGCGATCAGGCACAACCAGAATAGGGGCAGTCGTCAACCTCTCCTTCAGAATACCAAAAGCACCCTCACAATCACCCGACCAAACAAAAGCAACATCCTTCCGCGTCAACCTGGTCATTGGCTCAGCAATACGAGAAAAGTCCTTAATGAATCGCCGATAATAACCAGCAAGTCCAAGGAAACTCCGAATCTCAGACGCCGACGACGGAACAGGCCACTCCCTGATGGCCCTAATCTTCTCGGGATCCACTGAAATACCATCTCCAGTCACCACATGCCCGAGAAAAGCAACTCGATCCAGCCAAAACTCGCACTTCAAAAACTTAGCATACAACCGATGCTTCCTCAAGATCTCCAACACCGTCCTTAGGTGCGAGGCATGCTCTTCCTCCGACTTCGAATAGATCAGAATGTCGTCAATAAAGATAACGACAAACTTATCCAAAAATTCGTAGAAAATCAGGTTCATCAGATTCATGAAAACTGCGGGCGTGTTAGTTACGCCAAAAGGCATAACCACGAACTCATAGTGTCCATACTTCGTCCTGAACGCTGTCTTCGGAACATCATCCTTCCTTACCTTCAACTGATGGTAACCACTCCTCAAATCCAATTTAGAAAACACCCTCGAACCTCCAAGCTGATCAAAAATATCATCGATGCGAGGCAACGGGTATTTATTCTTAATGGCCACCGCGTTCAACTCCCGATAGTCCACGCACATGCGACGCGAACCATCCTTCTTCTTCACCAGCAACACCGGTGCTCCCCACGGAGACACGCTAGGATTAATATAACCCTTCTGCAAAAGCTCATCCAACTGCTTCCGCAACTCTTCCAACTCTGCAGGTGCCATACGATACGGCGCCTTCGAAATCGACTGCGCACTTGGAACGAGATCGATAGAGAACTCCAGAGCCCGATCAGGTGGCAAACCAGACATCTCCTCGGGGAAGACGTCACCAAAATCACGCACCACAGCTGGCCACTCCAGCTCCATCTGCATAGCCACAGCCTCCACCGACCTGGCCCGAAATCTGACAGGACCAAGCGAACTGCTACCACGACTGAACTCAAACACTGGATGTCCGGGAATCTCGAACACCACCTTCTTCCTCCTGCAGTCGATCGTAGCATAGAAGCTCGCAAGCCAATCCATCCCAAAGACCGCATCGTAGTTGGTGATGTTGTGGACAATAAAATCAGCATAAAGCTCATGTCCACAAACCACCACAGAGCAAGGGCTGCATCCACGATGCACCGTGACTACTCCATTCCCTGTAACGATGTTCCAACTCTTGGAGAGAGAGGTCGTCGACAAGGAATGCTTCTCCACGAAGCTCTGGGCCAAAATGCACATTGATGCACCAGAGTCAAAGAGGACTCTGGCAGGGAACGTGCAAACCAAAACCACACCTAATAAACAGTCTAATCAATCAAATCTTATCCTAGCAACATTCATACACAAGCATCCAACATAATTTAACAATCAACTAATTAAGAAAGGAACAACTAGATTGGAAGTTACCTGCAATGAACTCATCCATGGCCAAAACCTCCTCCTCGGTCATCAGAAATGCCTGCCTCCTTGGCGGAATCTCCTGCCGAAAGGCATGCCCTTGCGGAACAAGGGGCACCCCACGACCAGCGGGCACCGGGGCTCTCTGCTGCAACGGCGGGGCAGCAATAGGTGCCTTCCAAGGCTGCCTCAACCTCGGGCACTCCCTGAGAACATGGGCGGGATCTCCACAGGCAATACATTGCCCCAAGAACTTCCTACATGATTCCTTGATATGGCCCTCCTTGCCACAGAAATTGCAAGTCCTCCGAACGGGCCCTCCTGGCCTCTTAAACTGAGCCGGCTGGTTCGGCCTGAATCCAGGTCTAACCACAGCTCTCGCCTGTTCCACAGGCCTCCTCCCAGCACCAACAACAGACCCCCTCCTCTGGTTCACGAGCAGCTCCTGCCTCTTGGCTGCTACTAGAACCTTCTGATAAGACTCCCGGTCAGAGGAGGTCACAAAACTCTGGAGCTCCGAAGTGAGTCCCTGCAGGAACCTCTGAGCTCTCTCCTCAGCGTCCTGCACCATCTTCGGTGCAAACCGACTCAGCCTCATGAACTCTTGGTGATAATGGTCCACCGATGAGCTCCCTTGCTTCAAATCGATAAAACGCTGCAGCATCTCCTCCCTGGCAGCTTTCGGGAAGAACTCACCATCAAATCTGGCCTTGAAGGTAGCCCAGACGATCGGCTCCACCAACATCTTCTCTTCAACATCCCACCAATTCCGAGCATTATCCTTCAGCTGGCGCTTTGCCAAGACAACCCAACTAACTTCGTTGACCTTGGACATCTTCAGATTGTCCTCGATATTCCTCATCCATTCATCAGCAGCTAGTGGACCTTCGGTTCCATCGAAATACGCAGGACCCAGCTCTCTGAACTGCTTCGCCCCGGGCTCAGGGTGAGGGGCTTCCACCACCCGAGCAGCTCGAGCCACCGGAGCATTCTGTACCTGCAGAAGTACACCCTGCTGAACCTGCATCATTTGCAACATCATCCGCATCATCTCTCCGTTAGTGGGCTCCCGCTCAGGCTCCTCGTCATGAGGGGGCACACCACTACCACCACCACGGGTGATTCGCCTTCCTGCCATCTATTGACACAGAGAACGAAACGATTAGACTCATAGCTTAGGGCTCAGATGTCGAACTTATTTGTTGGACAATCTTGTATTATTATCGTTATCCCGATAATTGCAGTTACAGAAGGACCTGCATGGGCCACCACTAAAACCTGTCACGACCCGCTTCCCTAAAATGGAGGCGAGACGTGAGAAGGTCCGCTCAAACGTGGAGCTGTGAAGCCTCACGCCTGATAAGCGTAAATTTAGTATAAGCAGGTCCCTGTAATTGCAATCGAAACAACAACAATAATAATAACATGAGACGGATATGAAATACCAATCCCAAAGTTTGTCCACAAAATATTCAACATCACAGAAAAGCCACCAGGCTAAAAGAAAGAGTCTAAGGGCCCAGAACAAGGCCAAACAAAAGACAAATATAACAGAGTATCAAACTAGGTGCCACGCACCGACAACCCAAAAGATCTAACAAAACTAGACGTAGACACTAAGACTGATCTCCAGTGTCTACGAAGTCCTCGTCCAACACGGGCGCAAGCTCGGCGTCCGCAAACACCTCACCCTCAGCAAGTAACTCGGGCTCAAGGTCTAACATGCGTCACCCAAAAGAGAAAGGGGCACATGTCAGCAAGTCTAAAAGACTTGAGCAAGGAAACTGAAAGTAACTAGCAACTTAGCACTTATAATATTAAGCAATGACATGGCAGTTAAGTATGATGCAACAGTTTAAAAGAGAGGCAAGCACGCACAATGTAGCCAAAGCTACCAAATCACTAATCACTTATCATTTAACACTTAGTGCATAGAGAGTCCACCTGCTGGCCATCTCGTGGCTCAGTCCGCTTATCTCTATCACTATTAATAACACTTATCCCTTATCACTTAGTGCATAGAGAGTCCACCTGCTGGCCATCTCATGGCTCAGTCCGCTTATCTCTATCACTATTAATCACTTGTGCACTAGAGAGTCCACCTGCTGGCCGGAGTGGCGGATCAGGCCAACTCGGGGCTCAGTCCGCTTATCTCTTACCCCACACATATGTGTCGAGCGTTGGGATTTCCAACTCACTGAGCTCGCTTCTGGAATACGAGCCAGGAAGTGTATTTGGCATAGGGGTGCACCTAGCCGGTATCCGAGCGTTGGGGTTTCCAACTACAGGGCTCGCTTCTGGAACACGAGCCAGGAACACAAACATCGTAGCAAAGCTACGCAGTCACAGCAACACTTAAAGAATGCAATGACATGACAATTAATTCGCGTACCGTTAATGGAAAGTAAACATGACATGGTAATCGTGCAACATGCTAAATGTCGGGACTAGCTTCGTTGTCAAGCTAGTTCCCCAATTTGCGCCTAGGCGAGTATCATTTCGTCGCCTAGCCTCTTTTACGCCTACAACAAGCAAATGGCCTAAAACATGGCCTAAACCCTAAGTGGCAAGTTTCACTTGCCTAGCACCGGGGATGACGACCACTTCGTCACACGGATGCCAATCTACGGGGAAACCGCTGTTTTGGGGGAACAATCATCAAACAACATGAAATTTTATTAGGGTTTCATAAAAATACCAATAGGCTATGAAAACAACGGTAGATCGATTTCTTACCGAGAGGAGGCGGAAGAAACACTCCGGGGAACCCTAGGATCAGATCTGGAAGCAAATGGAGAAGTTTGGGGAAACTAGGGTTTCGGGGGATTTGGGGATTTTGATGGATTTAGTGAGATTTTGGGGAAGATGAGAGGTAGATAGAGTGGATGGATGGTTTGGATGATGGATTTAAGGCTTGGAATGAAGAGATGAAGCTTGGAGGAAGATGGGGGCTCAAGGGGGAAGATTTTAGGGTTTTGGGTCGTGTTGAGGAAGAAGAAAACGTTTGGGATAGGTTTAAATAGGTTGGGCTGGTGGCTGCCCAGAAATTAGGGTTTCAACACTGGTTAGTCGGTCAAAGAGCAACCACTGACCGACTAGTTTGGCAACTAGTCGGTCGGTCGACCAACGCAAACCGACTAAGTGCAAACAGTAACTCCTGAACGAAAATAGGATTTAGAGTTAGTCGGTCCATGAACAAATACTGACCGACTAGTTTAGCAACTAATCGGTCGATGAACGTTCTTAGACCGACTAAGAGTAAACAGTAACTCAACTAAAATTAAGATGATGTGTTAGTCGGTTAAAGAAGCATCGATGACCGACTAGTTTGCAACCTAGTCGGTCAACCAACGTTCTTAGACCGACTAACGATAAACAGTAACTCCTGAGAAATTTAGAAAGCTAACTAGTCGGTCCAAGAAGGATTGCCGACCGACTGGATCGTCATCTAGTCGGTCGGTGCCCCTTCTTATACCGGCTAATGAGCACAAAAAGTTCCGATACGGAGCGCGGGGCTCCGGGATCGATCCCTAAGACTCCTAGGCTTGATCTAATAGTTAGATACGACCGTTATGAAGTCCGTCACGAATGACATACTTCGAAATCGACAACCCTAAGGAAGAAACGAGAAAATACGACGAATCGATCGAAAATGAAATCTACGGAGACGAAAACCACACATGAGGAGAAAATCCACCAAAACATATATTATATTATAATAAATCCAGATACAAGAAAAGCAGTCGTTACACTTTGTCCTACGTGGCAAGATTATCATAGGTGGTAATGACAATTTTGGGGGACTTAAATTTTTGGGAAAACATAAATTTTGGCAGAAACTTGAAATTTTGTGGGAAAACTTGAACTTTGAGGGAACTTGAAATTTGTTGGGGGGCCCAGCCATTAAATAAATAGTGCCCTATGGGTACGGGTAATGACTAGTATATATATATGTACTATTGGTATCGATTCCATATATATATCTCTGTGTGTGTGTGTGTGTGTGTGTGTGTGTGTATGTGTACATATATGTACATATGTATATATGTATATATGTACATATATGTACATATGTACATATGTATACATATGTATATATGTTCAGATATATACATATGTATGTATGTACATATATATACATATGTACATATATGTATGTATGTACATATATATATATATGTATGTATGTATGTATGTATGTACACATATGTACACATATATGTGTGTGTGTACAAATATACATATATATATATATATATACACATATGTATGTACATATGTGTGTGTATATATATATATGTATATTTGTACACACACACACATATATATATATATTTGTACACACACACATATATATATGTACATATATATATATATATATATATATATATATATATATATATATATATATATGTACATATATATATATATATATCTATATATATATGTACATATATATATGTATGTATGTATGTATGTATGTATGTACATATGTGTGTGTGTGTGTACATGTGTGTGTGTGTGTGTACACATGTACATACATACATATATTTTTTTGCAAGGTAAGCTAGCTTTATATTAATATGAGCAGAATATTACAATTTGGCCTGGGCGTAGAATGCCAGACTAAATGAATAGGGGAGAGGGCACAAGCGTCGTCACCCTATAACAAAAAGTCTAAAATTCATGCGCAGAACCAAGAGATATTAACACGTCCCCATACATCTCAAAGAAATGAAATACAATACAATATTGAATCATCCAGTATCCCGGATATCCCAGTTATCAAAGGCAGCTGCAGCATCCTCGTCCACATCACCTATATTCCTTAAAATGATGCGGACATCATCAGTCATCTCATCAAAAAGGACGACTTTGGATTTCGACTTGTGTTCAAACACTCTCTTGTTGCGTTCACGCCATAGATGCCAGACCATAGCTGCAAATACAGTTTTACCAAGTTTTTCGAGAGATCCCTTTTTCCGGAATTTTGATATGAAATAGTAGCCGATTTCAGTAATAGAGTACCCAGGCGGAAATGCACAGTTAAGCTTCAATAATGACCTTTGCAGCACATATTTTGAGTATGCACAGCTGAAAAAAACGTGCTCAAGTGTCTCAGGCTGATCCTCAGTGCATAGCTCACAATTGTTAGAAGGAAGGGAGCACCACTTCTCCAGGCGTTCCTTGGTGCTAAGCTTGTTGCGCAATGCTCTCAAGAGAATTAAGGAATATTTCGGTATAAAGTTACTGTACCACACTAATTTGTAAAATGGAAATGGAGCAGATTTCATGCGCACCGAATTCCATGCATCCCTGAGGTTACATGCAGGACTACCCATCCATTCCCAAGAGTCTGCTGCCGAATGTAGGGAGTGTTGTATTAAAATGGGATGTAGTAATCTAATTTCCTGATTATCAACCCAATGAGTACCATTCCAATAATCAGCAACTCGCTTACCGCTTGCGCCATCAGGGATATTATATATATTTTTGAGGGGGCCACACGGTAACCAATTATCATGCCAAAAGAGAGTATCTAAACCATCTCCTACCTTTCTTTTGATTAAATCCTGAGAAAGATGTCTGCAATGGAGTAGAAACTTCCAAGTACCAGATTGTGTAGGCGATGTCCTCGCCTCAAAAAAACGAGTAGAGTCCTTATATTTCCTGCGCATGAAATCCGCCCATAGCCCTTTAGATTGTAGTAATCTCCAAGTAAGCTTGATTCCTGTAGCCAGATTCAGATCAGTCAGAAGTCTTAATCCAACCCCTCCCTCCTCCTTGGGCCTGCAGGAGTCATTCCAGGCCCAAGCCTTTGAATTTCCCCAAATAAACTTCCTGCATATAGATGTGAGAGTACGGAGCACCGAAGTAGGGAATCTATACACCTGGATCCAATAGATTATCATGCCATAAACTACAGTTCTCACCAGTTCAATGCGGCCAGCAATAGATAATGATGTAGAAGTCCAGCCACTCAGTCGTTTCCTACATCTATCAATTAACCGGTTATACATAAGGGCTTTTGGGTACTTGGAAGACAATGGAAGACCCAAATAAGTGGTGATCGTGTTAGCATGCTTAGCTCCCAAAAGATTTGCCAAATCTCCAGGGTTCCTCGCACCCTTACTAAACATAGCAATGCTTTTATCCCAGTTAATATCCAAACCTGTGAAATTTCGAAAATCCTCTAGAAGGATCTTAAGACCATTAAAAGATCTTTGGTTGGCACGACAAAAGACCAATAAGTCATCTGCAAAAAGTAGGTGAGAAATTGCTCCAGCCCGTTTCATAGGTTGAATGCTTCCTCTAGCGATAGCCTTAGCAAGCAGAAGGGTGAAGCACTCCATAATGATAACAAAAAGATATGGGGAAAGAGGGTCACCTTGCCTCAGCCCTCTATTCCCTCCAAAAAAACCAACTGGAGAGCCATTCACCAAGACAGAGAAGGTGGGGGTGGAAATACATTCCCTTATCCAGCCAATGAACTTGCTTCCAAAACCCATCTGATGTAGGATGAAATACACAAACTCCCTGTTCACACTGTCAAAGGCCTTTCTGAGATCCAGTTTAAGGCATGCTCTGGCGCCCATCGGATTGCTGAAATCACGTATTTGTTCATGGGCAAGGAGTGCACAGTCAGAAATCAGTCTCCCCTGAAGGAAAGCTGATTGGTTGGGAGAGACAAGGTCGTGAATGAAGCATTGGAGCCTGTTGCAAAGAATCTTACTGATGATCTTGTAGAGCACATTACAGCAAGCAATTGGCCTGTAATCTCCCATTGCGGTGGCATTTGAACCTTTAGGAACCAGAGTTAAAAATGTGTGATTTACCTGCTTCAATAAGGAACCAGAATTGAAGAATGATTGCACTGCCCTTATCACATCAGCACCAATCAGATTCCAATTTTGCTGGAAAAAGAACCCATTAAACCCATCTGGCCCTGGTGCTTTGGAAGCACCAATTTGGAAAACCACATCTTTGACCTCCTCAGCAGTGACACTTCTTTCAATCCAAAAGGCAGTCTGACATTTTATCTTTTTCTTTGGAACGAGATTAGGGAAGACATTCCAGTAGCTGTTTTGTTTGTAGAGATTTTCATAGAAAGAAGCAGCCTCAGCTTTAATTTCCTCAAAGGATTTGCAATGAACTCCATTAGCATCCACTAGATGACATAGGTTATTTCTTCCCTGCCTTGATTTCATAGCATTGTAAAAGAATCTAGTATTTCTATCACCCAGATCAAGCCAATCCTGCCTGCTTCTTTGACGGAACATTTCTTCTTCCAAATCCAAATGTGTGGCCAGATCAGCAGCTAATTTTCTCTCTTTTTCCTGAAGCTCCAAAGAGGAGTGTAAATTATTCAAATTCCTCACAGATTCAAGCTGGGAACGGCACTGGGAAATAGTGTTAGCAGCCTGCAGCTCCTTAGCCCATGATCTCAGTACCGATTTGGCTCTACGCAGTTTACTGATAAGGCAGAACATAAAAGTCCCACGAGTGTTATGACTCCAAACAGAGTCAAGTAGTTACTGATAACCTGGCAAATTAATCCAATGATTGTAAAACTTGAATGGCTTGGGACCAGATGTTACCTGAGGATGCAACTTGATAAACATAGGAGAGTGATCACTGGTTTGTGGATCCAAGTAGGTGAAGAAAGAGTCAGGGAGCAAGCCAAGCCACGCATCATTAATCAACACCCTGTCCAGCTGTCCTGCAATACGTTGATGACCCAAACGTTTATTGCACCAACTTATTCTATTCCCAGTACTTTTGAGCTCCTGAAGGCCACAGTCAGAAAGGCAAGTATTGAAATCAATGAGATTGCAGGGGACCACCCTGCGGCCGCCAATTTTATCTTTAGCATAGAGAATACAATTGAAGTCACCTCCCACACTCCAAGCCTCTCTCCCTATGAGAGCAGCATCATGCTTGAGATGCTCCCATAGTAGCTTCCTTTCAATAAATTGATTACTGCCATAAACCGAAGTAAAATAAAACTTCAGTCCCCCCCTATTTATACACTGAACAGTGATATGCTGCATGGAATCAGAGATAGCTGTCAACTGCCACACATTCGGGTCATATCCAATAAGGATTCGACCTCCACTATGTCGGTGGAAATTATGAATAGAAATCCATTGCTTAGGAAAGCAAGATTTGGAGTTGACAATAGCATCATTTAATTTTGTCTCCAAGAGCACTATAATAGTAGGATCAAGATTTTTAATCCTATCACGGAGATCCCTACGCCTCACAGAGTTGTTCAAACCTCGTGTATTCCAAATTAACATAGTCATAAAAAGATGTTAGAATAAGTGAATAGGATTAGAGAGGACCTCTCCTATTTTAGCCGGGAGCTTCTGCGGGTTGCAGTACCCGAGAGAGAAGAGCTTTGCTTTCGCTGGTTGGTAGATTCACCAACCTTCAATAAATCCCTGAGTTCAGCTGCCCACTCAGGATTATCATATATCGGTTCATTGGGGAGGCTGCAGGCATCAGGATTATTGTCAGGCTGAATAGAGGAAGATGGAATGTGATCAAGCCTCTCAAAAGGGCAGGCTACATTATCAGTCCGGACAGGCTCCTTGACAACATCATACTCATCCTGAACCAAGATGTTGAGGCCCGGATTCAATTCCAAAGCAGAACTCGCAACCTGATTCAAATCCAAGTTGTTGTTGGCAGGGTTACATTTATGCCTGAGATTGTGGATAAATTTGAGGGAAGTTAACAGGCATAGGAGGTTATTCCGACGTGGGGAGACATTGCAGTCAATGGGAGGACCTGACTTCATTGTGTTATTCACAGGGATCGCATCCACTACAGGCAGCTGATCATGTGACTGCAGATCATGCGACGTCACACCCACAGGGTTAGGCTGCACCGGAATTGTAGACGGGCCAGCTAGAGAGGTAGATGAAATGTAAGAATCATTCGGAATCGAGTGATTAGGCATAGCAATCCTCTTTCCTTTATCTTGGAAAGGGCACTGTAATATAGAGTGTCCAAAGCACAGGCATCTATTACAGCGCGGGGGTTCAGCTTCAAAGACGGTCTCAATAGGCATAACTGAGCCATCATCAAGTTCAACCTCAATTTGCTTAGGGAGCTCCTTAGAAGCATCGATCTCAATCAAGCATCTAGCATAAGTTATTCTTTCCAACCTTGCAGTCGCACGATCAAGACATAAAGGCTTCCCAACAACAGAAGCAAGGATGTTCAGGATGTCCATATTCCACATGTTAACGGGGACCCCATGCAGTTGCACCCAAATGGGGGCAGAAGTGAGGATGTCACGATCATGACGGAGTGAGGGAGACCAATGCTTGAGAACAACTAACCGGCCATCAAACAGCCAAGGACCACCGTGTAGGATCCTCTCACATTCCTCCCCAGACTCGAATCGGAAGTAAAAAAACCCGTTTTCCTTGCTGAATAATTGCACCCTCTTACAGGGCTTCCACAACCGCTCTATCCACGACTGCATCTGGTTGAACAATGGGGCATCACCCAGGACGTAGCCGACCAAAGTGGATTTCCAGTACTCAGATCCCTTAGCCAAGAGGGAGTCAGGCACACATGCAACACAGGAGCCATCCTGTCGAATCTTAGGAGGCACAAAAGTCATGCCAATGGCATTGCCGTAGGTTCGCTTTGTACTGCAAATGTCGGACCAGCTGCGCTTCGGCGCTAATTGATCAAAAGAAAATGCCACCGAGCTCTTCCTAGGCATTATGTCAAACACCTTGCCCCCAACAGGGGCGTTAGCCGCCGGAACAACCTTCCCGAACGCAGGTCGCAAGCCAACCCGTCCGCGGAAAGACCCCATTTTGGAGCCCCCAAAAGGGATCCTAGAAGGAGCACGACTTGATCTAAGATTCCCCTCCCTAGCAGATGGCAGGATATTGCGCCTCCTAGTAACAGTTGTCCAACCCTCATCCATAGGCATAGGCCCGGATCTAGGAGCACTGGCGCCAACGCCCAATTCATTAGCCGCCGCCTTGCGATTGGAACTCGTCCCGCTGCCACGCCGATCCGCCGGTCCTCTCCTCACCCCGCTGCCACGTAGATCCGCCACCGTAGAGTCCTGAACCACCACGCCATTAGAGAGGGTAGCCTCCTTGAAGGGGACTCCGCCGTCTAGGATGGCTTCAGACGCCGACGATGATCTTCCTGGATCGCCGAGTGCACCTCTCCCCACCCCGCCGCCACGCGGATCCGCCACCTTAGAGCCCTGATTCACCACGCCATTAGTGGAGTGGTTTCCGCCGCCGTGGATGGCATTAGCCGCTGATGAGGATCCGCCCGGATCGCCAATCGCCGCTCTCCTTGAATCGCTCATCGCTCGTGTGTACCCCGGAATTTGGCACTGTTCGTTGTAGATACTTCCATACATACATATATATATATATATGTATATATGTATATATGTATATATGTATATATATGTATATGTACACATATATATGTACACATATATATGTACACATATATATGTACACATATATATATATATAATATCAATATATTATAAAGAAATTCTCAGCGTTATGAGTGAATTGCGGAAGGGGGATTGGGGGGATCCTGGCGGCCGCACTAGGGTTTCCGAGGGCAAGGACGGCGGGAGCAGCAACATCTCTTAATTGAAGGGTCCAGATGCGGCAATCGATGTTGGCAACGGAGGCTGGCAAGTCGTCAGGCGGAAGTCGTCGCGCAGAAATGGTGATCGGCCCGGCGGTCACGTTGTTGGGCATCACAATCGGGGATGGAGATTCGACAGGCCATCAGGGAATTTTCGTACTGAATCTATGCGAGGTGCTAACATGCTCAATGGTTACACGAAACGCAACATTGCCTCCCAGTCATCTGGCAATAGGGATGTTGCAGACAAACTGTTTGGGAAAATGCCCCAGCGACAAATCTCACCCATATTAATTAATCCAACAGCAGCTAAACTGACTTGGTCAGATGTTTGCTCTAACAGGCGTACCTATGGTGAATCGGTGGGCATGACTCTGGTTCCCCCTAAGATTGCTGAAGACGGAAGGATCTTTGCTAGGGTATCTAACTCACTTTTGGAGAAGGGAGCGGAGAAATGGAAATTCACGCTTGTTGGTTATGTACTGGGGGATGTTCCTTTCTATGGGCAAATTCAATCATGGGTGGAGCGACTATGGAAGCCAAGGAGGAGAGTCCAAATATACAGTAAAGAAAATGGGTTTTTCTACTTCAGATTTGAAGATAAAGAGGATTGTGAGAGGATACTTCATGGGGGACCTTGGCTATTTGATGGACGCCTAGTGGTGCTCAAACTCTGGAGCCCAGTGATTCAACATGATCGAGATATACTAACCTCAGTCCCCGTTTGGGTCCAGTTCCATGGGTTACCACTTACCATGTGGAACATCCCAGTGCTTAACATCATTGCTTCAGTAATTGGAACCCCGATGTGCTTGGATCGTGCTACGGCAAAACTGGAGCGACTGACGTATGCTCGATGCTTGGTAGAGGTTGATGCAAAGGCACCATTACCAAAAGTTATTGATGTGGAATTGGATGATGGATCAATACTCCCTATTGAGGTCAAATATGAAGGTGATCCACCTAGGTGTAACCATTGTATTTGCTTTGGCCATTCTGATGAACAATGTCCTCTGCAAGTTAACGCAGCATCTCAACCTGAAGTGCATAATGATTCAACAATAGAGTTGGGCTCTCAAAAGGATAAAGAAGCTGAGGTGAGGTCTAAGGATTCTGGTCAATGCTCTATGGGTGGCAGCATTGCCAATGCTGATGAATTCCCTGTTCAGAAACAGCAGAACTTGGAAGTTAGGGAGTGCAGTGGTGCAGGCCAAGGGCGTGTGAAGGGAGGTTCCAAATTCCCCAAACTGCTCAACCTATGTGCTATACTGCGGATCCTACCTATCTTATATCCCAGGGGGACTCTCCCTAACATCCCAGCACCGGATGGTCTGGGCAACCCGGGGGGAACAAGCACAAGACTGTACTGCGCCAGTGGAGGGTACACCTCAAGCTTGTAATGACAAAGAGCCGCAGGATCCTATAATACCTGATAATGAAGATCAGATTGGTACGCTCCCAGAAGAGCCCACCTATGAGAACCCGGAGTGGATTGAGGAATGCAACATCATCCTTGATGCAGTTGAATCAGCAAAAACAAAGAAGCAGGGTGCCTCTAGCACAACTACTATACAGGCAACCAGAAAGAGCGTCAGGCTGAAGGATGTGCACCTGCCGCGGCCATAAGTTGGTACTACATACAATCTTATCTATGTCTATTTTAATATGGAACTCAAGAGGACTTAACAATGCTGTGAGGCGTAGGGATCTCAGGGATTTGATTAAGAAGGTGAAACCATCAATAATTGTTCTTTTAGAGACTAAATTGAAGCAGGATGGAGTTATCAGTAAGTCCTGTATACCCAAAAGCTGGAGATGTTATGACAACTTCAATTTGCATAAAGGGGGACGCATTCTCATGGGGTTTGATCCGTCGGTATGGAGTTTAAATATTCTCTCGGTTTCCAAGCAACATGTCACTGTTCGGGGTAGTAATGTAGGGGGTTTTACACTTGCATTTACTGGAATATATGGGAGTAATGCCTACTTGGAGAGGAAGGAATTATGGGAGCATCTGGAAGGGGATTCTATAACTATTAATAATGATGCTTGGTTGGTAGGAGGGGATTTCAATTGTGTTTTGTATGCAAAAGATAAGATTGGCGGAAGGAAGTTGGATGAGGGTATGTTATCTGACTTTAACAAATGTATTTCAAAGTGTCAGCTCCAAGTTCTTAAAAGCGCTAGAGACAAAATGAGCTGGTGTAATCATCGAATGGGAAGCGCTCGCATATCAGCAACACTTGATAGGGTTCTATGTAATGCGGCCTGGGTGAATACCCTCTCGGAATCTTATGTTACGTACCTGGACCAGCGTACTAATGATCATTCACCGATGATTGTCAACCTCCATCTTCAGGTACATCCCGACCCTAAACCTTTTAAATTTTTCAACCATTGGGTAAGAATGTCGGGCTATCAGGATCTCCTTTTAGCATCCTGGAATATACATGTTAATGGGACCAGAATGTTCTGCCTTGCCAATAAACTGCGACTGCTTAAAAATGATCTTCGTGCTTGGGCCCGGGATTTTAATGCTTGCAATCCTATTGCTAATTGCCGAAATCAGTTGGAAGAGGTCAGAAACAATACTTCAATACAAAGGGATTATGAATTGCAAATGAAGGAACATAGATTATCCAAGGAGCTTGCACATCTTTTGGCTAGCGAGGAGGAGATGTACAGACAAAAGAGCAGACAGGATTGGCTAAATCTTGGCGACAAAAATACCAAATTCTTCTACACCTCTATGAGAGCACGACATGGGCACAACAATTTACTTCACTTAGTGGATGAAAATGGTATTCAAAGTAAAACCTATGATGAGCTAAAATCTGAGGCGGCCAAATTTTATGAAGAACTGTACAATCAAAACAGCTATTGGAGAGTTTTTCCGAATCTGATCCCGAGGAGGAAATTTAAAAATGAAACGGCCAGGTGGTTGGAAAGACCAGTTTCTGCAGAAGAAATTAAAGAGGCAGTTTTCCAAATCAATCCTACAAAGGCTCCAGGTCCTGATGGCTTTAATGGGTACTTCTACCAATATAATTGGAATCTTATTGCATCTGATGTGGTGGGGGCTGTGCAATCTTTTTTCAGGTCAGGCCGACTTCTTCGTGAAGTTAATCATACGTTTCTTACTTTGGTCCCAAAAAACACTAATGCCAGCAACCTGGGAGATTATAGGCCGATAGCTTGTTGTAACGTCATTTATAAGGTCATAAGCAAAGTCATTTGCAACAGGATGAAAAAGATTATTCATGATCTGATATCTCCAAATCAAGTAGCTTTCCTCCAGGGAAGATTGCTTTCTGATAGTACTCTGTTGGCACATGAGCAGATCAGGGATTTTAGCAACCCAATGGGATCAAGGGCATGCCTAAAGCTTGACCTTAGAAAGGCGTTCGACAGTGTGAACAGGGATTTTGTCTATTTTATTTTACATCAAATGGGGTTTGGCCGCATCTTCATCAACTGGATTAAAGAATGCATTTCAACGCCAACATACTCGGTGATGGTTAATGGGTCCCCTGTTGGGTTTTTTGATGGCAACAGAGGTCTCAGGCAGGGAGATCCAATCTCCCCTTACTTATTTGTCATGATCATGGAAGCATTCTCTTTGCTACTGGAGAAGGGTCTGCTTAAAGGAACCATTCAACCTATGCGCAGGATGGGATCGATTTCACATTTGCTTTTTGCAGATGATTTGCTGGTGTTCTGTAGAGCAAATTCCAAAACTATGCATGGACTTATTAACCTCCTAGAGGATTTTAAGAACTTTTCAGGGCTTGAGATGAATTGGGGCAAGAGTATTGCTATGTTTAGCAAGGGGACATCTGTGCCTGGGGCACTCGCTGAAATGCTAGGAGCCACACATGCAAGCACAATCACCATATATCTGGGGCTTCCACTGTCTACAAAATACCCTAAAAGCTGCATGTATAGCCGACTAATTGACAAGTGCAGGAAGCGGCTTAGCGGTTGGGCCTCCTCTGTTCTTTTTATTTCTGGTCGGATAGAACTGGTAAGGAGTGTAATTTATGGTATGATCGCCTTTTGGGCCCAAGTTTACAGCATCCCTACTACAGTATTGCGTTCACTCACATCTCTGTGTAGACGGTTTATATGGGGCACTAATAAAAGCTGGAAATGGAATGACTCCTGCAAGCCGAAGACTGAGGGAGGCATTGGGCTAAGGCTACTAAAAGACATGAATATGGCCTCGGGAATAAAGTTGACTTGGCGACTGTTGACGAGCAGGTGCCTATGGGCGGAGTACATGCGAAGTAAGTATAAGGATATAAATGCATTCTATGCTGCTAAAGGCGAGGCTGGGCACTCAGGAACATGGAAGTTTCTCCTTAAAAGCAGGGATCACTCGCAGAAGTTAATTTTGAGAAGAGTTGGTGACGGCAAGGAAACACTATTTTGGCTTGATAACTGGTTGCCCTGTGGTCCACTCAACAAACTATTTGCAGTACGGAATGGGGAAAATCTGAAGCGGGTGAGTGAGTATTGGGGGAGCACGGGTTGGACTCAGGATGCCGCAATACAGGAAATTAGGCCGCACCTCATGAACATCAAGCTAACATCAGGCGCAGACTCGTGGGTGTGGAAAACGGGGGCAGATGTTAAGTTCAGGGATGCGTGGGAAGCAGTCCGCATAAAATCAGCTCCTTTCAGGTATTGCAACTTAACTTGGTACTCAAATTGTGTGCCGAAGTGGGCTCTAACGTTGCTGCGTGCCTTTATAAACAAACTCCCAACTAAGGACCGGATATCATGCTGGAAACCTCTTCCTTCTACTGATTGTCTGCTATGCGGTGAGAGCAACCAGGAGACTTGTGACCATATATTCTTTAATTGCCCTTACTCTAAATACATTCTGTGTCGTGCTACATTAAAGCTGGGTTGCCTTCCCCCAGCCGGTTTTGGGTTACATGCTGTAGGAGATTACTTCCAGGACAAATTTGGGAAAAGTGGACCAGTAAACCTGTTGGCCAAAACAGTATTGGCAGGTATTGTGTGGCACTTGTGGAGGGAGCGCAATAGGCGAGTTTTTGAGAATTCTGCGAAGCCGAAGACAACACTATTTGAGGATATCTCAGCTGATGTTAGAATAGCATTGCGGGATGAGGATGGGAATGGAGCGGAAGAGTTTAAGAATTGGGACATACTTGATAATGGATGATTTGTATCACTATTTTAATTCCACCGCATTTGGTTGTCGTAATTTGTGGATGTTGTAAAAGGCTGTGTTTGGTACATATATTCTGAAATTGATAGTGGGGAGTGACGGCGCATGTGCCCTATCCTCCCTCTATTAAAATCAGCTATATGTACCCCACATTGTAACTTTTGTATATTACATAATATAGTCTCTAACTTACCTTTCAAATATATATATATATATATATATATATATATTATAAAAGAGGGATGTTATCAAGAGAAATTGGATAAGAGATATTGGACAAGAGAAATTGGATAAGAGATATCTATATTATAAGAGAGGGATATTATCAAGAGAGATTGGATAAGAGATATCTATATTATAAAAGAGGGATGTTATCAAGAGAAATTGGATAAGAGATATTGGACAAGAGAAATTGGATAAGATATATCTATATTATAAAAGAGGGATGTTATCAAGAGAAATTGGATAAGAGATATTGGACATGAGAAATTGGATAAGAGATATCTATATTATAAAAGAGGGATGTTATCAAGAGAAATTGGATAAGAGATATTGGACAAGAGAAATTGGATAAGAGATATCTATATTATAAAAGAGGGATGTTATCAAGAGAAATTGGATAAGAGATATTGGACAAGAGAAATTGGATAAGAGATATCTATATTATAAGAGAGTGATATTATCAAGAGAAATTTGATAAGAGATATCTATATTATAAAAGAGGGATGTTATCAAGAGAAATTGGATAAGAGATATTGGACATGAGAAATTGGATAAGAGATATCTATATTATAAAAGAGAGATGTTATCAAGAGAAATTGGATAAGAGATATTGGAAAAGAGAAATTGGATAAGAGATATCTATATTATAAAAGAGGGATGTTATCAAGAGAAATTGGATAAGAGATATTGGATAAGAGAAATTGGATAAGAGATATCTATATTATAAAAGAGGGATGTTATCAAGAGAAATTGGATAAGAGATATTGGACATGAGAAATTGGATAAGAGATATCAATATTATAACAGAGGGATGTTATCAAGAGAAATTGGATAAGAGATATCTATATTATAAAAGAGGGATGTTATCAAGCGAAATTGGATAAGAGATATTGGAAAAGAGAAATTGGATAAGAGATATCTATATTATAAAAGAGGGATGTTATCAAGAGAAATTGTATAAGAGATATTGGACATGAGAAATTGGATAAGAGATATCTATATTATAAAAGAGGGATGTTATCAAGAGAAATTGGATTAGAGATATTGGACAAGATAAATTGGATAAGAGATATCTATATTATAAAAGAGGGATGTTATCAAGAGAAATTGAATAAGAGATATTGGACAATAGAAATTGGATAAGAGTGATGTTATCAAGAGAAATTGGATAAGAGATATCTATATTACAAACGAGCGATGTTATCAAGAGAAATTGGATAAGAGATATTGGACAAGAGAAATTGGATAAGGGATATCTATTATATAAAAGACGGATGTTATCAAGAGAAATTGATAAGAGAATTTGGACATGAGAAATTGGATAAGCGAATTTGGATATCTATTATATAAAACAGGGAAATTGAATAAGAGAAAATATAAGAGATGAGATTTTGAGGGATAAAAGAGGAGGTGAAGAATTTTGCACATACAACCCCGGTTTTTGTATTTTTGCCTATGGACCCTCCCCACACACACACACCCACACTTTTTATTCTCACCCCTTCCGGCCATTTTTTTTCGAGTTCTATGAAGATTTTGAATCTTATCCTACTAGGACAAAGCTTTGTCCTACGTGGCAAGTTTGTCCTAGGTGGTAATGACAATTTTGGGGGGACTTAAATTTTGGGGGAAAACTTAAATTTAGGGGGAAACTTGAAATTTTGTGGGAAAACTTGAAATTTGGGTGAACTTGAAATTTGTGGGGGAGAAAAACTCAGCCATTAAATAAACCGTGCCCTATGGGCATGGGTAATGACTAGTATATATATGTATGTATGTATGTATGTATGTATGTATGTATGTATGTATGTATGTGTGTGTGTGTGTGTATATATTATAACTTTTATTCGGTCAAAACCGAAGTCATCAAGAGAAAGTCATCCAAATTCAAACTTTTGAAAGTCTCCCTCTCACAAGTCCTTTAAAGGACTAAGTACAAAAGACTAAACCCTTCCCTTACACTCTCTTACACAAAGTACAAAAGTACTCTTCTCTAGTCAACCATCACTTATTTTTTGTTCATTTCCAAGACAACAATACGTCAAAATTTTTTGACCAAAATTTTTAATTATTATTTCAAAACAATTTTTTCCGCCTATTCCCTAACAGTTCCGACTACAATACACATTAGTCGACTAATACGTTGCACTAGTCGACTAATCACTGAAGAACAGAATTTTCCTAAATGTTTTCTTGCGCGAATTTTGATCAGTTTTGATCAGTTTTTCTTTCCCAAAACTTAGGAGATGTTTCAGTAAGTTATTAGGAGTTATCAATTCGGTTTTAGAGATTCGAATTTGAAATTCCCTCTTCAAAACCCATTATATATACACTCCATATTTGTTTCTTCTTCTTACATGAGAAAGCCAAAATCCCAATTCTCCAACAAATCCTTCCAATTCTGAAGTAAAGTCCATAAATACTCCGTTGGCAAACTTCATCCCTCTTTAATGGCCTCATCTTCAAACCCTCGCCACCAACACCGACCAAATCTGGCCGCCACCGTGGAGAAAGCAACTTTTTTCCCAGAGCGCGCCATCAATTTTTCCGACCCAGCAATCCAAAATCTCAACATCCATCACCTTCTCAACGCAGTTTATCTCTTTCACTTATGGTGTAATATCATTCCATATTACCCCATTCTTGACAAGCAATTCTATACCAATATGAATGTGGTAGAGAATATGGGTAATATTTACCTTGATAACAAAGTGAAAGGAGTAGACATTCATCTCTCTTATGATTCTCTTGTCGCCTTCCCTTGTGTTCATTCCAATTTTCTTGGCCAAACCTCCATGGACAATTCCGATCTCATCAATCGCCTAAGCCCAAATTTTCGGATTGGCATGTCTGTTAAGGCATTGAATCCCATCGCTCACATCCTTCTCAAGATAATCACCTAGAAGTAACTCCCAAAGGGTTGCTCTCTTAACTATGTTAATGAGACCCGTAGCCAGGCTCTGTATGCCATCATGGGAGGGATTAAGGTAGATTGGACAAGCACAATCATGATTGTCTTGATCAAACCCAGCAAGCAACACATCTTTCTTCCTTGTATTATCACACAAATTCTCCAACACTTTCGTGTTCCTTTGGAGAATGAAGTTTCAGTTTTTAATCCTTTCCAATTCGACCATTCCGTTGTCAATCGTATGGTACTCCCAACTCCTCCTCCTCAAGAAGAAGAGGAAGAAGAAACCGAGCCCCAACAAGTTGAACATCCTTCACACCGCCATAAGCAAACCATTAATCCATATGCTAGGCCTCCTCCATCATGGCCTACTCTTCAAGTACAAATTGACCAACTTCGAGAGGATGTCAATTTTAGTTTTGGAGGTATTCAAGAGCACCTAAGCGGCTTTGAGTCGAGCATTGCTCAGGTTAGGAAGGATATGACAAAGGGCTTTGAGGATATGCAAACTGTTACGACTATTTTGACCGGGCCCGGAAGAGCCAAGTCAACGACGACCGGTCAACCAGCCTGCTACGGCCTTGGGGCCCCGGCCCCAGAGATCTCACGGGCGGGCCACGCTTATCCGCCCAAGACAAAGGCCCAAAAGACTATCCACTTCCGTAGTGGAGGAAATCGGGGCCCAAATCAAGGAAGCCTTCGCCAAGTATGGCAACCGCCCAGTGTCATCATGATCCACCAATTACGGCAGCCACCTTCATGGCTCGCCAAATATGGCAACCGACTCCATGGTCATCACTCCCCAGTAATGGCGGCCACTTTCAATGCCATCACTCCACCTTCATGGCATTTATCCCCCCATAAAGCATGGCAATTATGGGGGTCATGAAGGCCCATTAGCACGACCTCATCAATAGCGACCATGATGTCCCATCATGGCCCATTACTATGGGACTCGCCTATATGAAGAGAGAGGGGGCATCATCACAGGGGGGATCTCAGTGATCTACAGCAATGGTATCACATACTAAACACTCTTACACCTTCTTCCACCTTGAATATTTCTCCTCCAAAACTCGGTCCGAGGATCGGGGCTTGGTCTCTCTGTGAACCAAGTCCGATCACGTCGACCATCTATCAGACCCGATATAACTTTGGCATCGGAGAGGATTCGGTCGGAACCAAGGTCCGACCCCCCTAACGAGCTCTCTCGTCTATTCAGGTTCAGGAGATCCAGCGACGCCGAGGCTTCCCCTCAGCTTCTTCCCAGCCGGAGCCGAGCGCCTACATCCCCGAGTCCGCTCGTCTCCATCACCAGGTCATCGCTATACTGAGGCCACCCCTCACCAAGCGACCCCGCCTTCAACCGATCCCGGAGGTCGCCGTCCCGCCGAGGCTACCCCTCGGCGTGCCGAAGAACGTAACCGCGCCTTCCTGCCCAAGCAAACGTGCCCACGACCGACCTCAAGGGTCATCTCCGTCCCACGTGGCCGCTACGGCAAACGCGGAGGTCCCGCGTGTCCCCTTTTGACCGTGTTGACCCCGCACCCTCTGGGCCTCCATACTATCGATTTTACGGGTGGAAAAAACACGCGTAAACATCTGGCGCCGTCTTTGGGAACGAGTCGACATCCATGACGTCAACCACATCGGGAATGATTCGATCCGCTTATTAAAATCTTGAAGTGCCAATCCCCGGGCGGTGAAGGTCGATCTGCTCCAATGGATCTGGCTTCCCCCCGAGTCGGATCGTCACCATCGCCATCGACCTCGAGGCAAGCTGTATCGACCATTGACATCTTCATGTTCAACAATCTCTACGAAGCCATTAGCCTGGCCAAAAACATGTCGAGAACATTTGCACGTGTTGTGTGGGGCCGAAAGAATTCGACATTCAATTAACCCGAGAATTGGGCGATTGCTAATTTGGTAGAGCATTAAAGTCTCCATTAAGAATCATAACTGATTCCTGTGAAAGTTATCCCTTGCCTCCCTTGGTTTGGCAAATTTGGTAGGGCCTTCAACCCACCAGCATGCTATTGAACAAGACCGCCATGGTGCTCAGGGGGTCGATTTCATTCTGAAGTTAGCTCTGAGGAACGTTTGTTGCCGAGTACTTAGAGCTCCGCCTAAACTCCGAGCTCCGAGTTCAAGCTACATCAACTTTTCATAAGACCGCCATAGATCACCGGAGCCCGATCGGAGCCTCCATACCTCAGCTGATCTTGCCTCTCGGAACGATGACCCGACGGTCGGATTTCAAAATCCATCGGCATTCTCAGGTATTCTCATCACTTGAGATTTAGAAATGAAGCGTCTTGCATCTTATCATTATCCATCTTCTGACCATCCTCTTCCCATTGCTTTCGCTTATGTCCCGAGCTCAACCGACCTCCCCAATGAGGCTAGCTCGATGATGTCCCAGAGGAAGGTTGCAAACTAACTCCCTAAAGTCGAGATCAAAGCCAACCACTCGTCGGAGTTCGACACTCGTCAGAGCTCGGTACTCGTCGAGGGCCTGTCAGAACTCTCGCATCGCCACCGAGGAATGGTCGAGGATCGCATCAACTCAGAACGCTGATCGGCTTCTCTGAGATCCCAATCGAGGCATCCCACGTCGAGGCCCCTCCGGCGAAGCTGCTGGACCCGCCTCCTGTCACCTCCCCTTCCACGGTCCTCCGTCCCACCACTGGCGTCTAGATAGCATCCGTGATCCGAGCATGGGCTAGGCCCTCACAAGCTCGACACAAGTTGCCAATGTCTTGACCAAGATCAAACTGGCCAGCAGGCAGAAGGACGGGCCACGGGTCCTTGACCTCGTGGGCAGGATCAAGAAATGGGTCAAGGAGAGCGAACGGAACGAGTGGTGAATTTTCGATCTGCACCGTTGACCCCGGATCCATAGCATCGACCCCGTCTCCAAGTCCAAAATCAAAAGAAGGCAGCTTCCACAGGGTCTCCTGCCGACAGATCTCGATCCGAGCTCACTAGAATCGAACGGAGCGGCCTCGACACGATGAAGCTCGCAAAGTGTCGATCTGACCCCAATGGCGTCGATCAAAGCTTCCTCAGCTACTAAATCTCATCGGAGCCCGATTGTGCCCCCAGGTGTTGATCGAAGCAGCCTCGGCACGATGAAACTCGCCATGGGTTGATCCAGACTCGATCGAGCTCACCCACCCTCCGTCCGATGCAGCATAAGCTCGGGTCCCCATCCAAACGTGACAGGACCACCGCCTCGCGCCATGTAGAGAGCGCCTCTGATGGCAACCGCATGACCCTCCGGCGACCAGTGCTGAGGGGTCACGGGAAGGAGGAGCCTGCAGATTTTGACAAAGCTGGCGGCGCTCGGCATCTTCCTCGCGTGGTAGATCCGGCACCCGAACCAGGAGGCCATCCGGCTGTGGGCTCCTTCCATCACCTATGAGCTCTGGATCGCCGTCTCCTAGATCCCCAATCGATCGCAGGAACGAAGAGGCCGAGGAGCACGCAGATTCCTCCCCCAGCGCCGGCGGTGGGCTCATGCTCCCGACCACGACCGGCCGTCGAGGTGAAGAGAGGGTTGAGGAAGCTTGCGAGCTTTAATGCTGGAGACGTTGGCATGTGGGGCTTGATGATGGATTTTGCTGCGAATGGAGATCAGACCCCCTACATATTCAACTACACTATGGTTGATGTGTTCTGTCAATTGGTCTCCATCAATTACAATGGCCGTCATTTCACAATGCTCTGCCACCAAACAAAAGTTTGCCTATATTTTTATCCAACCATTCAAAAAAGTGATGAAAGATAAAAAATCCCTTTCTCTACAAGTTTGCTTCCGTCCCTTTCTTTTGACAGGGGGAGACAACCCAAGGATCCGTGCCAAGCGTGCTGGTGGACCATGGTGGAGATGCGGGGGCGTTGAGGCGTCAGCTAGGCATGCCAAGATGCCGACGGGGGCAACCAATCTGAGTTGTCCAAAGCTTGATGGTACGCCCCCTTGCGGCTCACAAGGGTTCAATCAGGTCCAACAGGACCGTCCTTGGATCAGAAGAGGAACAACGAAGCCCCATCCGGGACAAACGAAGCAGAGAAGTTGATCCGAACATGGCTCCGATCCAAGCTCTGGGGCATCGACCCAAGCTGTCAGATGAAGCAAATCCGAGCATCCACGGCTCTACGCCAAGCATTGGGGCCTTTGGGCCGAGCACCCGAGACTATGCTCTGCGTCGAACAAGCTGATCTCCGAGCTCGGTGCCCTCAAGCTGCACTGCCAAACATTCGATCACACCGGTCGCACCGAGCGTAGCAGGGCAAGGCGACCATGTCGTACCAAGCTCAAGACACATCAAGCATCTCCTCACAGTCCAAAGCGGTGCCTTCAACTTTCGATCGGAGCTCGTCCCACAGCGACAGGCATTGCCCAACCAGTGGCCTCTCGGCCTCCATGTCGCCAACAACGTCATTGATCATCTTCATCATCGAGTGGACCGCCTCTAAGTCGGTCTAGGATGCTATCCATCCGACCATCTCCCCCAGTTCTCTCATGCTCGGTTTCTCGATGCCGGCCATCTTGTACGAATCATTGGACGTGGCAAATTGTATCGACTGAGCGGACCAGACGATATCATCAAGCATTTGAAATATTGAAACGACATCGGTCGACGACGGCTCGAAGCAGGGTGAAGCAATCGGATTCTTGAGGCTGGAACTTGGGAAAGATGTTTCGGACCTGGGTGTTTGAGTTGAGGAGATTGACGAACTTGCAGCAATTGTCGCCGGCGATGGCGAACAGAGAGACCTGCTTGAAGAAATCCTTGACGAGACTCCGAACTCCCTGCAGCTGGCAGTAAAGGTTCACCATTCAATGGTTCTGACTCTCCAAATTCTGCAACGCCGTCGACTTGAACTTGTCGGCGATGATCCCCGTGCAGTGGTGGATGCCGCTACTGCAGATTTCCGTCGATGTCTCCCAAAGGATCTCTTCGGTATACGTCGACGGCACGCGCCTGGATGCGAGCATGGCATGCCAGAACACAGTAGTGCCATTTGGGAGATTTACATCGAACCAATACATCAGAGGACGGCGACTAAGGACGAGGCTTCCATCCGTCGGAGGCCATCTGATACAAGAGGACGTCGATGCAGCCACGGGCTGCCGTGGTGTCCACAAGCACTGTAGGTCGATTTGGCAAGAGGAGGAAGCAGACCATACCAGACCAACCCATCCAGGAAGAGATCGACGAGAGGAGGCCGATCCATACGACTGACTTGGGCCAACGGGATTTTCAACGACTCGAGTTCGCTATCTCACTAGGTGAACCCGGGACGTGGAGGGCGCAAAGATAACATACATGGTGGGACCCCGACCACCTCCGCCTTCCGAGCTCAAGGACCCTACTACCTTTGCCTTCCAAGCTCTCCCAAATGACGCTCCAGCATCAACACTTCAAAAGGCATCTCAATGTTCGTGAGCATCTCGGGTCCAAGAGTCGCCTTAGCGGGGAGATGTCCCCCACCACTTATCTCCAAGATCAAACCTGAGAGATACTCATCACCTCAAGATATGAGGAAAGTTTTCGAGTCCAATCACCGGTTCGATCCAGCATAATCCGAGCTCAAAGCCGAGATGCCAGCCATACCGAGCTCTCTTCGCAAGCCAGGCCGAAGCACAGTCATCCGAGTGCGAGCATCCAAGCAGCTCCCCCGACCGTGGTCGAGCCGATCTGGCCGAAGCACCACCGTCCGAGTTCGAGCATCCAGACCGCTCCTCCGACCGTGGCCGAGCCGATCTGGCCGAAGCCCCACCGTCCGAGTTCGAGCATCCAGATCGCTCCTCCGACTGTGTTGCTGGGTCCCCGCTTGCCGATCAGCTCCTGCATCCACCCGAGCTGGACGACGTAGAGGCAGAACGCCACCATGGAATCTTCGAAAGTCTTCACAAGGTCTTCACCCCTTCGTTGGCCGTAAGTCGAGGGGTGACTCCCCTCGCAACCGAACGAACAGATCAGTCAAAGGGCCAGGGGCAACTCCCCCGGTTGGCCGACTCACTTCCTCGTCGGCCGTAAGTCGAGGGGAGACTCCCCTCGCAACCGAACGATCAGATCGGTCGAAGGGCCGGGGGAAACCCCCCGGTTGGCCGACTCACTTCTTCGTCGGCCATAAGTCGAGGGGAAACCCCCTTGCAACCGAACAAACGGGTCGGTCGAAGGGCTGATGGCAGCTCCCTCAGCAGGCCAATCGACCCACCGATCATAAGGCTGGGGGCAACTCCCCCAGCAGCTCGACCCACTCCTTCGTCGGTCGTAAGTCGATGGGCAACTCCCCTCGCCACCGAACGAACGAGATCGGCCATAAGATTGGGGGCGGCTCCCCCAGCTGGCCGATCAAACTCCTTCGTCGGCCATAAGTCGCTGGGTAACTCCCCTCGCCACCGAACGAACGAGATCGGCCATAAGATTGGGGGCGGCTCCCCCAGCCAGCCGATCAAACTCCTTCGTCGGCCGTAAGTCGATGGGCAACTCCCCTCGCCACCGAACGAACGAGATCGGCCATAAGATTGGGGGTGGCTCCCCCAGCCAGCCAATCAAACTCCTTCGTCGGCCGTAAGTCGATGGGCAACTCCCCTCGCCACCGAACGAACGAGATCTGCCATAAGATTGGGGGCGGCTCCCCCAGCCGGCCGATCAAACTCCTTCATCGGCCGTAAGTCAATGGGTAACTCCCCTCGCCACCGAACGAACGAGATCGGCCATAAGATTGGGGGCGGCTCCCCCAGCCGGCCGATCAAACTCCTTCGTCGGCCGTAAGTCGATGGGCAACTCCCCTCGCCACCGAACGAACGAGATCGGCCATAAGGTTGGGGGCGGCTCCCCCAGCCGGCCGATCAAACTCCTTCGTCGGCCGTAAGTCGATAGGCAACTCCCCTCCCCCACCGGACCGACCACATCGACCATAAGGCTGGGGGCAACTCCCCCAGCTGGTCGATCCACTCCTTCGTCGGCCGTAAGTCAAGGGGCAACTCCCCTCACCACCGAACAAATCTCGGGCCGACGAGCTATCGTCACTAGCCAGCTCAGCAAGCCGGATCGATTTTACAAAAAAGATCATCTTCTCCCCCTTATACTACATCTCCCGACCTCAACCTTAACAATGGTAGAGCTCGGAAGATGGAGGCAATTGTTACGACTATTTTGACCGGGCCCGGAAGAGCCAAGTCAACGACGACCGGTCAACCGGCCTGCTACGGCCTTGGGGCCCCGGCCCTAGAGATCTCACAGGCGGGCCGCGCTTATCCGCCCAAGACAAAGGCCCAAAAGACTATCCACTTCCGTAGTGGAGGAAATCGGGGCCCAAATCGAGGAAGCCTTCGCCAAGTATGGCAATCGCCCAGTGTCATTATGATCCGCCAATTACGGCAGCCACCTTCATGGCTCGCCAAATATGGCAACCGACTCCATGGTCATCACTCCCCAGTAATGGCGGCCACTTTCAATGCCATCACTCCACCTTCATGGCATTTATCCCTCCATAAAGCATGGCAATTATGGGGGTCATGAAGGCCCATTAGCACGACCTCATCAATAGCGACCATGAGTCCCATCATGGCCCATTACTATGGGACTCGCCTATATGAAGAGAGGGGGGGCATCATCACAGGGGGGATCTCAGTGATCTACAGCAATGGTATCACATACTAAACACTCTTACACCTTCTTCCACCTTGAATATTTCTCCTCCAAAACTCGGTCCGAGGATCGGGGCTTGGTCTCTCCGTGAACCAAGTCCGATCACGTCGACCATCTATCAGACCCGATCTAACTTTGGCATCGGAGGGGATTCGGTCGGAACCAAGGTCCGACCCCCCTAACGAGCTCTCTCGTCTATTCAGGTTCAGGAGATCCAGCGACGCCGAGGCTTCCCCTCAGCTTCTTCCCAGCCGGAGCCGAGCGCCTACATCCCCGAGTCCGCTCGTCTCCATCACCAGGTCGTCGCTATGCTGAGGCCACCCCTCACCGAGCGACCCCGCCTTCAACCGATCCCGGAGGTCGACGTCCCGCCGAGGCTACCCCTCGGCGCACTGAAGAACGTAACCACGCCTTCCTGCCCAAGTGAACGTGCATACGACCGACCTCAAGGGTCATCTCCGTCCCACGTGGCCGCTACGGCAAACGTAAAGGTCCCGCGTGTCCCCTTTTGACCACGTTGACCCCGCACCCTCCGGGCCTCCATACTATCGATTTTACGGGTGGGAAAAACACGTGTAAACACAAATAACCCAAGCGGAGATCCTTAGCACCCTTCAACAATGTGCTCCGCACACGCCATTCTCCTCTCCACCTCCTCCACCCTCGGATTACTGATTTGAATCTGGAAAGTTTTGTTTTTAGTCGACTAATGATATAGATTGGTCGGCTAATTAGTATGTCGGGCTGCTTTTTAGGTGTTTTTAAGTTTGTTTTAATGTATGTTGTGTTGTGTTTTCACTTCAGTTGTTGTATATCAATGATCTCAAAATGTATCTATATCTTACTTTCAGTTAATGAAGTTAGTATTTTATTTTAAAACTGTTTTTAAATATTTTGGTCGACTAATGGCTCTGATTAGCCAACTAATTATAACTGTCAATCCCCATTTTTGATAATTTGACAGGGAGAGAAATATACTGCAAAAAATTTCAGTATCTGCTTTACATCTGCAATAAATCTTAGAATTATTCAGTCATACTTCCACAAAATTTTATACTAATAAAGCATTATATGTATGTTTTTAAAGTTATACATTATATAACATCATATCTTTACATAACTCCTCATAATTGCATTGTTGCACTAAGATAATATCTTTAGGCTGAGTAAATCAATAAACATATTTTTATTATATTCAATTTTTGAAAAATCATCAAAAGGGCGGAGAATGTTGGAAACTCACAACTCCTCATATGGTTTTGATGATACAAACATATCATTTATATGTACTAACTTTATTTATGTAGATGTTATAGCACAATTATCTAAGACAATCATCAAGAACACAAATTGCAAGAAGCATCCACTACAATATGAAGCATATCGAAGATATTTTGTATCTTGCAATAAGTGATGTATCCTTTATTTTTTCTCTTGAATATATTTAGAATGTGAAAGCCTTGATGATTATTTTCTTAGTCGTTTAGAGTCCATCTTCAAAAAATCAAGTCAAAGGTCAAATTAGTTGACCAATCCCTGGTACTAGTCGACTAATTTAAATAGTAAAAAATTCAAAAAATTCTGAATTTTTGTCCGACCCTTTCTAGAATCTCTAGGATCATTTTCCCACCATTTCCTAAAGTTTCAAATTTTTAGTCGACTAATACTTCCTACTAGTCTACTAGTCATTTTCAAAATCAGATATTTTAAATGATTTATCATTTAAATATTATATTTATTAAGTGGAAGTTAGAACTGCCACTTAATAGCTGTTTTATTCAGTTTCTTTCTGTTTTTCAGAAGTTACATTCTGGAAAGACATTTCAACTTCCAGAATTCCTAGTCAGCTTTAATTAGTCGACCAATCCATAAAATTAGTCGACTAATTTGGACAAAACCAATTCAGATTTTTTTGAAATTTAGGCAGTTGTCCAACGTTAGAAAACTAACTTTTGGGCTATAAATAGACCCATGCCTAAAAATCACGAAAAAATTCACTCTCTTTCTCTTTGCTTAAGTTTACTTTCTCTCTCTAGAAAGTGGGTGGTTTTCAGATTTTCTTAGAGGAACCTCTGCAGAAATCTTTCCTCCATAGAAAGTCTAATCTTCAAGTTTGTTCTACCACAAGTTCCATCCAGAACCTTGGAGATTCAATCACCTTCCTTGCACTATAATTCCATCAATTATCAAGGCTATAGGTGATGTTGTTTCATACTCTTTCTTTATTTTTTTGGTGAATCTCTTGTTGAAGAGATTGTACAAGTTTGCAACATGGGGAGTGTTGGCATCTTTGTATGTTGATTACTTGCGAGGAGCAGCTATTTTAGTGGATTGAAATCTCTATGAGGTAGGGGACTGGACGTAAGATCACAAGGATCCGAACTAGGATAAATCTCTGTGTTTGCGTTTGTTATTCTCTGGATTGTGTTATTTACTTCCGTATTTTAATTGCAATTTTTGAGTTACTTTTAAATTTGTAATTTCGTCGTGATATACACTATTCACCACCCTCTAGTGTATTTGGTGTGCCAGGAGATCCAACACACATGGCTTATGCTCAATGGTCATCCATGAATTTGCTTGAGCCTAAATCTCTTCAATCAACCCGTTGAATACATCTTTGAACTTCTTTGCTCGCTGTTGCGTAACTGGTCCAATTGAAACTTGAACTAGATCATTTGAGGTTGTGATATGATTTGCATCAAGTTCCTTCAGTATGGATTCTATTATTGAAAAATTTTCCTCAAGTTTGTTCAACTTTTTCACAACCTTTTGATGTTGTCCTTGAGGATCTCTACTTTGCTTTCCAATTTTTCTTCCACGACATCAACTTTATTCACCATCATCAAGATCGAACCACTTTGATACCAACTTGATAGGATTTGCTAGGGATTTTGGGATTAAAATAGGGTTTTATTGAGATAAAGAGAAATTACAAGATAGATGGCCTCGATTCGAGAGGATGACCATTCTCTTAGCCTTTATTCGAGTGGAAGGCTTAACTCTCCTACTAATCTAGGGTTCTACACTATTGTCTATTGATTTCTCGCTCAAAGTCCATCATAATCCTAATTACCCCAACCCCCCAATGTAATAAGCTGATTTCACAGAAATTACAAATTTGCTCTGATGCCTAAAACTACAGTTTTGCCCTTCTGCCCTAGCACTTTAGCAGTCGCACCCGAGTTTATTAGATAAATATTAAATATTAAGTAGATGACGGATGTAGATATATTCACTTCTTCTTTTGATATGTGCTATGTATGTGCAATTACGGAAACTATTCCAACTAAGTTCGGAAGAGAAGCATGATAAGATTCTTCTAGGGTTTTGATATAGAAAGTTTGGCTTTGGTAGAAAGGTGGGAAAATAAAGAATTTTTAGTGTTTGAAAGAGGAATTTGGGAATGAAAGATAGGATTTTTATTAATAATAACTGACATAATGATACAAAAATATGTTGGTTTCTTTCAGGAGGAATCCGCTCTCCCTTGGACACGTTTGAAAGATGGACCGCTCTCCCAAACCGACGATTAGAGAGGGGGCTGCGCTCTCCAACAAAAGAGGGAAATATCACCTATTACAAGTTTTTTCCACAATATTCCATACCATTCTCTAATCCCCATAGCCCCATTTAAATACTAGCTGAAAATAACAAAATTACAAATAGACCACTAAAACTGAAAATTACGAAAAGACTCCTTTAAACCTGAAAATTACGAATATACCCCTCAAACTCCAAAATTCCAGATCTATTAATGTATTATGGTAAAAACATTTTTCTTTAATGTATTAGGGTAAGAACATTTTTCCTCGCTTTGATGAAGTTTAACATCAGTTTTATGAGACATCTTATTAGAAAGCTATGGAGATAGAAAACAAAATGTAACAACCCTTGTGTGTAAGTACTAAGTCGCCATTAAGTTAGTCCTAGTCTCTTTGTATATGTGCATGCCAGTTCACTAGAATGGAGAGATTTGCGTTTATGCCCCTCAATTTTGCATTTATACCCAAAATTGGGTATATTTCCATAATTGGCAAGAAATGAGGGCCTCGTGCAAAAGAGTCCCTTAAATGGCATGCTAGGTAATAAGCCAAGTAAGTTGGAGGGCAATTAAAAAAGAAAAAAGAAAAAAAAGAAATGAGTAATGGCACACTTGTAAATAGTGGTATGTTTAAAAAAGATCTTTTAATTAAAACCCCTTATAACCGTCTACTTAATTCCACTACTTTCTTTTCTTTTCTAACCCCTTCTACATTATATCTCCCTCATTCTCTCATATGGGCCGAAATTCCTTGAGCAAAAAAGAGAGAGAAAAGAGAAGAGAAAGGAGAGCGGAGGAAGAAGAAGAAGAAGAGAAGGAGAATGAGGGAAGAGGCCAAGGCTAGGATGAGGCTTCTACTCAAGCCATCGACTTCTCTTGGAGCCTAAGAAGGTAGGATTCTCCTCAATTCTTCCTCTAGTTGTAGTTGATGGGAGAAAAAAGGAATGCAAGTATGCTTAAGTTTTCTTTGTGAAAATTGGGAAGAGTGTTGTAGAAATAGGATGTATGATGCATGCTTGACCGGCGCCCCGTTTACGGTTTGGGTGTGGTGTCGTTTTACCGCAAGTGCACGGTTAGTGGAGGGTGCGGGTTTATCGAACTCAGGGAGGTGGATGGCTTGAATGGCTACTAGCCTCGCCTAGGTTGTGTGCTAGCTACGCGGATGATATGGGTGGAAGTGTAGAAATAAAAGAAAGAAATGAAAAAGACACGAAATGAATCCCCGCTAACACGGGCTAGAGCACTCATGACACTTGGCATTTGACTTGACCCAGGGTGAGACATTGCCCCTAAAGGTGGTACCTAGCATCCATGGGCCCGATATTCCGGTCGATGCCCAGTACGCTAGGTCTACCTGGTTTCGGACGGTGGGCATTCCCATGTCCATTAACACCCTCCGCAACCGGGAGCATTAAGGCCACAATGATAACTCCCAACATTTCATCCAAGCCGTTCCCACGCGCGAGGACTCGACGTCAAAGCTAGGGGCGTGAGCTGTGGCTAGGGAGTCAACCGCCAAGTTTATTCCCCATTTGCCCGACGGTCAGAGACGGCCTTTCTCCCGCCAATGACAATGAAACACCCCCGCGTAACCCTAATGGACAAATAGGGCGAATGTGATTTCTAGCAATACATCGAAGCGGATCTTGAATGGACAAGACACCGGACCCCAATCCCAACACAACTAGTGTGTTGCCAAACGAATTGGACTCAGATTGCTAGAAATCCCCATTGACACATTTCATCGAACACATACCATGCAATCAAGTCAAATGTAAATCCCAAGCATCAATCCTACCCTAACCTGTATTAGGGTTCATCAATACTACTCAATGGTGAAGAACATAAAAACAAGCAACAGAAAAGACATACAAATGTTCACCATCAAGGAAAAATAAACACAATACAATACAAAACAATGGAAAACAAGAGAAAGAAATACTTATCTCGCGTTGAATCTTCAATCCTTTACAAGATTTATTGCAATAGAAAAACCTAATCTAACCTAACCTAAAACTCCCAAGAAAGGGGAGGAAAACTACTGAAAAAATGGGGGAAGATGATCCCCAAGTCGTGCCCTAAACTCATATAAATAACCCCATACAAACCCCACCGGTTCGGGTCCAGAAAACCCAATAAAACTTCAAAACAGGCCCACCCAACCGGGTGGACTGAAACAGAGACTAAACAGCTGAAATCTGGCTCACCCGAACGGCCACCTGGACACCAACCGATCGGTTGATCTGAAAATCCAGACAGTAGCCAATTTCAGCACACAGCTGCGCTCAGAAAACTCCAGAAAAATGTAGAAAAATCGGATTTGGGCATACGACCTATCGTTGGAAAGATAACGACGATGCCGACGCTAAAAAAATAAGAGATCACCCAAAATCCCTCTGGAATGATAGAAGATCTTCAATGAATGCATCAGCAGCACGCGAAAGGGGAAGAAAAGGCCACTTTCAACCGATCGGGTGAGCTGCTTGTCGCATTGTCCATCGGGCATCAAAGGCTTCAACTGGGCGCTGAGGTGAGCGGGTGGCGTGACTGGGTCGTCGTTTGTTGATTTCCAGCTTCAGATGAACCGATCGTGTGAGATGTCACCCGATCGGTTGGAATTCAGCTTCAAATAGACAGAGAGCTCTGTCGATCTCACCCGATCACTGAACCGATCGGGTGAGCATGCGCGTGCATCAACCGATCGGGTGGCTCTGTCCACCCGATCGGTTGAGGGCTGAAATATGGATTTCTTTGTCGTTTGGCCCTCTGGATCGCGCGTGACTCCTCCCGTTGCTCCGGGGACTCATGATATCTGCTTTGAATGTCCCCAACATTGGAAATCTCCTACATTCACACAAAAAGACAAAGAAGTGAAAGAAAACTAGAAATCACAAGAAAACAGGTACGTGACGACGGAAAACAATGGAAAAACACAAAGAAGACGTGCGTGAATATATAAAATATAAACGCACGTCAATGCTTCATTGTTTCTTTGAGATAATGATGGAATCATGTCCAAGTTTATGTTTTTCACATGAATCCTTAGCAAGTTCATGTGTGCAATAATTCAAAAGAACAAGTTCCTTTTGAAATTCCTAGCAAAATCAATCACTTGAAAAGCTGAAATTTTATAGTATGTTGTTCCTAGTGTTGCCGTCAGTATAGTATAGATATAAATAAATTCTGGAAACATTGTGGTGGAAAGCTCTTTTTGTATACTCCAACTTTCATTTAGGGCTCCTGATCTGATTGTGCCTGCAAAATCCTGAAATAGCCAAGTTACAGTAAAACAGCAGAAACTGGCCGAATCTGCACCCCTACACGAAATTGTCTGTAATGTAAAGTGTACTTATCCATTTTCTGCAGATTTTTACATTTTGGATAACTAGATTTCAATGGCTACAATTTTTGCCGAGGGTGAAAAACTCATATTCTGACTGCAATAGGGATAAATCTGCTGTTGAAGTTGAGTCCTGTTTTCTGGATTTTAACAGAATTGGTACAACTTAGTAAACAGGCCCCTATAATTAGCACACTTACCCTAATTTTTTGATATTCGATATCTGAAACAATAACTAGTTCATCTACAACTTTCGTTTACAACCCTTTGTCAAATTCGCATTGGAAATGGCTAATATCCTTTAATGTTTATGACCGTTGGTAAATTTTCAGCAAACTGAAATGTGTAGTGATGTTTCGAGTTGTGTTTTGATTCCACGTTTAGATATTGATACTCGATATTGCTAATTTGAATGCATTAGTACTAAAAGTGGTTGCATGTGGAAATGTTATTTTATGTTGCGAGTTGTGAGTTGGACATTGCTTATGAAACATGCAAGTTCATGCTTATGGTTATTCATGTTAAAAGAAAAAGAATGCAATTGACCTCACCTTGCATACTTAATACACTAGGATTAAACGCTAGTTAAAAGAAAACCTAGGATTGACTCGTTCCACTCGAGGTGGGTGGGTGTCCTAGGGAGGGTTTGGGGGAAACTGAAGTAACGAGAAGACATATGTGGATGGACAACTGAGTTGTGGACCACTCCTGATGAGCCCTCAGAAGCGGGGAGTAGGTTGGGTTGTGGTTGAGTTGGTTGTGTTGGTGAACGGCTTCTTTCGTAAGAGCTTGTCTCAGAAAGTCGTAGCATTCCACCTACCTTACAGGGTGAGGTCCAGTCCCCGATGTCTGACCTGTTACTTAGGTTTCGAATTCATACATGAGAACTTAACTTATAATGATTAAAAATTGTAACTCTTGAACGTGATGCCTTTTGTTGTGCACTATGATTAGAGTGGTAGGGTTGTGGAGTTCCTACTGGGCATGTTGTGACGTCTCTCTTTTTTCCCCAGGTACAGGTACCACTTCTCAGGCGACGGAACCAAGGACGGAGACCCCGGAGGGTAGCTCGTCTCAGCATGGTCTATAGAGATTGTACATAGTGTGGGTCTTGTAGTGTAGTTTTGGGGTGGGAGTGAGATAAGAGCAGTGTTTTGTACCCCCGTGCCCCTTGTGCCCCGTAGGTTTGAGTTGTAATTTTGTGGGGACTCAAGCTGTTTCTGGGCCGTGTAGTGGACTTGTGCAGTACTAGTTGTGTAGTTGTAGTACTCTGTGATGTTGAGATGTTCTGACTGTGTGATTTACTTTCTTGCATGTGTTGTTGTACCTTGTACTTTCTTTGCTATGTTGGAGTTGTACTGTTCTGTTTTTTTTCAGTTCGTACTCTTATTGCTTGTATTTCCTTAGCGGTTGCAGTGGCCTGTGAGATGTTTGGTTTACACATTAGCGCTTGGTATTCTATACTGTGGCTTGTCGCATCGACCATCCCTATTTCGGGTAGCGGGGCGTGACAGGTTTTGTGGTGGCCCATGCAAGTCAGCGCTCACTGCGATACGCGTAAAGGGAATATAGGTAAGGCTCCAATATTTCGGTACATGGTACTAATTCGTTTGTTTTGTTTCTCACCTGCAGATGGAAGGTGGGAATGGGACTTTCGGCGGGACCGGAGCATCAGATGGCGGGACTGGTCCAGCTGGTGACGGGCAGACTTCAGGTGACAGGACCTCAGAGTAAGCTTTGATGGCTAAGGTCCTGATGGGTATGTTAAACCACATAAGTCAGCTAGAGGAGAGGGTCGCGGCGTCGAATCTGCCAAGCTACAAGGAGTTTAAGGTGCTGCGTATATGATATTTCTCGGGCAAGGAGAGTATCCTCTAGGTAGATGAGTGGCTACGGCATACTGAGGATGATCTGACGATGTGTCAGTTTCCCAGAGACGGTTGGGTGGAGTTGGTGAGGCGCCAGTTGACCCATCAGGTTAGAGACAGGTGGGAGGCCCAGGAGAGGCGAATGAAGGGGAACATTTCTTGGGAGACTTTTCGGGAGTTGTTTGAGGCCAAGTTCCTTCCGGAGGCGGCGAAGGACGAGTTGAGGCAGAGGTTCGAGCACTTGACTCAGAGTAGGAGGACAGTGGATGAGTACGACGCAGAGTTCTTGCTGCTGACCAAGTATGCATCAGAGCTCGTAGCGACAGATGCCACCAGAGCTAGGCGCTTTCGCATGGGGCTAGATGTAGAGTTCCAGACGGCCATGTCTACTCAAGAGTTGTTGACTCAGGAGGCCGTACTTCATGCAGCTAGACGGCATGAGACTCACTTACGGGGTCTGAAGAGATTACCATTAAGTGACAGACGACCGTCCACTCAGTAGAGGACCGTACCTGGGCCAGTTCAGCAGGTGACATTCAAGCGACTGGGGCTCCACCTTTGTCACAGAAGGGGCCTTCATGCTTCAAATGCGGGAAGCCGGGGCATGTGCAGAGAGACTGTCAAGTTCCAAGCACCAGGTATTACACATGTGGAGAGCCAGGTCACATCAGCAGATTTTGCCTACGGTCGGGTCATGCTCAAGTATCACCGACATCAGCAGCAGTTCGGCCCGCTCAGCAGAGACCTCTTCCGCCACCGCAGCAGCGGCTTGCCCTTCCGGTACCGCCAGGACAGAGACTGGATGCGCTGAGGGGACCCCATGTACCTCCTCAGCAGCGACGAGGGTACCAGGAAGCAGTTCCTCTGCTAAGGCGACATCAGTTCACCATGACCCCAATAGGGACTCCAGAGGGTGTTGGTCGGGTGATCACTGGTATGATTCTAACCCCTCTGCAGCATATTTGGTTGTAGCTTTAATTGTTTTGGCTAGCTAATAGCTGTGTTTTATTGTTGTGATGCTTTAGGTATTGTTAGAATAGCCTCCTACCCTGCTTTGTCGTTATTTGATTCTGGGGCGTCGCATTGTTTTCGGTCCAAGAAATTTGTGACTCAGCACTCTATTGTGGTTGACTCTTTTGCTTCTAGTTGGAATGTCCATAGTGGGAATGGGTTCATTTGTAGTGTTTCTGGTATACTGAAGTGTCCAGTTGAGATAGGGGACGAGAGTTGTATGCAGACGTTCTAGTGATTGAGTTGCCCGGCTATGAGGCAGTGTTTGGGATGGATTGGTTAGGGATGTTCTATACTAATATAGACTGTAGAGTAAGGAGGGTAGTTTTCTGGATCCCTGACCATCCAAATTTTGAGTTTCGGGACGATAGTAGTGAGCTTGAGCCCTTGAAGTTCCGAGCAACGATCATGGATTATTTGGACAAGGAGGTAGAGCCAGTGTTACCAAGGGTTGTCGAAGAATTCACTGACATCTTTCCAGATGATATCTTTGGATTACCCCCAGATAGGTCCCTGGAGTTTACTTTTGATCTGATCTCGGGTGCCCAACCGATAGCGAAGGCTCCATACCATATGGCCCCACCAGAGTTAGCTGAGCTTCGTAATCAGTTGACTGATTTATCAGATAGGGGATTGATCCGCCCAAGTGTGTCACCGTGGGGAGCGCCAGTGTTTCTTGTGAACAAGAAGGGTGGATCTCAGAGGATGTGTATCGATTATCGGGAATTGAATAAGGTGACGGTGAAGGATAAGTATCATCTTCCCTGAATTGATGATATCTTTGATCAGCTTGGTGGATCCCGGGTGTAATCAAAGCTGGATTTGAGAAGTGGGTATCACCAAGTGAAGGTGCGGGATCTGATGTTTCGAAGACGGCATTCAGGACTCGATATGGTCACTACAAGTTTTTGGTGATGCCTTTTGGAGTGAGAATGCCCCTTGCTACTTTTATGAGGCTGATGAATCAAGTCTTCTTCGAGTATTTAGATAAGTTTATGGTGGTATTCATCGATGACATTCTAGTCTACTCGAAGAATGAGGATGAGCATGTTGAGCATCTGCGAATAGTTTTGAAGACTCTTAGGCAGCACCGACTATATGCCAAGTTCAGCAAGTGTCAATTTTGGTTGACCGAGGTTGCATTTCTTGGGCACATAGTCTCTGGAGATGGAGTGTCTGTTGACCCTGAGAAGGTTGCCGCAGTGGAAAGTTGGCCTATCCCTCGAACAGTCACAGAGATTCGAAGCTTCTTGGGGTTGGCTGGATGTTATCGGAAGTTCATTAAGGATTTCTCGAAGATTGCCTTGCATCTGACTCATCTGACAAAGAAGTATGTTGCGTATGTCTGGTCGGAGGATTGCCAGCGCGCATTTAATAAGCTAAAGCATCGGTTGACCACTGCTCCTATCTTAACTATCCCTGACCGTTCGGATGGTTTTGAAGTTTTTTGTGATGCATCTGGGAGAGGGCTGGGCTGTGTCCTTCATCAACGTGGGCGAGTTGTAGCATATGCTTCCAGATTGTTGAAGGAACATGAGCTGAACAATCCCACTCATGACCTGGAATTGGCAGCGGTGATCATAGCCTTGAAGTTGTGGAGACATTTTCTGATAGGTGAGCATGTGAAGATATTCACCGACCATAAGAGTCTGAAGTACGTGTTCACTCAGAAGGAACTTAATATAAGGCAGCGTCAATGGTTGGAATTAATGGCCGAATATGATGTCGATCTGCAATATCACAGGGAGGGTGAACGTGGTGCTAGATGCTCTTAGCCGATTACCCGCTGTGATGAGGTTAACTTCTCAGCCGCAACTTCGATGGGCAATCTGGCAAATGGGAATAGAAGTTGTGCTCCCAGGAGAGCAGACCATTATGATGTGATTGCAGATTCAGTCCGATTTGGTGAACAGGATCAAGGCGGCCCAGTCAGGGGAAGCTGAGTTGAAGAGGATTCGAGATCAGGTGGAAGCTGGACTTCGGTCTGATTTTTGTGCTCATGAAGATGGATCATTGAGATTTGGGAGCCGGGTTTGTGTGCCGAGTGGCGATATTCTGGAAGAATTATTGAAGGAGGCACACAATTCCTCATATTCTATTCATCCTGGAGGAAACAAGATGTACCGTGATCTGAATCAATATTATTGGTAGCCTGGAATGAAGAAGAGTGTCGCCAAGAGTGTGGCGTCCTGCTTGGTTTGCCGGCAGGTGAAGACTGAACACCAGAGGACTGCATGATTGTTACAACCTCTCTCCATTCCAGAATGGAAGTGGGAACATGTGACTATGGACTTTGTGACTGGTCTACCTCGGACACCTACAGGTAATGATGCGATTTCGGTCATCATAGATCGATTGACCAAGTCGGCACATTTATTCCGTTCTGAGTTGGACAGTCCACAGAAATTCTGGTTAAGAGGTATATGGAGGAGATTGTGAGACTGCATGGGGTTCCTGTAAGTATAGTATCCGACAGGGATAGCAGATTTACTCCCATTTCTAGAAGAGTTTAGAGGCTAGTCTGGGGATGCGTCTGAATTTTAGTACTGTGTATCATCCTCAAACTGATGGACAATCTGAAAGGACCATTCAGATTCTCGAGGATATGCTGCGGGCGTGTATGCTTGATTTCAAGGGTTCGTGGGAGGACCCTCTGTATATGGTTGAGTTTGCATACAATAACGGTTATCAAGCAAGCATCGGTATGGCTCCTTTTGCAGCTCTGTATGGAAGACAATGTCAGTCCCCCTTAAGTTGGGATGATGTTGGAGACAGAGAGTTTTTGGGACCCGACTTGGTGGCGGCAACAATAGATGTAGTGCGAACAGTCAGAGAAAATCTGTGCATAGCACACGACCGATATAAGCACTAGGCTGATACAAAGCAACGACCCTTGGAATTTCAGCCAGGGGATTACATGTTCCTAAAGATCTCACCGATTCACGGAACTATTCAATTTGGCAAGCATGAGAAGCTGAGTCCTAGATACATTGGTCCGTTCGAGGTCTCCGCCAAGGTCGGCGAAGTTGCATATCGGCTAGTGTTGCTGTCCGTCACTTGAAGGTGTGCACAATGTTTTTCATGTATCTCAGCTCAGGGGATATGTGGGAGATCACAGTCATGTCGTAGATTTCTCAAAGATAGAAGTACGACCAGACCTCACCTGTGGACAGCAGCCAGTGGCTATCTTGGACCGAAAACAGAAGTGTTGAAGACGACGATCATTGACTTAGTGCAAGTCATGTGGCAACAAGAGTCTCCGGGGGAGTCAACTTGGGAGCGAGAAGATGAGATGCCTGAGAAGTACCCATACCTGTTTGAGCAATAACTGTTGTATCTTATGTTTTCTGTAGTTATTGGTTGTTGTATGTAAATAACTGCTCTCCTAATTCTGTTAAATTCCGAGGACGGAAATTGTTATAAGGAGGGTAGGGTGTAACAACCCTCGTGTGTAAATACTAAGTAGCCATTAAATTAGTCCTAGTCTCTTTGTATATGTGCATGCCAGTTCACTAGAATGGAGAGATTTGCGTTTATGCCCCTCAATTTTGCATTTATACCCAAAATTTGGGTATATTTCCATAATTGGCAAGAAATGAGGGCTTTGTGCAAAAGAGTCCCTTAAATGGCATGCTAGGTAATAAGCCAAGCAAGTTGGAGGGCAGTTAAAAAAGAAAAAAGAAAAAAAGAAATGAGTAATGGCACACTTGTAAATAATGGTATGTTTAAAAAAGATCTTTTAATTAAAACCCCTTACAACCTTCTACATAATTCCACCACTTTCTTTTCTTTTCTAAACCCTTCTACATTATACCTCCCTCATTCTCTCATATGGGCCGAAATTCCTTGAGCAAAAAAAAAGAGAAAAGTGAAGAGAGAGGAGAGAGGAGGAGGAGGAGGAGGAAGAAGGAGGAGGAGGAGGAGAGAAGGAGAATGAGGGAAGAGGCCAAGGCTAGGAGGAGGCTTCTACTCAAGCCATAGACTTCTCTTGGAACCTAAGAAGGTAGGATTCTCCTCAACTCTTCCTCTAGTTGTAGTTGATGGAAAACAAAGGAATGCAAGTATGCTTAAGTTTTCTTTGTGAAAATTGGGAAGAGTGTTGTAGAAATAGGATGTATGATGCATGCTTGGTTGTTTCTTTGAGATAATGATGGAATTATGTCCAAGTTTATGTTTTTCACATAAATCCTTAGCAAGTTCATGTGTGCAACAATTCAAAAGAACAAGTTCCTTTTGAAATTCCTAGCAAAATCAATCACTTGAAAAGCTGAAATTTTGTAGTATGTTGTTCTTAGTGTTGCCAGCAGTATAGTATAGATATAAATAAATTCTGGAAACATTGTGGTGGAAAGCTCTTTTTGTATACTCCAACTTTCATTTAGGGCTCCTGACCAGATTGTGCCTGCAAAATCCTGAAATAGCCAAGTTATAGTAAAACAGCAGAAACTGGCCGAATCTGCACCCCTACACGAAATTGTCTGTAATGTAAAGTGTACTTATCCATTTTCTGCAAATTTGTACATTTTGGATAACTAGATTTCAAGGGCTACAATTTTTGCCGTGGGTGAAAAACTCATATTCTGACTGCAATAGGGTTGAATCTGCTGTTGAAGTTGAGTCCTGTTTTCTGGATTTTAACAGAATTGGTACAACTTAGTTAACAGGCCCCTATAATTAGCACACTTACCCTAATTTTTTGATATTCGATATCTGAAACAATAACTAGTGCATCTACAACTTTCGTTTACAACCCTTTGTCAAATTCGCATTGGAAATGGCTGATATCCTTTAATGTTTTTAACAGTTGGTAAATTTTCAACAAACTGAAATGTGTAGTGATGTTTCGAGTTGTGTTTTGTTTCAAATATTGATGCTCAATATTGCTAATTTGAATGCATTAGTATTGAAAGTGGTTGCATGTGGAAATGTTATTTTATGTTGCGAGTTGTGAGTTGGACATTGCTTATGAAACATGCAAGTTCATGCTTATGGTTATTCATGTGAAAAGAAAAAGAATGCAATTGACCTCACCTTGCATACTTAATACACTAGGATTAAAGGCTAGTTAAAAGAAGACCTAGAGTTGACTCGTTCCACTCGAGGTGGGTAGGTGCCCTAGGGAGGGTTTGGGGGAAACCGAAGTAACGAGAAGACATATGGGGATGGACAGCTGAGTTGTGGACCACTCCTAACAAGCCCTCAGAAGCGAGGAGTAGGTTAGGTTGTGGTTGAGTTGGTTGTGTTGGTGAACGGCTTCTTTCGTAATAACTTGTCTCGGAAAGTCGTAGCATTCCACCCACCTTACCGGGTGAGGTCCAGTCTCCGATGTCTGACCCATTACTTAGGTTTCGAATTCATACATGAGAACTTAACTTATAATGATTAAAAATTGTAACTCTTGAACGTGATGCCGTTTGTTGTGCACTATGATTAGAGTCGTAGGGTTGTGGAGTTCCTACTGGGCATGCTGTGACATGTCCCCCCTTCCCTCCAGGCGACATGACCGAGGATTAAGACCCCGGAGGGCAGCTCGTCTCAGCATGGTCTGTAGAGGTTGTAGATAGTGTGGGTCATGTAGTGTAGTTTTGCAGTAGGAGTGAGATGAGAGCAGTGTTTTGTACCACGTGCCCCTTGTACCCCGTAGGTTTGAGTTGTACTTTTGTGGGGACTGTAGCTGTTTCTGGGTCGTGTAGTGGACTTGTGCAGTACTAGTTATGTAGCTGTAGTACTCTGTGATGTTGAGGTGTTCTGACTGTGTGATTTACTTTCTTGCATGTGTTGTTGTACCTTGTACTTTCTTTGCGGTGTTGGAGCTGTACTGTACTTTTTTTTCAGTTCGTACTCTTATTGTCTGTGTTTCCTTAGCGGTTGCAGTGGCCTGCGAGATGTTTGGTGTACACATTAGCGCTTGGTATTCTATATCGCGGCTTGTCCGTCGACCCTCCTTATTTGGGGTAGCGGGGCGTGACACAAACTGACTTTCTTTGTTCCTTGGTTTTTGAATATTATATTAAAAATCAAGATTATCATATTACTACGTTAGAAGAATGCTATAAACAGTTGAAAACTACCTCTAGTTCTATTGTTAAGAGCATCTCCATTTATGGAGGGTTGGCTTGGAATATTCCAAGCATATTCTCATTATGGATTCTTGGAAATGGTGGGAGCTCTTATCCAACACTTCAGATTCCTAATCCATTTTATCTTTAATAATTTGAGAAATTAAACATTGCATAATAATTAATATTATCGTAATTTATTTTAATTTAAGAAATTTATTGTTAGAAATGCCTCATTGAGAGCTTTTAAATGATCATTTATTATTTTATATGTTAATACTAAAATAATAATTTATTAATTTAAAGTTAAAACTACAAATTGCACTATGAAACATAAGATTATCTATTTAATCCGTCCCGAAGGAAACTACATTAAAAAAACATTCTTAAACAATAAAGACAAACATAAATAACGTGTCGGAAAACAAAATATCCATCAATTAAAAGCCCGATAGGTTAATATTGTCATAACTGTCGCTTCCTTCATGATCTCCCTCCACATCTCCATACATGTTTCTTCCAACACATCCAGATCCTCCTGTAAATTGAGAAAATCGCATTGCTCCTCCAAGAAGTTGAGAAAGTCCTTGCGGATCATTCGAATGACTTCCATATTCATTTATGATAATAATTTCATATTGTTTCCTTTGAAAATATGCGCGTTCCACTGGATCAACAATCTTCCTTAAATATATCTTCAATATTTTCCTATCCTCAATATCGCGCTCAAGAGATAATTGCTGATCACTGTTCTAATTGTTTAGCTTGCAGTTCTAATTTTTTTCTTTTCATTTTCAATTTTTATCAGCATCATCTGTTGCATTTTTCCCTATTAACCTCACGTTTCTCATTTATTTCCATTATATTAGCAATAATTTCCTTCTCAAAGTTAAACTCCATTCATTATCTTCTTTTCATCTTTTTTCCTTCTTTCTTCCAAAAGACCGACTTCCTGAAATGTTAGTAAGAAACTGGTCATCACACATGGTTGGAAAATCTTCATTCCATGTGTTAACATCCATTGTGTTTTCCTAATTCGCATCCGATGAATAGAACCCCCTCCCTTGAACATGCAGCTTTTGGTTCCGCCCACTTCTCGACATCTTTAAAGATCAGCCAAACATGATTAAGCTGAAATTGATTCTTTTCCATGTCCATACGTAGTTATAGCTTTCGTAAACTAATCAAAATAATTTAAACAAAATAAGGATCAAAGTGTTAGAAAGTGTTAAAATGAAAATGAAAAATGAACTGCAAATTTGAAATTAGATACGTACTATATCCCATTCAGAAGAGCCACTTGGATTCAGTAGCTCGATTTATCGAATGCAACCTCGAAATTTGTTTATAGCCTTATTAAAATATTCCATACGACTTTCTGGAGATATGTATATTCTTTTTCCATCACCTATATTTTCATTGAATAATGTTGTGATTCTTTGCCACTGCTTATCTTTCTTTTGATTGATACCCAATATTGGATCTTAGGAGATATGAAGACATGCCTCGCATAAGACTTGATCCTCTTGTTAGCTGAAGGCCTTCCTCGAATAGCAACCATTGGAGATGAGAAATGAACTTAGTAAGGTAAGCAGAGCTGTGACCAAAACTATGTAAGAATGCTACTATTTATAAGAATGGTAAAAATAGAAATCAATGGGAATTAAATATGGAAAATCCAAATTTTCATATAAAATCCAATGTTGATACGGCGTCCAATGCTACTATTTGTTATGGAATCCAATATTGATATGTCATCTAATTCTACTATTTGATACGCCATCTAATGTTGTAAAATCCAATGTTGATATGGCATCCAATATGAGTTACAAGGATGAAATTTTATTTGACAACCCATTGTTGAGATTCCAATGTTACCCAAGTTATAAGAGCATGATATCTTTGGGTTATATGTCTATCACCAAACACACTTCATTAAAATATGATTTTTCCAAATGAACTATTTTGGGCCAGCTCTTCATCATCTTTCGATGGCAAAATTGTCGATATTTGCTTCCAAGAATGAGAGCAAGAATTGGTTGAGATAGAGGAGGAGGAGGAAGTCTTAAAGCAACTATATGATCATCGTCCTCAAAAGAGCAGAACTACAAAACGTAGAAGCTCGATTCTTGGACATGTGGTAATCAAAGTGGAAGAGAAGATGGTAACTCTCGACTTTGGTAAGATTATTTTTCTAAGAACCATACAAATGGGGAAACTTTTTTCGCAGAAGGTTTCGATATCGAAGGAATTTGTTCATTCAAATTTTCAATGGAGGCAAAGAGCATGACAATTTCTTTGTAAATTATGATTATCGACTTTACTGAAGGTAACAGCAGCGCATCACATGTTAGCAATTGGAACTGCAGCAAATATTAGTGATGAATATATTAGGATTGGCGAGTCAACCACAATCCAATGCTTGAAAAAGGTTTGTTGAGGAATCATAGAAGTGTTCGGAAAAAGAATATTTGAGGCAACTACTGGGAAGATCATAGAGGAGTTCCAAACGACATTGCAAGATTGCTGAGAAAAGGCGAAGAACGAGGGTTTTCAGGAATGTTAGGTAGGCTTAACTGCATGCACTGAGCATGAAAAAATTGTCCAACCACTTGGGCAGGACATTACTCTGGACGTTATGGAAGTCCGACGATCATTCTTGAGGCTGTAGCCTCGTATGACTTATGGATATGTCATGCGTATTTGGATTACCTGGTTCGAACAATAATATTAATGTATTGCAAGCATCAAATTTATTTGACAAACTAGCACAACGTAAAGCTCCTCTTGCTAATTACAATATCTTAGGAAAAAATTATGACACTAGTTACTATTTGGCTGATGGGATATACCACAAATGGTCTACCCTTGTACAAATAATATCCCAACCACAGGGTCTAAAGAAGCAACACTTTGTTGTTATGCAAGAAAGATAACGAAAAGATGTGGAGTGAGGTTTCGGAGTACTGCAGGCTGACCGGCGCCCCGCTTGCGTTGCGGCGGCGCGGTGTCGTTTACCGCAAGTTTCACGGTTAGTGTAGGGTGCGGGAATATCGAACTCAGGGAGGCGAGGTTGTGCTTGGGTCAGGTAGGACCTAAATCACCCCGAGGGGCGAGCTAGCCCGAATTGGTGAATGGTTGTCACGAAAGGAAATAAAAGGGTATGAACAACAAGAAAGAAAACCCGGGACTTTGGTTTCCAACCCGACGAGAGACTCTCGCCGATACGGCCTACGGGTATGGATAGCGATCGGGATTAGGGTCTAATGGTGAGACGTTGTCTCTGAAAGTGGTACCGGCGTCCAATGGGCCCGATATTCCGGTCGGTGCCCAGGATGATACACCGGACTTCCCGGATTCGATCAGTGGGCACTCCCGTGTCCATTAACACTGATCGATCCTGGGAGCACTAAGCCCGCAACGATATCTCCCAACGTCTCATCATGCCGCTCACGCGTGCAAGGATTCGGCGTCTACGCTAAGGGTGTAAGCTATGGCTAGGGAGTCAACCGCCAAGTTTATTCCCCCTTGGCCCAACGGTCAAAGGCGGTCTTTTTCCCGCCGATGACAATGAAACACCCCGCGTAACCGTTAGATTCCTACTCCTTATCGATTTCCTAACCCTATGGATGCATCGGGAAGAGCCCCCGAAGGGGTTTCCACCAAAATCCCAGATTTGGGAACTACTCACAAAAATTCATGAAAAAGCGATCTAAATGAAATTCAACCGTTGGAATCATAATCGGACAATTGCAATGCGGAAGTAATAGAGTAATAAAGACAATACTAAAATTTTAGAAAGATCTGAAAACTTACAAAAGAGTAACAATTACAGCCGTCACAAGGAGATAAAACAGTAGAAAAAATAACAGCTCTCGTTTCTGGAACCCTAGGGGTTCTATTTATAGACCTTCGTATCAACCGATCGGTTGACAAGTCAACCGATCGGTTGATCCGTTACAAATTAATAACAGAAAACGGCGAGCTTTCACCCGATCACATGAACCGGTCGGGTGAGTTCTTGAGTGACCGGTTGGATCTTGGAGCAGTCGGGTGAATCGATCGGTTCTACGTCCGTGTCTTCAGCTCTTCTTCTTCAGCTACAGATGAACCGATCGGGTGAGATTCACCCGATCGGTTGGCGTTTTGCTTCGAGAAAACAGAGAACAGCCCCCGCTGAACCGGTCTGCGAACCGGTCGGGTGACTTCTTTGTGAGCTGCGGCAGAGACCGGGTGGTGCACGCATGCATCACCCGATCGGTTGGAGATGACCAACCGACCGGGTGAGGGGCTGAAAGATGAATTCTTCGACGTTTGACCCCCTGGATCACGCGTGACTTCTCCCGTTGCTCCGGGGACTTGGGATATCATCGTTAAACGTCCCCTACGTGGTCAATCCCATGCAATCATGGATGAACAAAGAAAAGTGAAAGAAAACGGGAAAATACACGAAAACGAATAAGAGACGGCGGAAAAACACGGAGAAACACAAAAGAAAACATGTGTGAATATATGAAATATAAACGCACGTCAAAATCCCCCAAGCTGAACTCTTCCTCGTCCTCAAGGAAGACGAGTGAGAGTAGGAGCTCGGAAGGGAAAAATAGAGAGGAAGAAAGAAAAAGAAAACTCTAAACCCTAGATCGTCCATCAGAGCCACCAAAATCAGAAACGACACACCAAGCACGCAAACGCCAAATCACACCACTAAACCTAGGAAAGCGAGTCCAAATAAGTGTCGTGGGTCCACGCGGTGAAGCGCGAGTGAGCGTGGTCGTGTGCTAGCAAATGGTGATGCTTTCTACAATGTTCTATGAGGCTCGATATACACAAATCCAAGATATGACCCAAAATATCGATCCGAATTGAATTAAGCGGTGAATATAAGTTCAAGCATGCATGAGAAGAGTGAGAATAGAAGCGTATCATGCATCGGGGACTCCACAACTAGGGTTAAAGAAATCACGCCACTATAGCCTAGATACTAGCTAAAAAGTTCCTAAGCCAAGTGTTTTCGATAACGACGGGGGGTTGAGATGATGTGGAGAAGAACACTCGGTGCAAATTCTCGCCTTCCCTTTATTCTTGGCGAGTAGGAAAAAATATTCACACGGAAATTTTTTTGGGTTTTGGGCATTTGTATTTTTTTTTTTGGATTTTGGGCTATACACAATTTTTCTTTTCTTTTCTTTTTGGGTTTTTCTTTTCTTTTCTCCCTTTTTTTGGATTTTTGGGTTTTTGGCTATACACATGTGTACTCTCCCAAGTGGGAGAACGGTACACGACGAGGGGATTTGCACCAAGTAAAACAAAAAAGAAGTCGAAATCTAAACACTCGGGCAAACGAAACTATTCTCGCTAAATAGAGCATAGGCTAAATGGGTTATCCTAGTCCTTAGTTGTGGAATCCCGACGCATGCGAATTGAAGTATACGATATAAATATAGCATGCATATAGTGGAAACAAATACCGCATATTCAAATCGGAGCATGATAATCTAGGGGTCATTCCTGGACAGGTATATAAAGTAAAATCACAAAGCAGAAGCACACCAAATGCTAGTCACGACACACGACTCACAAAAAGCTAAGTGGACCCACGATGCGTGAAATGCAAGAGGACTCGAAATCCTAGGGTTAGTGAGTATGATTATAGATGCAATGCTAGGTGTGTGTGACTTTGTGGCGATTCATCATAGGATTCATCTCTAGGAGAAAGAGCTAAAAAGGAAGAAAAGAAAAAAAAAGAAAAACACGGAGAAAAACGACTCAAATAAACGAAAAAGAAGGACTCAAACGACGCACACAGTGCGACTCCCCCAAGCTGAAGTTTGCATTGTCCTCAATGCAATATGAGTGAGTACGGGAGGGCAATGAAGATGGGGGGATACGCACTGACACAAAAAGAAATGAAAACCAGGAAAACACATAGATGAAACTGAAAAAGAAAGAAAGATCAGAATCAAAATCAAACAAAATGAAAATAAAAATAAAACCACACGACACGACACTCAAAAAATGAAAAACAAGCACACACACAAAAATGAGAAAAACAAACAAAACACGACAGCACACCAAAATAGACGTCCCCCAAGCTAAACATGAAAGTGCTAGCGAAATGATGTGATCGATGAAATGCAGAGATGTGCAAGGGGGAGTCAAAAACAAAAGAGGTGAATTTAGAAAGCAATACGCAAATAGTCCCCTCCCTCCAACAGAGACAAAGCAGGGCCCCGAAAAGACAGATGGGCACAAATATAGGGGGGCAAAAGTGGGAGAGAAAAATCAAGCAGGGGCACCACCCTCTGGGGGTGGTGACGGGGGCCTGCGCTGTGGACCAGGAGTCGTGGGGGGTGGAATGTGGAGCTCGGAGACGTCGGGTGGGTCTTCACGGATGTGGCGAATGAAGCTTTGAAGAAAGGGGAGGTCTCGGTCGACGGACTCCTCGATTATCCGACCACCCTGCCCAGCTAGGAGGGTCATGGCCATGAATCGATCGGCTTGGTCTTGATCGGGGGCAGATGGGTTGGAGGTGGTGGGCTGAGCGGGGGGTTGTGCGCAACGAGCGCGACGGGTGGGCCTAGGGTTCGAAGAGCTGGCGTCGGTGGGTTTAACACGGTGGGGAGGCATTGTGCGGGTGTCTTGTGTATGTGCGAGTATGTAAAAGTACAATGAATCAACACAAACACGAAATACGGCCAACGAGCAAATGGAATATCTGGGGTAAAAATAAAAATTGAGCAAATGAGCGAGTTTACCCAAATGAGATGAAGATCGCTGCTCGTAGACGCCCCGATGCTACGCGATAGGAGCACGCTGTGGAGCCGCGGCGATTTCTTCAACAAGTTTCGATGTTGGGGAGAATGGGTGAAATTTAGGGTTTTGTGTGTAGGGAGATGGCGGGGGAATGGAGGGAAATCGATGGTGGACGGGTAAGGATATGGCGGGGGAAGACGATCGAGGTTGATCTTGGGGAAGAAAGAAGGCAGGCGCACGAGAGGAGTCGAAACGGCGGCGATTTGGGCGATCGGGTGAGGATGGAAATGAACGGGTGGTCGGGGGGTTTATATAGGGTTTTTAAGTCGAACCGATCGGGTGACTTGTCACCCGATCGGTTGACGGTTAGGTCGAAATTCTTGTCGAAGGAATGCTACAGGCGAACCGGTCGGGTGACTTGTCAACCGATCGGTTGGCCGTTCCACTCATTTTCCTGAGAACTTAGGGCTGCTCACCCGGTCACGTCAACCGATCGCGCTCGAACTCAACCGATCGGTTGATATTCCCCAAAAATTTCCGAGAGTTCTCCCCAGCTCACCCGGTCTGCCACCCGGTCTCTTCATTACTCAACCGATCGGGTCATATGGGGGCAGATCTCGGCATGTATCTGATACATCCCAACCGATCGGGTGAGTTGTCATCCGATCGGTTGGGGCCTGTTTCCTGCAAAAACCAATAGATTTGTTGAAGTCCCCAAACGGATGTTCTCGCGGCTGATTTTATTTATAAAAATAGATAAAATAAAGTCAGAAATAACACTAAAAAGTGAGCAAAAGTTTAGAGCATGGGTTGCCTCCCATGAAGCGCACTTGTTTAACGTCGTTGGCTCGACGCCCGCAAGAGATGTTCACGGTGGTTGATACGGGTGAGGCCCGAAGTTCGGCATCTCTTCTTCATTGGAGCTGAAGGCCATTGGAGTAGTCAGCGTCTGGAGAAATATTTGCTCAACTACCCTCTCCTTGTTCTTGGGATCCGGGGGCTTCTCTTTCGTGTTGGCGCTTCCCGCCATCTTCTTTAGGATCCGGACCTCGTCTTTGGTGAGGTCCATGGGCTCTTTCCCTGTTCTCCCCACAGGAGGAGCCTTGGGGAGCCCGGGAGGGGTCGTTCTTGCTGCACTCTGTTTTCCAGCAGCTTCTTTGTACTTGGGGCCGTCTCCATCTTCTGAATCCCCCAAGTCATCGGGGGGGGTTTCTTAAGAGAATCTCCCAGGAGCTCTCTTCAACAGCTTTTTCTTCTTCCATCTCCAGCAAATTACACCGAGGGTCGTCTGGGGGATCGGGGTACTTCATGGATAACCCCAGATCAAATTCAACTTTTTCTCCGCTGATGTTTAGAGAAAGTTTTCCGTTCTTCACATCAATCAAAACCCCAGCAGTGGCCATGAAAGGCCGTCCCAGGATGATGGGGGTGTGTGCGTCTTCAGGCATGTCCATGACTACGAAGTCCACAGGCACATGCACCCCTCTCACATTCACGGGGAGGTCATCCACAATTCCCACCGGATATTTGACCGACCGGTCAGCTAGTTGTAGGGTCATACCGGTGGGCTCCAAATCACCCATTCCTATCCTTTTGTACATCGACAAGGGCATCAAACTTACACTCGCTCCGAGATCGACGAGTGCACAATGAATCTTTACTGCCCCGATCGTGCAAGGAATTGAGAAGCTCCCCGGGTCTTTAAGTTTCGGCGGATTTGCCCTCTGGATAAGAGCGCTACACTCCGCCGTCAACACTACTTTCTCTTTTCTAGACCCTCTCGTCACCAAATCTTTCAAGAATTTTGCATAGGAGGGGATTGTTTCGATTGCTTCTAGGAAGGGGATTTACAGGCTTAGGTCCTTGACCATGGCGAAGAACTTGCCATATTTCTCATCAATTTTTGCCTGAGCCAACCGTTGTGGAAATGGCACAACGGGTTTATACACTTTCGGGCTCTCTTCCTCCTTCTTCTTCTCTTCTTCAGAGGCTCCCTCCGGAGTCATAGGATTTGATGACGAAGCACCGGTGTCATTTGATTTTTCGGTCGGTCTCTCAACGACCAATGGTGCCTCCGGGTTGCTAGGGGGCACTCTAGTAGGAATTTGTGTCCCGCTTCTCAGAACGATAGCAGACACATTTGCGTGCTCGTGCACGAGTGCCGATGTTTGGGTTGATCCCCTCGGGTTCACCTCTGGTTGTGGCGGTAATTGGTTTTGTGACCTTGCAAGGTTCGCCACTTGTAACCCCAGCTGGGTTACTTGGTCCGTGAGGGTCCGCTGACCCATTTCCAGCTTTTGGTTGATCCTCTCCTGGTTGGTAATATATTGAGTCAAGAGAGACTCAACCAGAGAGACGGCCCTCTGTTGGCCATACTGCTGCTGCTGCTGGAACGGCTGCTGAGTCCTGGGGGCGTAAGATTGTTGCTGAGGTTGTTGCTGAAATGGTTGCTGCTGAAATGGTTGCTGCTGAACCTGATTCTGTTGTGACCTAGCCGGCTGATATGTTTGTTGATGCGGCTGCTGAGGCGGCGAGGGCTGAAATGGTGGCCGGTAACTGAAGTTTGGGTGGTTCCGGTTGTTTGGAGAGTAGGCCAGGTTGGAATTTGTCCTTGGCGGATACGGCGCATTTCCCGTGGGGTTGTAAAATAGTGCGCTCGCCTGATCCAGCGGTGGTGAGATGTCACCACCATCGAATTCCCCAAAGAATTCGGACTCCATCGCAGAAATTTGCTGTGTACCGGCCCCACCGGCCCCTACCATTAGTGCGGAGATCTGGGTCGAAAGCAAGTCGAACTTGCTTGAAAGTTTGTCGACGTCCTCGACTCTGTGTATACCCCCAGATCTGGGTGTGGCTCTCTCCTCACACCACCGCTCATTGTTGGATGCCATATTTTCCAGAATATGCCCAGCATCCTCCTCGCTCCTAGACATGAAGGAACCCCCAGCCGCGGTGTCCATAGAAGATTTCAAGTCATCCCTCAACCCATTGTAGAACAGATTAATAATCTGCCACTTCGGAAGCTCATGGTGAGGGCATCTTCTTTGCATCTCTTTATATCTCGTCCAAGCTTCATGCAAGGACTCGTGGCTGGCCTGGGAGAAGGAGGAGATCTCACTCCTCAACTTCATGGTCTTCCCCGGAGGAATGAACTTCATCAGAAAAGCGTTGGAGAGCTTCTCCCAGGTGTTGAAAGTGTTGGGGTCCTTCCCCCTTAGCCATTGCTTGGATTTGTCTCGCAAAGAGAAGGGGAACAGCTTCAGACGGATAGCCTCTGACGTGACACCATTAATCCGGAAGGTGTCACACTTCTCCAAGAAGGAGTCTAGGTGTTCGATCGGGCTCTCCATGGGTGCACCCACAAACTGGTCCTGCTAGATCCATGTCACTAGAGACGGCTTCAGCTCAAAGCTTTGGGCCGCAATAGCTGGAGATCGGATGGCGGAAGTCGACTCGATGGATGGCATCGAGTACTCCAGCAGAGACTTGTGAGGTGGGGTGTTCTCCTCCATGGATTCGGGATCTTCTCTTCTTCGCTTCTCGGCGGCCAAACGCCTAAGGGTGGCGTTAATCTCTGGATCGAGGGGAATCAAGTCGTCAAGACTCCTTGAACTCCTGCGCATGAAAAACAACAAACACCCGTGAGCGAAAAGTGGGAAAGAAACAGATAAAATAAGAAATAAAAATAAGAAAAATAAAAAAGAAAAAGGAGAATGCGAAAATTATCGTGAGGTAGGGATGTGAGCTAGACACGAGGGTTCAAGAGATCCTAAAATAACAAGCACGTTGCCTCCCCGGCAACGGCGCCATAAACTTGACCGGCGCCCCGCTTGCGTTGCGGCGGCACGGTGTCGTTTACCGCAAGTTTCACGGTTAGTGTAGGGTGCGGGAATATCGAACTCAGGGAGGCGAGGTTGTGCTTGGGTTAGGAAGGACCTAAATCACCCCGAGGGGCGAGCTAGCCCGAATCGGTGAATGGTTGTCACGAAAGGAAATAAAAGGGTATGAACAACAAGAAAGAAAACCCGGGACTTTGGTTTCCAACCCGACGAGAGACTCTCGCCGATACGGCCTACGGGTATGGATAGCGATCGGGATTAGGGTCTAATGGTGAGACGTTGCCTCTGAAAGTGGTACCGACGTCCCATGGGCCCGATATTCCGGTCGGTGCCCAGGATGATACACCGGACTTCCCGGATTCGATCAGTGGGCACTCCCGTGTCCATTAACACTGATCGATCCCGGGAGCACTAAGCCCGCAACGATATCTCCCAACGTCTCATCCTACCGCTCCCGCATGCTAGGATTCGGTGTCTACGCTAAGGGTGTGAGCTATGGCTAGAGAGTCAACCGCCAAGTTTATTCCCCCTTGGCCCAACGGTCAAAAGCGGTCTTTTTCCCGCCGATGACAATGAAACACCCCGCGTAACCGTTAGATTCCTACTCCTTATCGATTTCCTAACCCTATGGACACATCGGGAAGAGCCCCCGAAGGGGTTTCCACCAAAATCCCAGATTTGGGAACTACTCACAAAAATTCATGAAAAAGCGATCTAAATGAAATTCAACCGTTGGAATCATAATCGGACAATTGCAATGCGGAAGTAATAGAGTAATAAAGACAATACTAAAATTTTAGAAAGATCTGAAAACTTACAAAAGAGTAACAATTACAGCCGTCACAAGGAGATAAAACAGTAGAAAAAATAACAGCTCTCGTTTCTGGAACCCTAGGGGTTCTATTTATAGACCTTCGTATCAACCGATAGGTTGATAAGTCAACCGATCGGTTGATCCGTTACAAATTAATAACAGAAAACGGCGAGATTTCACCCGATCACATGAACCGGTCGGGTGAGTTCTTGAGTGACCGGTTGGATCTTGGAGCAGTCGGGTGAATCGATCGGTTCGACGTCCGTGTCTTCAGCTCTTCTTCTTCAGCTACAGATGAACCGATCGGGTGAGATTCACCCGATCGGTTGGCGTTTTGCTTCGAGAAAACAGAGAACAGCCCCCGCTCAACTGGTCTGCGAACCGGTCGGGTGACTTCTTTGTGAGCTGCGGCAGAGACCGGGTGGTGCACGCGTGCATCACCCGATCGGTTGGAGATGACCAACCGACCGGGTGAGGGGCTGAAAGATGAATTCTTCGACGTTTGACCCCCTGGATCACGCGTGACTTCTCCCGTTGCTCCGGGGACTTGGGATATCATCGTTAAACGTCCCCTACGTGGTCAATCCCCTACAATCATGGATAAACAAAGAAAAGTGAAAGAAAACGGGAAAATACACGAAAACGAATAAGAGACGGCGGAAAAACACGGAGAAACACAAAAGAAAATGTGCGTGAATATATGAAATATAAACACACGTCACAGGCACGATTTGCCATCATTAAGGGACCATCACGTTTTAGGATAAACGGGTGTTACACGACATCATGACTGCTTGTGTGAAACTACATATTACTTATAGTTCAAACTAAAAATCGGTTCATACCACTATTTGCAGAGATGTTCCAAAAGCTTTTTAGTACAGAAAACAACATACCGTTTCTCTCTTATATAAGGACGATTTTAATGAAAAGAACATCTTTACAAAAGCCAGGTCTTGCCAAATGAATCAGGAATATCTTGATTTATATCAGAAAAAATTCATTCTCTATTAGAAAAGAAGCTAATTATAAAAACATATTCTCCATGTAGCTGCATAGAATTTTATATTAATACTGCTATGGAATAAATAGAGTTATTATGCTAGTAATTAATTATAAGCCACTAAATATGGTGCAAATAGATTAGTTATCATATTCCTAATAAAAGGCTTGTCTAAGTTTGATCTTAAATATGGATAGTGGCAAATCTAGATTGATGAAAACTATAGGTATAAATAATATTTATTGTTCCCTTCAAACATTTTAAATGGGATGTCGTGCCTTTTTGGGCGAAAAATGCATGTTCTGAATTTCAAAATATTATGAACGACATTTTTAACCCTAGCATGGACTTCATTTTGTTATACATAGATGATAATTTAATGTGTTATTAGTCAATTGATTAGTGTGTTAAACATCTTGAAATATTTCAACGTTTGATCATTAAACATGACTTGGTTATATCCGCACCAAAAAATGACATTATTTCAAATAGTTATAAGGTTTCTTGGTCATAATATTTCCAAAGGAACCATATCATCTTTGATAATGAAGGCGATCTCACTTGGCGAGAACTAGAAAAGAAACTATATGGCGGCCCCTCTTTACCTATTATACACGTTGGTACAAGCCGGGGTTACTATAAGTATCAAGTGATGTGTTAAGGTCTATCCACCGCTTTCTCTAAGATTGTTGAAGCCGATTCCTCGCATATATGATTTGTTTGTATTTTAGAACACGTCAATCCTAAAATCAGGCGAGAACAATTAGTCAGGTATACTTTTGGCATTTAGGATCATATCCAAATTATTTTTTTGATACATCGAAAAGCAGGAATCGAAACTTAAACCTCTCACATGGGAGGGAGTGCGAATACCACTAAGTCGATTGGATCGTGTATATCCAAATTAATTAGTCCACCATTACGAATGAGATGCTTCCTATCATTAAATGTCTTTAAAATTTCAAGATGATTCCTTTAGCATTGTTTGGGTACTTGACATGAAAACCTTTCGAATTTCATCTTGTATGGTATTTACCCTATTAAGTTTTGTATGGTATTTACCCTAATAAGTTTTAAAATATTTGGATTATTATCCAAAAAGTTTGTTTGGATGCTTAATAACCTTAACATATATCATTAATTTGTAATCAAAAAGTAGCTTTGTAACTTGAAGAAATCATTTGGATTAGAAAAAGTGTCAACACATCTCTTTTTTAATCCAAAGGATTGGCCTATCTTTTGAATTATAGCCATTGGGATTTGTTGTCAAAAAAGTGACATCCAATCAAACCAATCCTTAAAGGATTTTACTTGGTTACAAGCTATTTTTTGACTGAAAATTAATTATATATATGTGTAAAAGCTAATATCGTAAATAACTTTAAACCCCACTGTACTATTGGGCTATCTAGTTTAAACATTCGCGTAATAAACCTTTATGCTCTATCTTTAATTTTTCATGATCTTTAAGCAAAGTACTATGGCTATCATCTAATTTCTTCTAATTTTTCTTTAATCTTGAAAAATCACTTAAAAGTTTTTCATGATTTGTATATAAAATATAAAAGCCTTATCAATTTGACTATCATCTAAATCAAAAAGAATTAGATCCAGGCTCAGAGTTTACTTTGCTTCCCATAGAGCAATGGTGCATGGGTTCATTCATTTCTTCTTCTTCTTCTTTGGACTGATCTGAATCTGAATCTATCCCTTGTTCATTAGTATGAACCATGTAGCACGAGTCATCAAATATTGGTTCTTCATCAATTGATTCCTCTCTATACTTGTCTTTATTCCAAATTTGATATACTGTTGTAGCTTTTGAAACATACTCAAACACAAACTCATCATTGTTACCTAATAAAGTATTCATTACCTTGGTGTGTGGAATGGCCATGTACACTTCTCGGCTTGTCCATTAAAATGTGGGTGTTGTTGGTTTTTGGATGGGAAACTCTATGAAACACCATGCATTGTTGTCGAGTGAATCAATGTATCTCAACATGCTTCTTCTCCAACATGAATAGTTTGATCCATCAAATCTCAAGAGTGAGCTCATATCACTTGTTAATACCATCTAAGCAATCGTAGCTTTGATATTACGTGTTGGGGATCCGGTAGATGGCAAGCAAATACTAAGGGGGGTGGATAGTGTTAACTAAAAATAAGCACTAATTAAAAATTAATCCCTCTATGAATGCCTAAGATTGCAACTAGTGTTACCTAACTTGGTTCTTAATCAACTAGCTCAAATACATGTAATCGAGATAAAGTGCATAGTGGAATGAAATAATACAATGGAAGTAAAGAGCAATAGAGAAGAGAGACAACCAATTATAAAGACACAAAGATTTATCCTGGTACACCCTCCCGTGGGCTAGTCTAGTCCCAAGTCGTGCTTGGAGTTCCACTAATTGCCACTCTCAAATAGAGGACTTCCAACCTTGCCTTAACAACTTGAGGGCTTTTACACCTTGCATCTTCTCTACTAAAAGGACTTCCAACAATACTAACCTCTTGCCACGAGGACCTCAAATACGTGAGGATTTCCACCAAGTACAATAACCAATACAATTACTTACCACCACACCATTGTGTGGATTTCACTTACTCTTTTGAAGAAGAGTACAATTGCTCCTTTAGCCACCAAGATTGAAACTCCTACAATTCAGATTCACCCATAATCCCTAATTCTCCATGCAACCTCACAAATGAATCTTCTTTAAGATGTTAAGTGAAGATGTCGACGATTTGTTTTTGGGTTTCAATATTGACGCCCCCCGCTAATGCGTGCTATGATATGATCGGGGGCGTGAGATTTAAATATTTGTAACCGCAAGCGCACGATGTTGTAGTGTGGCTTGGGGGTCGAACTCAGGGAGGCGTGGATGTGCTTGTGTCAAAGAGGATCAAATTCGCCCCGTGGGCGAGCTAGCCCGGATCGAATGATGGGTTGTCACGGTAAAGAGAATGCAAGGTATAGATAATATAAAGGAAAAACCCGGGACTTTGGTTTTCACCCTGTCGAGCGACTCTCGTCGATACGACCTACGGGTAGGATAGCGATCGGAATTAGGGTCTAATGGTGAGACGTTGCCTCTAAGAGTGGTACCATCGTCACATGGGCCCGATATTCCGGTCGGTGCCCAGGATGATACGCCAGACTTCCCGGGTTCGGTCAGTGGGCACTCCCGTGTCCATTAACACTGACCGACTCCGGGAGCACTAAGCTCGCAACGATAACTCCCAACGTCTCATCCTGCCGCTCCCGCGCGCTAGGATTCGACGTCTACGCTAAGGGCGTGAGCTATGGCTAGGGTGTCAACCGCCAAGTTTATTCCCCCTTGGCCCGACGGTCAAAGGTGGTCTTTTTCCCGCCGATGACAATAAAACACCCCGTGTAACCGTTAGATTCCTAATCCCTATCGATTTCCTAACCCTATGGACGCATCGGGAAGAGCCCACGAAGGGGTTTCCGCCAAAATCCCAGATTTGGGAACTACTCACACATATTTAGTAAAAAGCGATCTAAACAGAAATCGACCGTAAAAATCATGATCAGACAATAGAAATGCAATGGTAGTAAAGCAATTAAGATAATACTAAAGTTTGACAAAGATCTGAAAACTTACAAAAACTGGGAAATTACAGCCGTCACAAAATGAAGAAAACAGCAAAAAATAACCAACTTCCGTTTCTGGAAAACCTAGGGTTCTATATATAGGAAAAGATATCACCTGATCGGTTGACAAGTCAACCGATCGGGTGACCTGCTTCAAACTTTGGCAGCGAGATGCGGGACTTCACCCGGTCAGGATGAACCGGTCGGTTGAAACATGGATGTGACCGGTTGGATCTTGGTGCCGACCGGGTGAGGAGACCGGTTGGATCTTCGTGTCTTGGCTTTGGAGATTCAGCTACAGGAGAACCGATCAGGTGAAAGTCACCCGATCGGTTGGCAATCAGCTTCAAATTCCAGAGAGCTTTGAGCTTTTGAACCGGCCTACGAACCGACCGGGTGACTTCTCGTGAGCTCCAAGATGCGTCCGGGTGGTGCACGCGTGCATCACCCGATCGGTTGGAGATGACCAACCGATCGGGTGAGGGGCTGAACGATGATATCATCGTCGTTTAACCCCCTGGATCATGCGTGACTCCTCCCGTTGCTCCGGGGACTTGCGATATCGTCGTTTTATGTCCCCTATGCTAGCAAACTCCTGCAAAATACAGAAAACCCGGAAAAGTGAAAGAAAACAAGAAAACACGAGAAAACGAATATAAGACGGCGGTAAAATACGGAAAAACACGGAAGAAAATGTGCGCAAATATATGAAATATAAACGCATGTCAAAATCCCCCAAGCTGAACTCTTCCTCGTCCTCGAGGAAGACGAGTGAGAGTAAGAGCTCGGAGAGAGAAAATAGAGAGAAAGAGAGAAAAAGAAAACTCTATATCCTAGATCACCCGTCGGGGCCAACAAAATAAAAAACGACACATCGAGCAAGCAAACGCCAAATCACATCACTAAACCTAGGAATACGAGTCCAGACAAGTGTCGTGGGCCCACGCGGTGAAACGCGAGTGAGCGTGGTCGTGCGCTAGCAGTCTGTGTCACTATCTACGATGTGCGATAAAGCTCGATATACACAAATCCAGGAAATGACCCAAATATCGATTCGAATTGAATAAAGTGGTGAATATATCTAGTTCATGCATGCATGAGAATAGAGAGAGAATCGAAACATATCATGCGTCAGGGACTCCACAACTAGGGTTAAGGAAATCACCACACTATAGCCTAGATAATAGCTAAAAAGTTCCTAAGCCAAGCGTTTTTGAAACCGATGGGGGTTGAGATGATGTGGAGAAGAACACTCGGTGCAAATTCTCGCCTTCTCTTTATTCTCGGTAAGTAGGAAAAGATATTCACACGGGAATTTTTTTGGGTTTTGGGTATTTGTATATTTTTTTGGATTTTTGGCTATACAATTTTTTTCTTGTCCTTTCTTTTTGGGTTTTTCTTTTCTTTTCTCCCTTTTTTTGGATTTTTGGGTTTTTGGCTATACACATGTGTACTCTCCCAAGTGGGAGAACGGTACACGACGAGGGGATTTGCACCAAGTAAAACAAAAAAGAAGTTGGAATCAAACCCTTGGGCAAAGGAAACTATTCTCGCTAATTGGAGCATGGGCTAAATGGGTTATCCTAGTCCCTAATTGTGAAATCCCGACACATGCGAAATGAAGCGCACGATATATATAACATGCAGAAGAAGCAGACAGTAGAAATAAATACCGCATATTCATATCGAAACATGGTAATCTAGGGGTCATTCCTGGACAGGTATATAAAGTAAAATCACAAAGCAGAAGCACATCAAACAGCTAGGCACGACACACGACTCACAAAAAGCTAAGTGGACCCACGATGCGTGAAATGCAAGAGGACTCGATATCCTAGGGTTAGTGAGTGTGATTATCGATGCCATGCTAGGTGTGTGTGATTTTGTGGCAATTCATCATAGGGTTCATCTCTAGGAGAAAGAGATAAAAAGAAGAAAAGAAAATTTTAAAACACGATGAAAACGACACAAAAACGAAAAAGAAATACTCAAATGACGCACAAAGTGCGACTCCCCCAAGCTGAAGCTTGCATTGCCCTCAATGCAATAAGAGTGAGTACGGGAGGGCAATGAAAATGGGGGGAATATGCACAGACACAAAAAGAAATGAAAAACACGGAAAACACAAATACGAAACTGAAAATAAAGAAAAATCAAAATCAAACCGCACGACACGAAAATAGAAAAAGAAAGAAAGAAAAATGACACGACGAACAAAAAATAAAACAAGCACACACACAAAGAAAACAAAACACGACAACACAGCAAAATAGACTTCCCCCAAGCTAGACATGAGAATGCTAGCAATGAGATATGATCGTGAAAGTGCAGAGATATACAAGGGGGGGTCAATAAAAGAAAAGAATGGAAAGAAGGGACACGACAGGTGAATGGGTCCTCCCCCTAGCAGTGGTAAAGCAGGGCCCCGCAAAGACAGATGGGCACAAAAAGTAGGGGGGACAAAAACTGGATGGGAAAATATCAAGCAGAGACACCACCCTCTGGGGGTGGTGGTGGGGGCCTGTGCTGAGGACTGGGAGTGGTGGGGGTGGGATGAGAAGCTCGGAGACACCGGGTGGGTCAGTGCGAATGTGGCGAATGAAGCTTTGAAGAAAGGGCAGGTCTCGATCAACGGACTCCTGAGTTGCCCGATCACCATGTCCAGCTAGGAGGAGCATGGCCACGAACCGATCGGATTGGTCGTCGTCCTGTAATAATACCCCGAATTCGGCATCGCCAATGTAAACGTGGAAGTGGTGCGTGGGGTGGTAGATGAATTGGTGGTGGTGGATTGAGCGGGGGGGTTGTGTGCGACGAGCGCGACGGGTGGGCCTAGGGTTGGAAGAGCTGGCGTCGGTGGGCTTGGCACGACGAGGAGGCATTGTGCATGAGCTGTGTGTGTGTGTGTGTGTGTGTGCAAAATACGATGAATACACACTAACACGGCCAACGAGCAAAATGAAATATTTAGGGCAAAATAAAAATTGAGCTAAGGAGCGAGTTTACCCAAATGAGATGAAGATCGTTGCTCGTAGACGCCCCAATGCTACTCGACAGGAGCACATGTGAAGCCGCGGCAATCCTTTCAGCAAGTTTCGAAATTGGGGGGAATGGGTGAAAGTTAGAGTTTTGTGTGCGGGCGAAATCGAGGAGGATGGGGAGAAATCGATGGAGAGATGGATAGGAAGAGGGGGGAGATCGATTGGGGTTGATTTAGGGGGAAAACGTGGTCAGGCGCAAGAGGGGGAGTCGAAGCGTCGATCTGGAATTCGAAATCGGGCGAGGGCGGATCGAACAGGCGGGGGGCGGCCATTTATAGGGATTTAAGTCAAACCGGTCGGGTGAGTTGTCACCCGATCGGTTGACTTAGTGGTCGAAAATTTTGGCTGAAGAGTTGCTACAGGTGAACCGGTCGGGTAAGTTGTCACCCGATCGGTTGACCGCTCCACACATTTTCCTGAGAATTCAGAGTGTCTCACCCGGTCCCTCAACCGGTCTCGCTTCTTGTCACCCGATCGGTTGACAAATCCCTGAAATTTTCCCGAGAGTTTCCCCAGGTCACCCGGTCTGCCAACCGGTCTCTTCTTTCCTCACCCGGTCGGTTCATTCAGTGGCAGACACGGCCGTTAGCTGATACATCCCAACCGATCGGGCCTTGTTTTCTACAAAAACCCACAAATCGCCTAAGTTCCACAACGGAAGTTCTTGCGGCTGGATTTATTTATAAAAATAGATAAAGTAAAGTCAAAAATAATCCTAAAAATTGAAACATAAGTTTAGAGCATGGGTTGCCTCCCATGAAGCGCTTTTGTTTAACGTCGTTTAGCTCGACGCCCGTTGATGCTGTTCATGGTGGGGATACGGGTGATGCCCAAAATCCGGCATCTCTTCAACTCCAGAGCTTGTGGCTTTTGGTATAGTCGGCAGCTGTAAGAAGATTCGCTCAGCTACCCTCCCTTTGTCGACAGGATCCGGGGGCTTCTCCCTCAAATTGGCGTCTACCGCCATCTTTTTCAGGATCCGGACCGCATCACCGGTGAGGTCCATGGGTTCTTTGCCTTTTCTCCTCGTAGGAGGAGCTTTTGGAAGTCCGGGAGGGATCACACGTCGGGCGACTGCCTCATCAGCAACTTCCTTCTTCGGTGAGCCATCTTGCTCTCCAAGATCTCCCAAGTGGTCGGGGGGATTTCTCGAGAGAATTTCCCAAGAGCTTGCCTCCGCAGCTCTCTCTTTTTCCAGCTCCAGCGCATTGATACTAGGATCATCCAGAGGATAGGGATGCTTCATCGACAACCCCAAGTCAAATTCGACTCTTTCTTGGCCGACATTGAGGGAAAGCTTCCCATTCTTCACATCTATCAAAACTCCAGCGGTTACCATAAAGGGCCGTCCAAGGATAATAGGGGTATGCTTGTCTTCCGGCATGTCCATTACCACAAAATCAACCGGTACTCGTACTCCAATCACATCGACGGGGAGATCGTCTACTACTCCCACCGGGTACTTGACCGAACGGTCAGCAAGTTGTAATGTCATGCCGGTGGGCTCTAAGTCTCCCATCACTATTCTCTTGTACAGCGATAGGGGCATTAAGCTGACGCTCGCTCCTAGATCGACGAGCGCCCTCTGGATTTGTACTTCTCCAATAGAGCAAGGGATGGAGAAACTTCTTGGGTCCTTGAGCTTGGGCGGATCTGCGCGCTGAATGAGGGCGCTGCACTCCGTCGTTAACACGACCTTCTCTTTTCTAGATCCCCGTGTCAGCAAGTCTTTCAGAAATTTGGCATATGAGGGAATTGTCTCGATGGCCTCGAGGAAGGGGATTTGTAAGCTCAGATCTTTCACCATGGCAAAGAATTTGCCATACTTCTCGTCGATTTTGGCTTTGGTAAGCCGTTGTGGGAAAGGCACAACGGACTTGAATACTCTTAGGTTCCCTTCCTCATCCTTCTTCTTCTCCTCTCTATGAACTCCCTCCGGAGTAGTGGGCTTGGGCGACGAAGCACCGTCGTCATTTAATTTCTCAATTGGTCGTTCCACGACCAACGGTGCTTCCGGTCCTTTAGGGGGCATTCTCGTGGGTACTTGCGTTCCGCTCCTCAAGACGATGGCTGATACGTTCTCATGATCATGCGTGAGCGCCAAGGTCCGATTTACCCCCTCGGGTTCACCTCAGGCTGTGGCGGTAAAAGATTATGTGGTCTCTGAAGGTTCGCCACTTGCAACTCCAGCTGGGTCACCTGATCAGTGAGGACTCTTTGTCCCATCTCCAGCTTCAGATTTATCTTCTCCTGGTTGGCGATGTATTGAGTCAAGAGGGACTCAACCGAAGAGATGGCCCTCTGCTGGCCGTATTGCTGCTGGGCGGGCTGCTGATTCCTAGGAGCGTACTGTTGATACTGTTGTGGAGGTTGTTGCTGCTGAAATTGCTGCTGCTGAAACTGCTGCTGAGGCCTAGCCGGCTGATATATCTGCTGTTGTTGCTGAGCCGGCTGTTGATAAGGCGCTCGATAGCTAAGGTTGGGATGATTCCGGTTGTTGGGAGAGTAGGCCAGGTTGGAGTTGGTTCGTGGTGGAAAAGGCGCATTCCCTGTAGGATTGTAAAATAATGCGCTCGCCTGATCCAACGGTGGTGAGATGTCACCACCGTCGAACTCTCCAAAAACTTCGGACTCCACCGCAGCAATCTGTTGTGAACCGACGCCACCGGCGCCTACCATCAATGCGGAGATCTGGGTTGACAGCAAGTCAAACTTGCTTGATAATTTTTCGACGTCCTCAACCCTATGGATGCCCCCAGATCTAGGTGTGGCTCTCTCGTCACACCACCGCTCGTTGTTAGATGCCATATTCTCCAGAATCTGTCCGGCATCTTCTTCGCTTCTTGACACGAAGTACCCTCCAGCCGCGGTGTCCATGGAAGATTTCAAATTGTCCCTCAACCCATTATAGAACAGATTTATGATCTGCCACTTGGAGAGCTCATGGTGGGGACATCTTCTCTGCATCTCCTTGTATCTCGTCCAAGCTTCATGCAAGGACTCGTGGCTGGCCTGGGAGAAGGAGGAGATCTCACTCCTCAGCTTCATGGTCTTCCCCCGGGGAAAAAACTTCGTCAGGAAATCATTTGAGAGCTTCTCCCAGGTGTTGAATGTATTCGGGTCCTTCCCCCTAAGCCACAGCTTGGCCTTATCTCGCAAAGAGATGGGGAACAGCTTCAGTCGGATCGCCTCAGTTGTGACACCGTTTATCCGGAAGGTGTCACATTTCTCCAAGAAGGAGCCTAAATGCTCAATCGGATTCTCCATGGGTGCACCCGAAAATTGATCATGCTGGATCCATGTCACCAAAGATGGCTTAAGCTCAAAGCTTTGGGCCGTAATAGCTGGAGGACGGATGGCGGAGGTGGACTCGATGGAAGGCATCGAGTACTCCAGCAGGGACTTGTGAGGTGGGGTGTTCTCCCCCATGGCTTCAGGATCCTCTCTTCTTCGCTTCTCGGCGGCCAAACGCCTTAGGGTGGCGTTTATCTCTGGATCAACTGGGATCAAGTCGTCGAGACTTCTTGAACTCCTGCGCATGAAAAACAACAAACACCCGTGAAGCGAAAAGTGGGAAAAAACAGATAAGATAAAAAATAAAAATAAAAATAAGAAGATAAAAAGGAAAAAGAAGAATGCGAAAATTATCGCGAGGTAGGGATGTGAGCTAGACACCAGGGTTCATGAAATCCTAAAATAACAAGTACGTTGCCTCCCCGGCAACGGCGCCATAAAGCTTGACGCCCCCCGCTAATGCATGCTATGATATGATCGGGGTGGTGAGATTTAAATATGTGTAACCGCAAGCGTACGGTGTTGTAGCGTGGCTTGGGGGGTCGAACTCAGGGAGGCGTGGATGTGCTTGTGTCAAAGAGGATCAAATTCGCCCCATGGGCAAACTAGCCCGGATCGAATGATGGGTTGTCACGGTAAAGAGAATGCAAGGTATAGACAATATAAAGGAAAAACCCGGGACTTTGGTTTCCACCCTGTCAAGCGACTCTCGTCGATACGGCCTACGGGTAGGATAGCGATCGGAATTAGGGTCTAATGGTGAGACGTTGCCTCTAAGAGTGGTACCAACCAGCGTCCCATGGGCCTGATATTCCAGTTGGTGCCTAGGATGATACGCCGGACTTCCCGGGTTTGGTCAGTGGGCACTCACGTGTCCATTAACACTGACCGACTCCGGGAGCACTAAGCTCGCAACGATAACTCCCAACGTCTCATCCTGCCGCTCCCGCGCGCTAGGATTCGACGTCTACGCTAAGGGCGTGAGCTATGGCTAGGGTGTCAACCGCCAAGTTTATTCCCCCTTGGCCCGACGGTCAAAGGCGGTCTTTTTCCCACCGATGACAATAAAACACCCCGCGTAACCGTTAAATTCCTAATCCCTATCGATTTCCTAACCCTATGGACGCATCGGGAAGAGCCCACGAAGGGGTTTCTGCCAAAATCCCAGATTTGGGAACTACTCACACATATTTAGTAAAAAGCGATCTAAACAGAAATCGACCGTAAAAATCATGATCAGACAATAGAAATGCAATGGTAGTAAAGCAATTAAGATAATACTAAAGTTTGACAAAGATCTGAAAACTTACAAAAACTGAGAAATTACAGCCGTCACAAAATGAAGAAAACAGCAAAAAATAACCAACTTCCGTTTCTGGAAAACCTAGGGTTCTATATATAGGAAAAGATATCACCCGATCGGTTGACAAGTCAACCGATCAGGTGACCTGCTTCAAACTTTGGCAGCGAGATGCGGGACTTCACCCGGTCAGGATGAACCGGTCGGTTGAAACATGGATGTGACCAGTTGGATCTTGGTGCCGACCGGGTGAGGAGACCGATTGGATCTTCGTGTCTTGGCTTTGGAGATTCAGATATAGGAGAACCGATCGGGTGAAAGTCACCCGATCGGTTGGCAATCAGCTTCGAATTCCAGAGAGCTTTGAGCTTTTGAACCGGCCTACGAACCGACCGGGTGACTTCTCGTGAGCTCCAAGCTGCGTCCGGGTGGTGCACGCGTGCATCACCCGATCGGTTGGAGATGACCAACCGATCGGGTGAGGGGCTGAAAGATGATATCATCGTCGTTTGACCCCCTAAATCACGCGTGACTCCTCCCGTTGCTCCGGGGACTTGCGATATCGTCGTTTTATGTCCCCTATGCCAGCAAACTCCTGCAAAATACGGAAAACACTGAAAAGTGAAAGAAAGCAAGAAAACACGAGAAAATGAATATAAGACGGCGGTAAAATACGGAAAAACATGGAAGAAAATATGCGCAAATATATAAAATATAAACGCACGTCAAATATACTCTAAGATGATGTCCTTCTTAGCTACATGATCATTAATAAAATGGTGTCTCACATCTATGTGTTTGGTACGGGAGTGATGTACCGGATTCTTGGAAAGACAAATAGCACTTTGGTTATCAACCATGATGGGACAAGTATCACAATTGACACTATAGTCCTTAAGAGTGTGTCTCATCCAAAGAACTTGTGCACACGTAAGACCTGCGGCAATATATTCCGCTTCAGTCGTGGACAATGATACCGAGTTCTGTTTCTTGGAAAACCAAGAACTAGGGAATTTCCTAGAAAATGGCAAGTGCAACTAATAATCTTCTTATCGGATGTGCATCTGGCAAAGTCAGCATCATTATATAAGAATAACTCATATGTGCTAGACTTAGGGTAAAGTAACCCATAATCTAGTGAATAATTGAGGTAACGAAAAATTCGTTTAACCGCAATCTAGTGTGACTCTTTAGGTATAGCTTGATATCTAGCACAAAGACATACAGAAAACATGATATCGGGCCAACTAGCAGTTATGTAAAGCAAGCTTTCGATCATACCTCGATATAGACGAACGTCTACATCTTTTCCGTTTTCATCCTTGTGTAGATGGGTTTTCGTACTCATGGGGGTCCGTTTGCTTGAAGATGATTCCATCCCGAATCGCTTGATGAGCTCCCCGGTGTACTTGGTTTGATGTATGAAAGTCACATCCTTCATTTACCTAATTTGAAGTCCAAGGAAGTAGTTGAGCTCACCCATGTGGCTCATTTCGAATTCATCCTTTATAGACTTAGAAAATTCTTAGCAAAGATTAAAGTTAGTAGAACCAAATATAATGTCGTCTACATAAACTTGAATTAAAAGGATGTCATTTTCATAATCCTTAATAAAAAGAGTTGAATCAACCTCACACACTTTAAAACCTAAATCCAAAAGAAAGGTTTTGAGTCGATCATACCAAGCTCTAGGAGCTTGTCTCAATCCATATAACGCTTTCTTAAGTTTGAAAATATGGTTTGGAAATTTTTCATGTATGAAACCGGGTGGTTGAGAAACATAAACTTCTTCATTAACAATTCCATTTAAAAATGCACTTTTAACATCCATTTGAAATAACTTAAAATTCTTATGGGAAGCAAAAGATAAAAGCAATCTAATAGATTCTAATCTAGCTACGGGGACAAAAGATTCCTCGAAATCGATACATTCTTCTTGCTGATAGCCTTGAGCTACTAACCTTGCTTTGTTCCTTGTGATGACCTCGTCTCATCGGTTTTGTTCTTGAAGATCCACTTGGTCCCTATCACTTGGTGACCACTTGGAAGAGGAACGAGCTCCCAAACGTCATTTCTCTCAAATTGCATGAGCTCTTCTTCCATTGCAATTATCCAAGAGTTATCTTCACTTGCTTCTTGGATGTTCTTTGGCTCAATGGTAGAGACAAATGTGCAATGAGAGAATTCATCAATTCTTGACCTCGTTCAAACACCCACACCAATATCTCCAATAATTTGGTCATGGGGGTGATTATGAACGATAGGGTAAGCTTTGGGAATCCCTGCATCACTTGGAACATCTTCAATAATTTCATTAGTATTGTTAGTCTCAATAATAGAAACATTGATTTTAACATTACTAAGAGAATCACATAAAACATCTACACTATCATCAACCACATTAGAAATATCAAAATCTTCATAAAGTGATACGTGTAGTGATTCCTCGATTGTTGAAGAGGTTTGTTGTATATCCGGTAGGCTTTGCTACGTGTGGAATATTCAACAAAAATTCCTTCATCGGATCTTGGCTCAAATTTATCTAAGTTACCAAAGGTGTTCTTGATAAAACATTTTTAACCAAAAACTCGAAAATATTTAACTTGTGGTTTCTTGTCATAAAATAACTCAAAACAAGTTTTGTTCGTTTGGAGTCTCACTAGGATCCTATTAAGTACATAACATGCCGTGTGCACCGCCTCTGCCCAAAATTGTAGTTCAAGATGACTATCAAGGAGCATGGTACGGGCACACTCAGTAAGAGTCCTATTCTTTCTCTCTACAACACCATTTTGTGGTGGTCCACGAGGAAAAGAAAAATTGTGAGTTATCCTGGTGTCATCACAAAACTTTGTGAAAGACTCATTCTCAAATTCTCCTCCATGATCACTACGAATAGTGATAATGGTGGATCCTAAGAAGTTTTGAATCTTCTTTGTAAATATGGTAAACTCTTCAAAAGCTTCATTCTTATTGGTTAAAAATGAAACCCAAGTAAATCTAGAGAATTCGTCAACAACAACTAATCCATAGTGAGCATTACTTAAAGAGGCGGTTCAAGCTGGCCCAAATAAATCTAGATGAAGTAATTCTAGGGGGCTCTTAGAAGTTATGCCTTCTTTAAGTTTAAAAGATGATTTACTAAGTTTACCTCGTTGACATGAATCACAAAAGTTTTTCTTAGCAAAAGCAATTTTCGGAAAACTTTTTACTAGATCATACTTAGCTAACTTATATAAGTGCTTAACATGAACATGACCAAAACGGCGATGCCATAATAGTTGTTTATTTGTATTAGCAACTAAGCAATGTTCTACGGTTTTATGCAAGCACAAATAATAAATATTTTTACGCCTAATACTGGTAAATAAAACATGTGAATCACAATCAACAATTTCACACATACCCTCTCCAAAGTTAACCGTGTAACCTTTGTCATAAAGTTGACTAATGGAGATAAGGTTATGACATAAACCACTAACTAAATAAACATTAGTAATAAGCGGTTTGGAAGGATTACCGAGTTTACCTACTCCTATGATGGTTCCCTTTTGATTACCTCTAAATGTGATCGTTGCACCATCCTTGATGCTAATCACTTTAGAGAGTAATGATGAATCTCCTGTCGTGCTTGGAGCAACCACTATCGAGTATTCATCATTTCCTTTTAGAGCCAATATGTCTTTTATTGCTCTCTTTCTTTTTCTTGGGTATCTACATAGTATACCATAAGCTCATGGTACCCAATTTTTGTTGGGTCCAAGAGGATTAGCCCTTTAGAAGCCAAGTCCAAGGGGACTTCTGCTTCCCAACATAATTACCACTATTAATAACATCATGAAAATAGGAATCAACATAGGCATTCCTATCATTTAAGCTAGTGTTCTTAGGACCCCAAATAGTATATGTTTTGGGAGTCCTTTTCCTAGTTGCATGCACAATTAATTGGTTTCTATGTGGTGTGTGCTTCCTAGGAACATGCATTCTAGCCTAAGAAGGTGGAGGTGGATAAGCATTGCACATATGAGGGTTGTATGCAACCTTAGGAACATGTATGTTATATGAAGCATTCAGGGCATGCATAACATGAGGTGGATAAGCATACATGGAAGAATGATGCATATGAGCATATGTGCGTGTAGGGGCACGTGCATGAGTGTTTCTCATGTGTGGGTTTTCATGTGTCCATGGATGTGGAGCATAGAAAGTGTCATGTGTATCCACTTGTGAAGTAGGAGATTTCCTACGTGGATGAAGGTTGGTGTACATGTAAGCATGACCTCTCTTTTGGTTTCCACCCTTAATGGGTTTCTTGCCAAAAGAAAGATATTGTGAAGTGGTAGCTTTCTTGGTAGGTTTGCTACCAATAATGTTTTTAACACCACTTGTGGATGCACTGGAGGATGGCCTCACAAAGTTTATAGTAACACCACTATAGGAGGTGCGAGCATTGGATGCATTTGCTTCCACAAAGTCAAGACCAACATGATGTGTGGCTGGAAATTGGTTTGCTAGCAAATCATCTAATTATCCTTTCCCCTTATTAAATCTCATAATACGGGAGGACAATAGCTCATATTTCTCCTTAAGAGAAGAAATATTGGTATCCAAGGTAGACACCCGTGATATGAGCTCGTGCACTTGGGTTTTAAGTGAATCATTCTGTAAACCCAGTTGTGTGTTTTGTGAAGCTAGATCACTATTATCCTTAGGATACGTTTGATCCTGTTGAGATTTAAGGAAATTCACCTCATTTCTCAATATGTCATTTTGAGAAACCAAGGAGGTTTTCTCAAGTGTTAGTGTATCAACAATGGTGTCATTGTTGATAATGCATGGAATGAATGGCTTGCTAACATTCAATTTCTTTAAACCAGTATATCTAAACATTAAAGATTGATAGTTAGAAAATAGTTCTTCATTAGCAATACGTAATTCATCCATTTTTACCTCGGGTTCATCGATGTCGGAATCACTCTCATCGGAGAGTGGATCTTCCCGGGCCATGAAACATATGTGGACACTTTCACCCTTCTCATCATTGGATTCGCTTAATGAGTCTCCACTTGAATCATCGAACGTACCGACAAGTCTTTTCTTCTTATCTTTCTTGTACTTGTCGGACTTATGGTGCTTTGGAGCCTTCCACTTCTTCGGAGCATCATGTAATTCTTCTTGATGTGCACTGGCTTATTACACTTAAAACAAAGAGACGAAGTGTTGTTAGTGGAATCAAATTTATTCTCGGAGGAAAATTTACCTTTGCGAAAGAAGCGTTGGAACTTCTTCGCCATTTGAGCCATCTCCTCCAAGTCCATCTCATTTTATGATTCTTCACTATCGGAGGATGAAGAATTAGATTTGAATGCTAATGCTTTCTTCTTGGCCTCCGAAGGGTTCATCATAGCTCGAATCTTCAATTGGTTCTCCCGTCTTATTTCGTAAGACATAAGGGTACCGATGAGATTTACGACTGTATAATTCTTCATGTCATTGGCCTCCTCAATGGTGATAGCTCTTCGTTCCCATTTGGATGTCATTCCCATTATGATCTTTCTCACCTTCTCTGGTTGGGTGTAGGTTTGCCCAAGCACTTCGAGTACATTGGTGATGTCGGTAAAACGTATGTACATCGTTGCTATGCTCTCTTTATCCTGCATGTGAAACATATCTAAATTTTGCTCAGCAACATACAGTTTAGAAAGTTTTACCTTATTCACCTTATTCGTTTCCTCGTGGGTAACAACTAGATGGTCCCAAATTTGATATGCACACTTACGTGTGCATATCTTGTTGAACCCATCTGGGTCCAACGCACAATGAATAGCATTCATTGCCTTGGCATTGTTGACTTCGGCGGACTTCTTGGAATGCGTCCAATTGTCATAATCCTCTTCGGAGGGTTCGACGTATTCCTTGTAGAGGGTTCTCCAAAGAGAAGTACTCCTTAGAAACGTCTCCGTCTAGCATTTCCAATAGCCGAAATTCGTGACAATGAAACGCGGAGGATGACCCGTTGATTGTCCTTCGAAGAGGTGGACGCTCCATCACGGTCGTGATTGTTGTACGAAGTCAGTGGAGAAACGTTGTTGTTCTTGGATGCCATAACTATATACCAGCGCTCTGATACCAATTGTAAGGTCACTGGCTATGAGGAAAACATTAGAAGGGGGTTGAATAGTGTTTATACAATTTAAAATGATAATTACACCAAATTAAATTCCTAACCAACAATAAGTGCTGAATGAAAATAAACCATAAAATGAAACAATTCAAACACAATGATGTTTCAAGGGTTGGGATTACCCAAGTCAACTCCCGACTTGTTCCCGGTAATCCTACGTCCCTTCCACCCGGATACCACCGGATACTCAAGTTAGGACCCTAACTTGAGGTTTCCATAAAACCCACTTGTAGCAACCCTACAAGTGAAATCGAAGTACACTTCGAGTCCTTGACTCCCACAACTTGGGAGCAAGCAAAACCACTCTCACAACCCGAGAGTAAATCAAATAACGAAAGTTATGAAATATGAAATACAACACTTAAATCACCTATACCTTGAAGTAGAACTTAAAGGCGAGTGTGTTGTGTGTTGATGTCTGTCTTGGAAGAGAGGAAAGCCCTTTCTCTTGACTGCACCAAATGCCTAGAAGATTTCTCTTTGGTTCTAGGTTGGAGAGCAAGAGATTGAAAGATAAGAATTCTAGGGCTTTGGGATTTTGAGAGCTTAGATCAATAAATATTGAAAGTTTGAATGCTCTAGCAAATGAGTAAGTCACCTCTCAATGGAACAGTAGATGCTGCCTTTATAGGTTTCTCAAAACCCTCAAACAGAATTCCCAAAAGCCCCTTTGAAATCCGTGGAGAAAAACCCAACGAATAGAATTTGCACACGCGACAGTCGACTGTTGAACAAAACACAGTCGACTGCTGCACTGTGTCAGAGGGTATGTGAGAATTCAAACGATAACTTACCACGTGGACAGTCGACTGATGAAGAGAAGACAGTCGACTGTAAATCCAATAGGCGACTGTAATTTCTTCTACAGGCGACTGGCCGTAATTTGAGTAAGTTGAGAAAATCTCAGAAAAGTTTGGGAAGACAGGACAGGCGACTGATGAAGAGAAGACGGTCGACTGTAAATCCAACAGGCGACTGTAATTCCTTCTACAGGCGACTGTCACAAACCCTGACATTTTTCAGAGAGTTCAGTCTGCAGAGAAGCTCAAAGACAGACGACTGTTGAAGCATTAACAGTCGACTGTGCCATTGGACAGTCGACTGTAAATACAGCATCAGTCGACTGGCACTAGAATAAGAAATATTACAGAGAGCAAGTCCTGCAGAAGAATCATGGACATGCGACTGTTGAAGCATTTACAGTCGACTGTTCCTTGGACAGGCGACTATAAATATAACATCAGTCGACTGGCCAGATCAAACTGAGAATGATCTTGGGCTGAAGATAGACATGCGACTGATTAACAAATCACAGTCGACTGTCTCATGGATAGGCGTCTGTGAAATGTACAGCAGTCGCCTGAAAGAGTTAAAGCTTGGAAAGCCCAAAAATCAACTGATTAAGTATGTGCATAACAAGCGAATGTAGAACAAAACATATTCGACTGTTTTAAGACATGCGACTGTAAATCGTTCAGCAGTCGACTGTTGAAATCACATATGCACATTTTTGAGAATCATGAATTGGAGTCTAAGGAAAGTTGATCTAATGATTTCTTAAGACTGAAATGAAGATGTGTGTGTGCTCCAACATAGTTCTACTTCTAAGCTACATACTAGAAGAGAAAAAGAAGATTACATTTGTAGAACACACTCTTCTATCCAAAGTATGAGCTAGAAGTCTTGTAGGAGCTTCAATCACCATCTTTGTTCATCCAATCCACTTCTCTTGCTTTCATTGATCTTTGAGTGTCATCCATTGCTAATTGATCTCCAAGATAGCATTAGGCAATGGATTAACTGCAAATAGAGGATTAGTCACAAGTATTTATGTTTGCTCATCATTAACACCAAGTAGGGAGAAGTCCAATACTCAACAAAAAAGACACGAAAAGAGGGACACAATAAAAGGGCTAAAGGCCAAGTCCAGCATCGAAGAAATGAAGGGAAGCGTAAGTTCACCTGGCGCAGAAATGACAATAAGAAAAATGATGCATCCCCACCCAAGAGGGATTGGAAAGACCAGTGTCATAGCTGTGGCATGAAAGGCCACTGGTCCAGAGTGTGTCGAACTCCGCAGCATCTCCAGAATTTGTATAAAGAAAGCAAGAAAAATAAAGCTGAAACAAACCTGGTGACCTCTGATGCTCCAGTCAAGTTTACAACTGACGACTTCGAAAATGAAGACATGATTGATTAGCCTTCTATTTTTATCTTAGCTACTTGTTTTAAGAACATTTCATGTTATGAGAGCTTTTTGAATTATGTAATTTGATTTTGAATGAAAATGTTTCTCTGAAAATATGCCTATATGATTCATCTTTTAATAGATAAATTGCTCTTATAATTGATTAGTAGACAATAAATAAACACATACGATCCTTCAAAACAAAGCCCAATATCAGGGCCATATTGAAGGTTATGGGAACGCAACACTGTTGCCCCCAAATGACACAAAATAAAGGATGCACTAATCTCTCCGAATTCCAACCGAAACTTACTAAGTTTCAAGGACACCCGTTTCAACGGATTCCATTTGGAAACAACAAATGTAAATGAAAAACAAATTACTGTATGTAACGTCTCAAGAAAAAGGAGTAAAATCCACACTGGAACATTTTGAGAGCCTTTCAACGGGCCTCTACCATACAAAGATTCGGAGAGAGGAAGCAGATTTAACGGAGCACCTGAAGTGCCTGACATCAGCCAAGTTTTTACTTTGGCATGATAGACTTGGCCACCCTGGATCAGTGATGATGCACCACATCTTATCCTATGTGTATGACTTGAAGAACCAAAAGATTCTTCAGAAGGGAGAATTCCCTCACATCCTGTGCTATAAGGAAAAACAAATTACAAGGCCAATTCTATTAAAATCTGACAAAAGAATCTCCACGCTTCCTCGAAAGAAAATAAGGAGATTGATGTGGACAAATCCACCCCCTAGTGGGCTATTTCGGTACTCTAAGGTACTGATAAATGCATTCTCAAAATATTCGTATGTGTGTCTACTATCGACTCGCAACTTAGCGTTTCCAAAGCTATTGGCACAAATAATAATGTTGCGGGCACTTTCACACAATCAAATAAAGAAAATAAGTCTGGTTAATGTTGGGGAATTTACCTCCCGGTCATTTTAAGAGTACTGCCATGCAACAAGAATAGAAATTGAACATCAAGTGCCGCATGTTCATACCCAAAATAGGTCGGCAGAGTCATTCATAAATAGACTCCAAAGGATTGCACGTCCATTGTTAATGATATCCCGATTGCCGGTGGATAGATGGGGACATTCAAATTCTGCATGCTGCATTGTAAATGAAAATAAGATCCTCTGGAGGTCAGAGTCTCTATTGCAACTTGCATATGGAATGCCACCGAACATTTTTCACTTGAGAATCTTCGGTTGCGCAGTTTACCTCCACATCGCACCACCACAGAGGACAAAAATGCATCCTCAACGGCGCCTATATATATATATATATATATATATATATATATATATATATATATATATATATATATATATATATATATATATGGTTTGAATTACCCTCAATTATAAGATATCTAGAACCCCAAACAGAGGACGCATTTAAGGCACATCTTGAAGACTGTGATTTTGATGAGATGAGTTTCCCTAAAATGGGCCCAGATACTGGAAATCTAGTGCGATACAAAAAGTTTGACCCACTATGATCTGATAACAATACAATGTGATGATGAGATCCTGAAGATCCTCCACATATAGAACACTGTTCACCAATTACCGGATTTATTTTCTGACAACCAGAAGATTGTAAGATCATACATCCCTGCTGCAAATACTCCAGCTAGGATTGACATCCTCGAGAATGGATGCAATCCACCAGCAGCAGAAGTGGCTGATCCTCAACAGAAAAGAGGCAGACCACTGTGCTCCAAGGACAGAAATTTAAGAAAAAGAAAAATACCTGGAGACCTTAAGATAATAGTACCACATGACAATGAGCTCATGTCCACACCCTCACCCTTCCCGGAATCCACTGCAGAGGAACTGCCGGGAAAAAATGAAATGAAAGTAAATGTTGTACGTACTAGGGAGGTGTTAGACAGAAAGAACATAATTGTCGACAATGTATTCACGTATCATATTGCCATATACATCGCAAAAGCGATGATTTTTATAAAATATCGTTCCATACTCCGTTGCTAAAATGCAAACGTAGAGATTGGCCAAATGTGGAACGAGGCAATAAAAGATGAGCTACCCTTACTTATGAAACATGAAATGTTTGGACCTGAAGTCCAAACACCAAAAGGTGTCAAACCTGTGGGTAAAATAAGTATTGCACACATAAGAAAAAATAAATACAAAATCGTATGCTATAAGGTACAACCCATAGTCTAAGGATATTTTCGCTGAAGCTAGGGAATGAACAAATTAAAATGAGCATGACTCATATATGATGCATCAGATTTCCTAAGTTATCAAATGAGAATACCTCACGATTTGGCAAAGGAAATTTTGGATATGCTGTTATTGGATGTTGTGACGGCATACCTTTGTGGATATCTCGGTAAAGATAAATTCCACATTTCCTTAAATGCCCGAATAGACTTCGGGACGTCTATTCTATTGAATAAAAACAATAATAATAATAAATAATGTACAACCAAGAGAATCACTTGACAAAGCAATGATTCCTACTAAGGGTTGTCTTTGCACCTAAGCAAAGAACAGGATTTGCGATCATAATTGTAAACAACTAAATCTCATCGGATCTCCTGAAGAGAAAACCGAAACATCTGTTCAAGCCTGACTATTAAACATGAAATGAAAGACCTAGGCAAAAATAAATTAAGTCATGACTGTCACGACCCCCCCTCCCCCCCCCCCGAGATACGCAGGGAGGCAGGGTACGCGACGAGAACTAAAAACGTATCTGCAGGTCCACTGCGCATTGCTGGGAATAGTACATGTAATATTCAACAAACAGCCAACCAATAAACACAGAACGACACAAAGTCACAGAGAAATACTGAAAGCCAACACTGAACAATTTCATATACATCTCAAACATCCCATTGCATCAATTCATATAGTACAAGCATCTCTCACCCCAAAAGAAAATCCAAAGTACACATGGCTCTCTCCTCACCCCTCACCAACCAACCTAAGCTCCAACTCCCAACAACAGAACTCCAAACTCAGCCTCCAGCTCTAACAGCCATCTCCAAAAACCACACCTAAAAAGTCAACGAGGGCACGTCAATGCGTGACCCAGTAGGAATGCCAACTACCTCTAGTATGCTAGTATGAAAAAGCAACTATTTTACATGCATTCTTAGCAAGGTGCAAATTTGAAGCATGGAATGAGCTAAAGGAAACATGTGAATGACTTAAAGCATTGAATGCATACCATACGAAAGTACAACAACTAAAGAGTGCAACAACATAAGTAAAATAAACGCAAGGGACATGAACTATAATAGGTTATGCATATAACAAGGGTATACAACATGGAAGCTACAAGTAAAGAATGTCAAGTAAGCAACATTTAATAATGCTACAAAGTAACGAAAGTTATTTATTAGTGATTTGGACCCTAAGTAGTGGGTAGACCTTCTTGGGACTGGACCTCACCCCCAGTTGGGGTGGAACAGGCAAACTCCCCGAGACATGCTCTTACTAAAGGAGCCCTGTTTTCCCCTTATTTCCCCTTCACATTTCTCCAATTCTCCTCATTTCTGCCACTCCCCGCCACTCGGGCAAGAACAGGAGGGCCACCAACCACCAGTCCAGCCCCTCATGTTTTCCCCACAACTTAGTGTCCCCCAATCCCCGTGTCACCCTCCTTTAAGAGGACTTAGCCATTTCTTAGCATTTCAATTAAAAGTATCATGTAACAAAAGGAATCATATAACAATCGCCATTTTCACCTCCTTTCATTCCAACACATATAATCTTTCCAACCACAATGTTCGCCACATAGTTCTCATTTCCAACACATACGATCCCAACACATGTAATTATACAACTTCACCATTGATTACAACATTACATTAATTAAGCATGAGCCAGCAATACATATGCCAATGTCCCTTAATCCAACAGGAAATTAGTTAAACAAAAAGCAAGATGACATACTCTTCTAGCAACATGAAAATGATAGCATGAAACCAATAGCATGGAACTAAAAACAACATGAGACTAATAGCAACATGAACGAATAGCAACATGAAACTAACTCAACATTTCCACAAACACCTAAGGGGTATTATTAGCTTGGTTATTGGACACTATAATATCATCACCAATTAGCATCATGAAACTCCCTCTTAGTTAATGACAACATTCATTAATGATAGTAATAGAACTAGCCATAACACATCGTTTGAACACTAGAAAACACCTCAGCTTGCTGAAATGGCAAGAACATCCATAAATATCAACATATTTCATCCATTTCTCTTGGGAATTTGACAAAACTTTATAAATAAAATTGAAGATATATCTGTTTTGGATCTACAGATAAAATTTCATGTAAAAATATTAAGTGTGTGATTTATGGTGAATTAATTGGTAAAGGGTGTCAAAACTGTTCTGCAGACAGATTTCTGTATCTGTGTTCAAAGCCAATTTTGGGCATATTCTAGCCAGAATTTCGACATAAAAATGGAAATGAACTTTGAGAAAAACTTGTTAGCTTTCCAACAAGACCAAAATCAACAAAATCCAAGATGTGTGCAGGTAGTGGTGCTCGTTTTACTGAAATGTGTACAGCTTGACAGAATTCCTGGCATGTTGCACAATTCGAATTTTTACCCCAACTTCCAGTTCGAATTAGAAAAAGTGGTGAACACGAAAGTTGCTCATAACCACGAGATAAATATTATATAAAATTTTCAGAGCATTCCTAATAGCCAATTAATCAATAGATGCAATTATTCAACCAAGATGAGATTTTTAATGCAACATGCCATGCAAATAACACACTAGGGAAGTTGTCCTACTTCAAGTTGCTTCATTTTCTTATCAAAATCCAAGCTTTACCTCCATCCAAAACTCTCCTTCAAAATCCCATCAACAAAGCTCCAAACTTGCATGAAAAACTCCCCTTTTAAGCTTCAATCAACTCCTACTTGCTAGCACTTGGGATTAGGGCTCTAAAGGAGTGGAGAGAGGAGATTTTTCCATGAAAAATTGAGGCACAAAGTGAGGGGAGAGGGGGAACACGAAAATGATAAGAAAATATGAGAAAAATAAAAGGAAAAAGAAAGTAGGATGAAAGGAAGTGAAGAGTTTCTAGATTTTTCTCTTCTTTCTTTTCTCTTCTTTTCTTTTCTTTTCTCTTCTAAATGTTTCTTCCTTATCTCTAAGGTCAAAGGGTCAAAGGCCCTAGAATTTGCCATGCAATGTGGAATGACATAAACACCCTCATCATTTATCCCATCCAACTTCTTGGATATTACCAAATAACCTTTACTATGCACACCCACCTCTTTCTATACACACACACCTTAACTTAATTACAACAATGACATACACAACCCCTTTTCACACTAGTCCCCATACACACCCTCATTCATGCATCCATACATACATAGTGTACACACACAGACACTTGCATGCACATACATCCCTACACATATCTCTACATAAA